>CM060636.1:3183662-3276162 GCA_030578275.1 Meda fulgida | reverse complement strand
AACGTGACACTCACCAAACATCTTCCCATACTTGTAATAAGAAGTGCTTATGAACAGGGTGTTTGTCAACCAGAGGTGGAACGTAACTAATTACAAATATATTCGTTATAGTACATTTTAAGTATGATTAAATTGTGGTACTTGTAGGTTTCGGAAAGGTAAGAATGGAGGCTTAGGAAGCTCCAGGAAAGGGATTTATTGGTGGAAATAATAGTGGCGTACAACTGAAGCTCACCAGAGAAACAATACATCTATTGTTCTGTTCTAGAACAATACCAAACTTTCACAACTTTCAACATTCTTATTCTACAACATGTTATCACCTTTAAATTCATAACAACCCAAGATGAAATCAACACACCAGCTTAATATTTTACACCCACAACCAATCATGATTTATTCACACTTCACAGATTGGATTTAATGTCTATGCTCATATCTACAGATCAGTGTTTCTGAGGCCTTATTGAATGCCACATCTTGATGCAAATCTTCATAAATTGCCCAATACTAGCTGATTATACAAGCTAATATAGTCATTCTATCATAGTACCAAACTAACTGTTAAACTTCTGTTGAACTCAACTCACCATTGAGGCTCCAAACAAAAGCTTTTTAAAACAGATCATGCAAAGCTCTCTGTACTGTATAACCTACAATGAACAACACCATCCACAACAATGACACTTCAAATGCATTCATTTCTGCCCTCAAGGTTACAGCGGTCAGCAGAACATGATTGTGTTACACGTTTCCAGGATGCAAGAGCATTAATACTATAAATGCATGTAGCCATATGCATTCTCAATGAAACAATAAAAACTACAGCAAGATTAAAGGACACTTGCACAGCAGTTTAGTTTGTCATTTAACAATTATCAATCAAGTTAATTTGTTACATCTTTCCATATAGCAGGACGTACAGAATAATACCCTTTCTATCAATATGAAGCTGCGATTTAAAAAGGACTTAATGAAACAAGCACAATAATATGAGAATATACTGAACATAAAACAACCAGTCTTTTAACTACAGGCCCACAAAACTCAATTACAGACAATGCAAACATACAGCACTCACACGAATACTGATCCCACACCCACACACACACCAATGTCTCTACCTCTCTCACACACTCATGATGTGATCTGAATCCAAATGGAATGTGAGGAGATCCGGCAGTTCTGATTGGCTGAAGAAGCAGGAAGTGAGCACATTCTACACGCATTCCAACTCACACCACAAACGACCAATGAAAACCACGGACAGTGTCAGACAGAACCAATCAGAATCTTAGTTCATGATGAGCGCAGCAGGGATTGGATAATCAATAATGGGTGGCTGAAAACAGCCCTATCAGCACTGTTCTGTGTAACAAACAAAACCCTTTTCGTCAAGGAATAGGTTTATACAATAAGGTGAAATGTTGTCTATTCTGATGTTAGTGTGTACTATACATAATCCCCCATCATGACTTATCCATCAACACTTTTTAGAGCCAAACAATTGCAAACCTAAATATTCATGAACTTAAAATGTCTCTCAATGTCAGAGTAATGTTTAATGTAAATAAAGGTTTAGAGGCAAGTGCTCAGAATGTATAATGTTAACAATCCAGAGAAATGAATGACATTTCAGAGCATGATGAGGCATGAAACATGAGCCAGAGAAACAACCATAATAATGAAACTTTAGATTCGTCTTATAAAAAGTCACAAAATTTACTACATTTCAGCAAAAATAACATGCGTTTCTTCCAATAAATATACAACTCATTTTATTTTATTCATCTCACAGACACATTGTTTTTGTGGTTCATTTAAGATCCCTCATCAGATCTGACAGTCCAGCCATCATGCAGAATTTCATCATCTGAAAACACACACACACACACAAACACACCTCTCCAAACCTGCCTTACTTTTGTAAACACACACAGCACAGAATGTGGTCACACTGAATCCACTGAGCTACGAGTCCGACTGCAGCTTCTCACGTCTATACAGTCAAATGGCACTCTTATACTTTAACTTAAAGGGATAATTCACCCAAAAATTAAAATTCTGTCAGTAATTACTGACCCTCATGTTGTTCCAACCCCGTAAGACCTTCGTTCATCTTCGGAACACAAATTAAGATATTTTTGATTAAATCTGAGCGCTGGATCACTCCTCCATAGGCTTCTTAAGGGATCGAAACTGGCCGGCCCAAAAGTCATGAAAGACATCGTTAAAATAGTCCGAGTGACTACAGTGGCTCAATCTTAAGTTTATCAAGCGGCGAGAATACTTTTTGTGCGCAAAAACAAACAAAAATAACGACTTTATTCAACTACTCCTTTCCTTCCCTGTGGGCCTTGAGATTTCACGTAGTGGAACAGCGCAAAGCTTCTGTGTTGTACGGCACACGTAGGCTCACTATTGGCCAACGCTGGTCATGTGTGTGATGCGTGTGACGTACAACGCAGAAGCTTTGCGTTGCTAGTCCAATCTTTTGACTAGTTTGGTTCCGATCGGGCGAAAAACCAGGGACTAGTTCGCAAAAGTAATTGTGAATATTTACTGAACGGTTTGATTGCCAGCAATGGTTCTAGAGGCAAAGTTGTTCGGCATGAGTAGATCTATCAATTGAAAAGCATTTTGTGGGATTTGTGCAACACCACGTGATTAGAGAGTCATAAAACTCATTAGCGCCAACTAGTGGCCGATTTCTTTCAAAATTCTTACAGACCTCTAGGGCCATGAGTCGAACATGCCCATCGAGTTTCGTTCCGATCGGCCTCCGTTAACCTTGTATCATAGGTGCTCAAACTTCATTGGTCGATGGCGGCCATGTTTTTTGAGATACGCCAATGTCCTCATAAACATACATGGCACCTTGGACCAAGACACTGCACACCAATTTTCAAGTCAATCGGACTAATGGTCAGGTGGTCTTAGCCCTTTTTATGTTTTTTTAATGTTATAGCGCCACCTAGTGTTAGATCGACGCGATTTTTTTTACTGTGCCCTCAAATTGACCTCATACACAGGTTCACCAAACTCAGTACATATATCTCATTTACTTCCTGAGTTATAGCCATTTTAGTAAAATAGGCTCCTCCCACAACGTTAATTTTGCCCCCCCCAGCGACCGTAAATCGAAAATTCAACTTTTTTTGATAATTATTATTATTATTCAGACTCCAGAGAACATTTCTGCACTGGTTTGGTTCCGATCGGGCGAAATGAAATCGAATTCAGCTTTCCACTGATATAAGAGACTTGAGTCTACGACATACGGTCTATGAGTTATGAGCAGTTTCGCACTTTTGGTTGATATAGCGCCACCTATGGGCCAATCAGGGTCATACTTTGATAACCTCTCCTCGATTTCTGTGCTACCTTAATCCCAAATATCAAGTCTCTAGCACTTACGGTTTGGTCTGCACGATGCGTTTTAGGGGAGAGTAATAATAATAATAATAATAATAAAAACCAGCACAATTACAATAGGGTTTCAGCACTTCGTGTTTGAACACCTAAATATCTTCATTTGTGTTCCGAAGATGAACGAAAGTCTTATGGGGTTTGAACAACATGAAGGTCAGTAATTACTGACAGAATCTTCATTTTTGGGTGAACTAACCATTAAAGACTTGTTTAACAGTTGTAATGAAGAGTACTACAGTATGATGCTCTCAGACTGACATGTGCCTGTATAGACATGTCTTTCTCTCTCTACACACACACACACACACACCTCCATATACTGAGAAATTCGCAGTGATTTAGAAGACTGCACATAACCTTTTAAATGTTTCCCCCTATATTTGACACTGACTGCATTTCAGCTAATACATACACATACATACATACATAATATATATACAGTGTAAATATATACAGCTAGTGTAAATGCAGGCCAGCTGCGTGTCTCTGAGGATGACGAGGGAAGATCAGGCTTCTTTAACTGCATACACTGCGTGTGTTTGTGGCCTTGCCCGAGTCTGATGTAACAGCCGGGGATCGATACGATATGACACCGGTAATACTGTCCTGAACCGGCCAGCAGGAATACAACAATCTCATGATCATGCTGATATTTATGAAGACTGACCCATAACAGTAACAGATCAGTTAATCACTCAACAAGAACACATCTGACAGTTTATTCTCCCAAGAACATAACATTTGTGCCTTTATGGATTTAAATGAGTCCCCTATTATGACGCGAGGCTTGCAAAAGAGCCGCAATAAAAACAAAAACACACACATTGAACAAAAGAATCAGAGTCGCCAACAGGTTCAGACATCAGTCATCAGCCCCTGATCAAAGCACCGCTGCCGCCAGATCAAACAGATGCGGTTCATCAACAAGAAGATACAAAGTTGCGGATCACAAAGAGTGTGAAGTGTTACAATGTATCAGAGACGTTCCATCCGGTCGCGCGCTGTTACTACACTCTGCGCCACAGTAAACACAGTAAAACACCCCAAACCGGCGAGACCTTCACATCTGCGCCCAAACACACGCAAACACTCACCCGAGATCTGCGGTCGGTGTCCTCCGCGGTTAAACCCGCCCGGGCATGAGTGCTTCCGCGGACAGAGAGGTGTCCTGGAAGGAGATTAGCCTGCGTCCCTCTCTCAAACACACGCACACACGCACTCGCAGGGATGAGAATGCAGGAATGTGACGTTTAGTCCGGTTTGCTGACAGGACACGCGCACGTGGCAACCGGGGATTGTGGGAATTTGAGTTCAAGGAGAATAGTTATTATGGATGAATGGTTAATGGTATCTCTTTGAATGGTTGCGATTTTAGATTCTATTGTATCTTATCTCATTATTAATTTTTTATTTTATTTTATGTGTGTTGAAGCTTTTAAAATATTGTTTGTAAAAAGGTCATGCCAATAAAGAACAGTAAGCTACTTAATAAAATAAAACAAATGTATTTATCTATAAATCTATAATATATTGTTTTGATATATATACCGTACTAAAATGCATTTGCCATTGCATTTACATGATAATCTAAGGTATTTCCAAGAATATCAGTTTTATGGTCAATTATCCAAATAAGTATAGAGTACTATAGTATTTTCACTTTTTTGTAAGTAATTTGTCAGTCTCCAGTGTATTACTACATGATACCATGACTAAACTATTGTAACAACAAAAAACTAAGGTATTTAGTATTTAGGGCATTCAATGATTTTAAATCGCATATAAATGGTCATCAATTCAGACAATCATCAATCTTTTTCTTTGTTTTCTGATGCCCCCTAGTGGTCATAAATCTCTTCTCCTCAGCTCTCTCACTGTCGCCCTCTTGTGCACAATCAGGAAATACACATGGTTTTGTAGAACTTGGTAAAAGGTGTCTGGAAAATATACTTCTTTAATTTGGAGAGAAGAAATAGCTTCACGTGGCACAAATCATACATGAAAATGTTATTTAATGAGTTATATTGAACTCCATGTGTTGTTGTTGAGAGTTTGTTTGTTCGCTTGACAGGGTCTGTGACGAGTGTGTAACGAGTGAGTAGGCTACTATATAGTTGATCTTAATTTGTTTTTGTGTCATTTTTACCATTGATGGCCCTGTTGTTGTGGTGCCATTTTATGAACTATTATATATTCTGAGAAGATTTTAAAAAGACAACTGCAAAGTCACCTCCCTCTACATGCCAAAAACACATGTTCGCACGCACACTCACACAATTATCACTTTGTTTGTGAAGGTCATCGCATGTGATGTCCTTCTTCGACACCTTTCAGTCGCTTTGCCATTTTGGCGAGAACTGTTTTCATCAATAACAGCACTGCCAAGCTCAAGTCTTACACACACACACACACACGCACACACAAGCACACACACACACACACACACAAACACTGACACTCAGAAGTCTCCTGAAGTTCCTCACTCTCCAGATGGCAATAACACTTTAGCTGTCGCTGTCAGAGACTAATTAATCTTCCTGGTGTGATCCATCTTCCTGCAGACTGCAGGCTCTTCCTCCATCCCCTCTATCACTCCATCTCTCGCCCGCCCTGGACAGCCTGTCACAAACGCAACCCTCGACACACACCGTCCCCCGTTCTGTGAAAGCACCTCAAACTCTACGATTCCTCCTGAGAGACTCCATTATGCCAAATACCAGACAGTTTTGCTAGTTTAAGTTTGTTACTCTGTTATTCAGCATGACCTGTTTTCCTCTATGGAGCTGCTTGACAACACACCTTAATTCGCAACCAGTTTCTGATTATAAATAAGTAATTGAAACAAAACAGCAACAAGAGATGAAAGAGATGCCATAGTTGTGTATTATGATTTTACAGCAGTAACAATAACTGTCCCTACCCAAAAAAGTACTGTAGAAACATTGTAATGTCAGATGGTAATACCATGGTATTTTTGTTGAACACTATAGGCAATAATACAACATAAAAAATATAAAAAAGATTCATAGTACTATCATGTAATTCTGCACATGTCGTGGTAGTGATATGTTATTCCTAGAAATACCATGTTGAACCGAATCTCCTGATTTTGCCAAGCATATTTTGTTGATCCTGGAACAACATTCTTGTCTGAAAATTAATTTTCTTACCCTAAACCTAACCCTACCCATAACTCATCCCTTAAATCAGAGGGAAATGATCGGTGAATAACACTGATGTACAAACACCCTCGTTGTAAGCCTTTACTTGACACAAAATCCCTCAAATCTGATTGGTTGATTGAAATATTGTTCCAGGATCATAAAGATGTTGATCCAGGAACATGTCGCACTGGTGAAATCAAGTTCTGCGTTGTAGCTTAAAAAACCATTGAACATGAATTTCAGTATGGCATATTTCAAGTACTATAGTAATTTTTTTTTAATAAGGATGGCGCCATGGAAAATACATAGATTGGTTAAAAAAAGTTTTTGTGCAATGTAAAAAATTAAACAAAACTTTTGCACATTTAATGTAAAAATTACAACGCCACTAAAAAAACAAAACAAAGCGACACATTTCAGAGAAAATAAAAAGACTGACCAGGGCTGCATTTACTTAATAAAAATGCAGTAAAAATGTTGCAATATTATTACAATTTAAGGTTTTCTATGTGAATATCTTGTCAAATTAATGTATTCCTCTAATCAAAGCTGAATTGTCAGCATCATTACTACTACTAATAATAACGTTACATTTATATAGCGCTTTCCTGCTTTTCCCAGCGCAAGCGCCCCCTACTGGCCTCACTAACACCTCTTCCAGCAGCAACAGGAGTCTCCCATCCAGACACTGACCAGCCTCAGCCCTGCTTCGCTTCAGAGGGCACCCGTCTTGGGCCACAGGCTGATATGGCTGCTGCCATTACAGTCTTCAGTGTCACATGATCCTTCAGAAACCATTAATATGCTGATAAGCTGAGATGTCACGTGGCTCTGAGCCCGACTGTTTTATATCTGCGTTTTTGTTTCAGTGATTCAACACACTTTATTGTAATAGTCTGTCATTAGGTGGGTGAGTCAGGCGGGCGTCGTGCCAGGCTGTGTGTGGGAGGTGGGCTCGAGCGGCACAATTTGTTGACTGTTTATTTGTTATGAACCTTTGCATGTGTCCTCGCTCAGCTGGCGACACACAAACACACACATTCCCACACAAAGTGACCAAATGTGTGATCTGGGTCAGTCCTAATGTGGCTTTAGATAAAATATTAAACCGATTTTTTTAAAAGATGAAAATCATTTTAGTTTGTTTTAACACAATAAGTGAAGGTTTAAATTTCAATGAATAATTTCACTTCTTGGTTGGAGTGGATTTTTTTGTTCAGCATCATTTATTTTCTATAATCAAAATATTTCAAACAAAACATGTTTCTTAGGAATATTGTTTTAATTGGTGTTTAATTTAATTGTTTTTTTCAGTGTTCCTAATATAACTTTCCATCATGTTAGTCTTCTAACATCTTCTAAATCTCTTCAACTAACAATTATTAGCATTAGCAATGGATTTGATAGATTCTGTGATGTTTTGTGGAATTACTTTCCATCCTGTTTGGTTAAATTACTGAAATCAGGTTGATTATATTAAATCAATGTTCTAAAGTACTATACAATAACAAGAAACTGAAAGATATCTTATAAAAAGAAAGAAAAGAGGATTAACAATGCATAAAATGAAACATTTAAAATCAAAGTTGACATCCTCATGTAATTAGCTCTTTTTCCCATCCCTTTATAATCTGTTGTCATAGTCTATAACCAAATTATAATCAATAAACTCGAAGTCTCCTATGCTCTATTATATAAAATCTTAAATTATAACAAAGTGGGTATATCCGAGGTTACAGAGTTCAGAAGGATCCACATAATGGAAATGACCCATCCATAAATCTATATTTCCGCATATCACCCAAAACGGCCCCGCTTTCCAGACACAACAGAAGTGTGTTGATGTAAAGAGTGTATTTTGTCAGTGAAGACTGCGGATCTGTCCAGAGCGAGCGAGCAGAGCCAGTGAAGGGTACTGAAGGCAGTAATTAGCGAGGGAGAGCCGGCGTGATGATATTTCTGTGAGGCTGTGGCCTGCGTTTAAAAACTGAAACGTGGAATTATGCAGGACGGCCACCTCCCTTCCTCCTGGTCCACGGCCCCATCCCAAACATAAACAACATCCGGCCCTGAGTTCAGCCTCCACACCTGCTCACTGGCCAATCAGCTCTATACAGGACCACCTGTGTTATACAGTTACCCTTAAAATAGTGCACATGACTCGTCCTGCAGCGTCTTGTTGAGGAGAGAAGTGCTGTTACGACAGGTGAAGCTAAGCTGAAAGTAAGCAACCACACAAAACCCCAATCAGAAACAGCATAGCATCATGTTAAAAACACTTAAAACTTTAGAAGCTACATAGCAACACACTAACAAACAATCTGAACACCATAGCAACTGCACAGCAATGCCCTGGAAGCCATTCAGAACACCCTAGTAACTCCCTTGAAACCACATAGCAATGTGATGAAAACACTCAGAACGCCATAGCAACTGCATAGCAACACCACGGAAACCCCCAAAACATCCTTAGTAACTCCCTAGAAACCACATAGCAATGTGATAAAAACTCTCAGAACACCTTAGCAACTGCATAGCAACACCCTAGAAACAAAATAGTAATGTGATAAAAACTCTCAGAACACCTTAGCAACTGCATAGCAACACCCTAGAAACAAAATAGTAATGTGATAAAAACATTTAAAACACCTTAGCAACTGCATTGCAATGCCTTAGAAACCTCCCAAGTAACTCCCTAGAAAACCCCTTAGCAATGTTCTAAAAACATTCTGGACACTTTAGCAACTACATAGCAATGGCTTGGAAACCTCCTTAGTAACTCCCTAGAAACCAAATAGCAATGTGAAAAAACCCTTACAACGCCATAGCAACTCCCTGGAAACCTCACACAATATGTAGCAACAGAGCTACAGACAGAGTGGTGACTGACAGGTTGTGTTAAACTTAAATGGCTGAACATTTAAACATAATTGAAGATTACCAGGTGTTACAAACACACAACTACTCACTCAGTGTGTGTTTGGCTCTTTAGCCAGCAGGTGGGGACAGAAAGCCAGCCAGACAATACCAGTGTGTGTTTGTGTGTGTGTGTGTCAGCAGTTCTCAGTCCATTTCTTCCTTCTTACTGCTTGTCCACCATATGTCATCAGTCCACACCAGTAGAGACCCTAATGAGTACAATTATTTGTCAGAATTGTTTCTGTGTTAAAGGGATAGTCCACCCAAAAATTACAGTTCTGTCATCATTTACTCACCCTCATTTTTTGAAAGAATTTTGGTAACCAAACAGTTTTGGTTCCCATTTACGTTCATTGAAATGAATAGGAACGAACCGAAGCTGGTTACCAAAATTCTTATACGATGAAAGTCGATGGAAACCAAAATTCTTATAATTATCCAAAATATCTTCTTTTGTTTTTCCGCAGAAGAAAGAAAGGGTATAGAACGACTCAAGGGTGAGTAAACGATGGCAAATTTTTTTCTTTTTTTACTTTGCAACTTAACTTGTGGCATCAAATAGTCTAGAAATCATTACGAAATTCAAGAAAGAGATGTTAAAAATCATTCTGGAAATAAGGTCAAGTGCATTGCATTGTGGGTCTCACGCGGTGAGCTCTACTGAACACAGCAGGTCATTTGAGTAAAATGTGCATTGATGAAAATGTGCATACTGTGAATACATACACATACTGGAGAAATATGTTAGTGTGCTCTGTATGCATGAAGACAGGTGCTGATGCCCCCTGCTGGTGTTGGGCAGTACTGCGGGAGACCCCTGCTGCGCCGGGCACTGGGTGAGTGTGTGTGTGTGAGTGTGTGTGTGAGTGAGCACCCGTTGAGTAGGTGGGTGAGCTGGGAGAGTGTGGGAGAGGTGGTAAGGGGGCAGATGGGCCGAAGAGAGAAGTTCATGGAGGACATAGAAGGTGTCAGGTACAGGAGAGGGAGGGTGAGAGAGAGAGAGACAGACACTTATTACACAGTTTCCGATGTAGTTGCGTCTTACCTCACAGATTCAATATGATCGCAGCAGAATAATACGTTTATACACACTCCCAAAGGTTGCAATTAAATACAAAACTGTTTTGAGACTGATATCACAAGAGATCACAGATATCACATATTTTTAGTTCCACAAAGAACTTTTTACCCTCTAGCTCTTCAGAAAACCATCTATGTTTTTTTTAACAGAACCCAGAAACCAAAATTGGTCAAAATATTGCAAAATAAATAAATAAATACATATCTGACTGTAAATTATCTTTATATAAACAGTGCATGTGTGTATAGTAGTGGCCAAAAGTGATGTCCGGAGGAGATATTTGTTTTTAATGATGATTATTTAATTGACTAAAGTTCAATTAAAGCATCAAAATATGAGTAAAATATTTTATTTTATTAAATATTTTAAATACGAGGGAAGAACAAAACATTAAACTTGGTTAAGGTATTTATCTGACAGAATTACTTGTCAAAATAAAAAAAGGCAAACTAGCTACATGTTATATTTTACTATGCAAAAAGAAATGAATGGAAAATCAAAAAGCTCAGAGGAGCTGTAAATGCATACATTGACAAGAACATCATCAGTTATTAAGCAGAAGAGGCTCTAAACACACTGAGGCTGTACTTGTGGCCGGCATGGACAGCATGTGTCAAAGATGTTAAATGAACTGCTTCTGTCCCACTCGTTGGTTAATTTCTCCTTTAATGAGCATTCCTGAGAGGCTGAATGTCGCACACTCACATTTTATTGCTGTTTTCTAGTCTGGACACCTTGTTATGCACAGATTGGCACATTTGTGTGTGTGTGTGTGTGAGATACTTCAGCAGACAGTCTTTAAACCTCGACGTCTCTGCTGCTCTCAGCCAGAGGATCATGTCATGAACTTTATATGTTAAAATGACCAGATTTTCAGCAACTGTCCCCTGTTTCAGTGAGCACGCGTCTACACATTTACTCCTTCTGTCTTTCCCACTGTGAAAGCAGAGAGAATCTGGAGCTTCATTTACCAGCATCTTTTAAATTAGCTGCCAGACAACGACAAGAAAGTAGATGCAACATTTGTGTTTTATGTTAGAAAAGACAAACTCATAAACAATATTTTGACAATTTTCTCAGCATGGCTTAAAAGCAACAGAATTCCTATAAAGAAGGTACAATTTTCACAAGGCTGCATTTATTTGATAAAAAAATACAGAAATATTAATACTATTTAAAATTAACTGTTTTCTGTGTGAATACTTTATAAAATGTAATTTATTCCTGTGATCAAAGCTGTATTTTCAGCATCATTACTCCAGTCTTCAGTGTCACCTTCAGAAATCACTCTAATATGATGATTTGATGCTCAAGAAACATGTATGATTATTAATGTTGAAAACAGTTGTGCTGCTTCATATCTTTGTAGAAACTGATTCATTTTTTTCAGGATTCTTTGGTGAATAGAAAGTTCAAAACAACATTTGTTTAAAATAGAAATCTTTTGTAACATTATAAATTGCTTTACTGTCACTTATTATTACTCTATTCATTTCTTTCCAAAACCCCCCTAAACTTTTAAACAAAGTGTATATTAATAAAGATATTTATCAAAGCATTTATAAAATCAAGCAATATTACATTGACATTCATCCTCCTCCATCAGATTATTACTGGTGAGAATGTAATACTTAATAGATATAGGTGAATATTTGTATCAATATTTTTGTACATGACTTCATAATAAAAACACATTCTGAAGCAGAACTGACTTCATACTGCTCTAAAAATGATTCCGCTGATTCAAAGACACGAAACGAGATGTTAGCGAACACAAAACATCCTGCAACATTTGAGCAGATACAGACGCTTGACCTACTGCACTAACATTCATTAATGTAAAATATGACTAAAGCCACTAATGAACACTGTGCATCTAAACTCACATTTTGCGTTTATAATAATTTTTATCATAATTTTGAGGAAAGTGGAGATAATTAGAGCAGGTTTATAAGAATAGAGCGTCAAACGCAGTCAGCACACCCTGATGATTAATTATGATGCTATTGGAGTTTATAAGAGGTGGCGACAGATTAATAAGCCAAACCCATGAAACACAATCAAAAACCCGTCGGTTCAGCTTAAAGATCTCTCCAATAATCTGTTCTTAACAGTTTAGTTTTCACACCCTACTGCACACATTAAACACTTATGATGCTTCTCCAGTCTCTCAGCACACGTTGATCAGCGGCGCTTTGATTTTAGTCCTTCAAAAACGGTGGAATGAAAGCAGTGGGTGTAGCATCATGTTTTTAGCATATTAATACAATCAACCCACCAGATCAATATCAGGTTGAAGGTACCAGGGAAAAATACAAACCAAAAAGTCTAATGCACAACGAGGGTCAAACCAGAATCGAGCGCGACTCACACCCTGCGCGAGCTCTTGCCCTGCTGTGTCATCAGAGGGGCGTATAATTAAATCAGGTCTCACTGGATACACTGGCTCTCGCTAAAACCAAACCCACATAAAGACTAACGACTTTACCAGCTTAATGTTTAATTAGACCAAACCCCTGCCCTCCTTTCCTGCCCCGAACAGACTGCAATCCTGCACATAATCACCCCAGAGCCAGGACGGGACAAAAGCCGCATGTCTGACTCCAGCTCGGGTTTCTGGGCAGAGCCAAGCTTTTGTCAAAGCATTTCGTCATCACGGCTGGCTTTTCAGAGGACGTGACCATCATCCACACTATTTACACTAACTGCATATTTACTGTCTGCATTTCTGAGGGGAGGGAGATCATTTAGCACTGAGCGTGGCAGGTGCTGCTACACAAATGACCGTTTTTAAACACCAGTTTACATTGGCAGTGGTCTTAAAATGGATTTGGGCTATTAAGTTTTGCCCCTACAACATGTCACACCAAAATCAATCTATTTTTTATACATACAGTAAAATGGGCCTCATTCATGAAACAAAAGCTGAACACATTTCTGTGCATCTCATTTGTAAATCCACTTATGTAATTTGTGCTTTCAGTTCAATTTATGTTTTATAGTAATATTTGACCAGATTTTGGACTCATTCTCAATGATGATGCTCATTAATGTACTTTACTATAGAAAATAAATACTGTAATACAAATGATTTTAATTAAAGGGTTATTATAGTTGACTAAAACTAACCATAAAAAAACATTTCCATTACTTTAAATAAAATTAACGTTAACTGAAATTAAATAAAATGTACACAAACTTAAACGTATTTTATTTCAGCTAGTTGCCAAGGCACAATTTCTTATTTTCATTTAGTTAAACTGTATCTACGAAAATAAATGAAATAAAAAAAATTAAAATCTATATAGACATATTAAAAAACAAAAACAGTAGCACTTTACAATACGGACTCTGTTAATGTATTAACTATCATGAACTAACAATGAGCAATACGTTTGTTACAGTATTTATTAATCTTTGTTAATGTTAATAAAAATCCAGTTGTTTACTGTTTGTTCAAGTTAGTTCACAGTGCATGAACTAATGTTAACAAATACAACTTTTGATTTTAATAATGTGTAAGCATATGTTGAAATTAACATTAACTAAGATTAAGAAGTATTGTATTGTTCATTCCTATTTATGTTAACTAAAATAGTTAACTAATGTTAATGAAACCTTATTGTAAAGTCCTAGCACAAAAACTATTAAAAATATCAGTGACATTCAACAATTATTAAATAGAATAAATACTACTATGATCTATACAATATTGATTGATTGAATGAATGAATGAATGAAAAGGTAATGGTTCTAAAAAATATGAAATATGTTGTTCATAAAATGAACCATGAACATTTTCTTTTGCAGTGACATTCAGAAAAGCATCTTAAGTGTCCATACACAATTACATTGTACATTCAAAGCATTGTATCATCATCATCAAATATAAACCATGACACTGCACATGTGATAGATGTTGTTTGGGCAGTAAAGGGTGTCTTCACCTCACTGAAGGCCTGAAGGGTTTAACATACTTTATTTAAAAACCCCAGACCTAAACCACAGCATGTCCTCTTTAGAAGTGTGTGAGTGTGTATGTTTTAACATTCGGTCTATTGAACAAAGAGGGTTTTCGAGTGTCTTTGAATTTGACTTTGTGGGCAGACACTGTTTTTGGGGAAGCGCTGAGGGTGGGTGCTGTGTGTTTGAGTGTTTGGGTGGAGGGGGGACGTGACAATGTGTGTGTGTGTGTGTGTGTGTGTGTGTGTGTGTGTGAGTCAGCAGGCAGATGCACAGGCCTGCAGTGTGGTGTGCCATGAAAAGGGTGTGTGTGTGTGTTACCCATGGTCTCTAAATGCGTGTGTCTCCAGGCTCTGGCATAGAGTGTGTGTGTGTGTGTGTGTGTGTGTGTGTGTGCGGGGGTGGGTAGGTGGGTTTTTGGGAAAGGTATAAAAAAATGACTAAGATGCAATGATTCAGTTTTGTTCACTTGTGTTAGTTCATTGTGTGTGTGACACTCATTCTAGACTATACAGCTGAAAAAAATTATATATACAATAATACTAGAATGCCTGAAAGAATACTACAGAAAATAAATTATTACTTTTACTCAGCAAGGATGCATTAAATTGATCAAAAGTGACAATAAAGACTGCTGTTCTTTTGATAATGAACATAAATGTTTGTTGAGCATCAAATCATCATATTAGAGTGATTTCTGAAGGATCATGTGACACTGAAGACTGGAGTATTGATGCTGAAAATACAGCTTTGATCACAGGAATAAATTACATTTGAACATATATTCACATAGAAAAGCAGATCGCTTGAATAGCAATAATGTCCCCACAAAAATGGCAAAATCCGAAATCCTTGACCTTGTGAGGACATTTTTTAGTCCCCATGAGGAAAATAGCTTATAAATCATACTAAGTGATGTTTTTTTTAAATGTAAAAATTCTGAAAGTTTTCTGTGATGGTTAGGTTAAGGGGAGAGAATATACAGTTTGTACAGTATAATCACTGTAAGCTTTTTTGTATAAAGCACTATATAATATAAATAAAAGTGACTTGACTGTAAAAAGTCAAATGAAATGTCCCCATAAAACATGAAAACCCAACATGTGTGTTGTTGAAGAATTCACCCTCATGAATTGAAAGGAGTCTTGAATTATACATGTAATTATGCATGTTTGTGGTATTGCTGTCCACTCTGTAGTCACATATTGTCTCTGATTATTGCATTACCTGTTCTGTCGTCATAAACTATAAGACACTCACAGACTCTGATCTGAATCCCAGGAAAACATTCTCTGCTATACCTTGAAAGACGAACTCATCAGGACCAAACTCCAATCTGGTTTGCTATTTCATTTGGCAATCCACTTTCCATCTTATGCATAATCCAGCCCAGGTTTCACTTGTTCATATATACTGTACACATTACAGATCCACTTAGTACATGCAATGAATAACAACTGGGTGTTTAACGCTAGAAAAAATGAAATAAAAACACAACATCAGGGGGACAAGAAGCCTTGTTCTGTCATAAGACTCATTTTTCAATGTGTGAATATGTCAACAGGATTGCATTGTTGCACAGAAATGCAGTTCAAAATCTTTCTTTGTCTGAACCAACACACACAGTGCAAGAGCAAACATATGGATCCTAAACATACCATAATAATATACATGCAAAATACACACCCACTTTACACACCCTTCAAAACATGGAAACCATAGTTTACACAAAACACCATTTTAATGCAAAACAATTGTTGTTATAAAATAAATAAAACGCTTCATGCAAGGTTTGAAATAGATCAAATATTGGTCCCATATAGAATCATGCTTTGAAAGTGCTAACCTTAACGGTGTTATAAAGAACTTATTAAATAATAGTTTATTTTCAATAATATTAGTAGTTATGTTAGTTTTATGCCTATATTAGGGTTTTACATTTAAAAAAAGAGTAAAAAAAGAGGGATATAAGTGTTCAGTGTGTTGAAAGTCAATGGTTACAGATTAAAAAAAACAAATAATAAAGAACCCTGAACGCCAACACAGAACCATTTAAACATAAAACAGTTCTTCACGACGGTATGGTTCTAAATAGCTGTAAATAACCTTTAAAGAACCACTCTTTTTTCTGAGTGAACATTATTATGATTTTACACTGGTAGCAATAACTGTGGAGCATGGTAACCATGGTAAAGTTCTCTACAGGCCTCTTTGTCCTCAGCTGAGCCGCTGGTCTCATTTGTAACTCTGCTAACCTGCAATTGTACTGAGCTCCACATTTAGCAGCTGGAATGTTAGGGTGGGCTGAGTGTGTGTCACACAACAAAGCTGAACACAAGGGTGTAGCTCCCCGCTTCACATCCTCCTCCGAAACCACCCGGCTGGCCCGTCTGCATGGAAACACAGCCTTCACGGGCCGTCCAGCGCTCCCCACCCTCAATATAGACTCTAACCTCTCAACCTTTCTCACTCGCTCTCGCTCTACTCCTCCCAAGATCACACTGAAGCGTGTAACTCATGTTCATATATGCTAGATTGTATGTGTATATGCAGAAAGACAATGTCATTTATTCCTGTGAATTTTCAGCATCATTACTCCAGTCTTCAGTGTCACATGATCCTTCAGAAATCACTCTAATATGATGATCTGATGCTCAAGAAACATTTCTGATTATTATCAATGTTGAAAACAGTTGTGCTGCGGAATATTTCTGTGGAAACCGTCATTTTTCAGGATTCTATAGAGAAAAGAATGTTCAAAAGAACAGCATTTTACATTAAAGAAATGTTTTGTAACATTATAAATGTATTTACTGTCACTTTTGATCAATTTAATGCGTCCTTGATTAATACATTTTTCTTCATTACATTTGTAGCTGAATTTGCGTGCCCTCTGGAATAACTAGGCAGCAAATCTTTACAGAGATTTACATTTTAAATTAATTCACAATAAAACTAATCTCACCCCATACTGCCCTATGAATATGCAGATGCTCCCAGTGTGTGTGTGTGTGTGTGTGTGTGTGTGTGTGGGTGAACACGGATGTGTCAAAATCCTTCATAACAGTCTGTGTGACTCTGATCTGACGTGTCTATTGGTAATATGATCATTTCAGGAAATCTTCTGGACACCTGGATGAAGATCACTTAAAAACACATTTGTTTATCAACACAGCAGCAGAAAAAAGACATTTGGCAATAAATGTTATTTGGCTTTTTTAATGAGAGACGAAAATGAGGTAGATTATAGCGTTTGAGCGACGGCATTCAGAACGGACAACCACACTGACCGCACTGACTCACAGTGAATAACTCACACACACACACACACACACACACACACACACACACACACACACACACACACACACACACACACACACACACACACACACACACACACACGCACGCACGCACACGCACACATACACACACACACAAACACACACACACACACACGCACTCCCACACACACACACACACACACACACACACACACACACACACACACACACACACATGCACGCACACGCATGCACACATACACACACACACAAACACACACACACGCACGCACACACACACACACACACACAAGTATGCACACACACGCATGCACACAAACACACACACACACACACCGACACACACAGCGATATCCGCACGCACGCACACTCACAAACACAGACACACACAGCGACACACACACACACACACACACCGTTGTAAAAAAACGGATGTGTGATGATGTGTTGCAATTAGCCATCACATCATAAAATGTAGTGTTATAATAACATTCATGGATTGAATTTGTAGAGATAACTCAAATATTCAGGTCGGACTTTTCTCTCATTATGCTATATTATTACCAAATATTGGGTTCAAATCTTTAATATTCAAAAATATATTTTTAACAACTTGTTTTCTTTCAGTTAGAACAGGTTATGTATTTCTTTTTGGTGCTGATTGATCACAGGCTTCATTAATCTGAGCCAGTGTTAATAATGACAGCAAATTTTGATTTAGTTTTAGTCTTAGTCTTTTGACTAAAATGCCATTTAGTTTTAGTCATACTTTAGTCATCTAAATTATTTTAGTTTTAGTCTAGTTTTAGTCGACGAAATACTATAAGATTTTAGTCGACTAAATCTACAGTAGATTTAGTCGACTAAAATATTGTGGGTTTAGTTAAATTGTAATGCATTAATTTTGAATTCCTCTAAAATGTCCAAACCCATATACTCCTGGAGAAAACATTTATTAACCTATTAATATGTATGATTTTTAGGTTTGAACATGCAATACAGATACAGATTTAACTATTGTGACTTAAAAAATATCTTAAAATTAAATAAAACCACTTTTCCTAAAGTAAAACAGTCTTCTTTTCAATGAATGATGTATGCATTCTTTATAACTACTTGCATATATCATTATTTATTCTTTCAAGCAGACATATTTATTTGTATGAATTAAATATAATTAATCCTTATTAAAGCTATTAACAAACAGTGAATGCTATTCTTTTGTTGCTTGAATATTAAGGACACAGACCGCATTAGGTTTATTGCCACTGTCACTTTAAGACATCAGATCATGTCCAATGACATGCGGATACAATTGCACTGATACACATCCGATACACTCACAACTGTTTAAGACATAACAGACATAGATTACGTGAATACTCTCCAAAACGGACTTTTAGACATAAAGGTCCTTCTCAAAAAATTAGCATATTGTGATAAAGTTCATTATTTTCCATAATGTAATGATAAAAATTAAACTTTCATATGTTTTAGATTCATTGCACACCAACTGAAATATTTCAGGTGTTTTATTGTTTTAATACTGATGATTTTGGCATACAGCTCATGAAAACCCAAAATTCCTGTCTCAAAAAATTAGCATATCATGATGAGGTTCTCTAAACGAGCTATTAACCTAATCATCTGAATCAACTAATTAACTCTAAACACCTGCAAAAGATTCCTGAGGCTTTTAAAAACTCCCAGCCTGTTTCATTACTCAAAACCGCAATCATGGGTAAGACTGCCGACCTGACTGCTGTCCTGAAGGCCATCATTGACACCCTCAAGCAAGAGGGTGAGACACAGAAAGACATTTCTGAACACATAGGCTGTTCCCAGAGTGCTGTATCAAGGCACCTCAGTGGGAAGTCTGTGGGAAGGAAAAAGTGTGGCAAAAAACGCTGCACAACGAGAAGAGGTGACCGGACCCTGAGGAAGATTGTGGAGAAGGACCGATTCCAGACCTTGGGGGACCTGCGGAAGCAGTGGACTGAGTCTGGAGTAGAAACATCCAGAGCCACCGTGCACAGGCGTGTGCAGGAAATGGGCTACAGGTGCCGCATTCCCCAGGTCAAGCCACTTTTGAACCAGAAACAGCGGCAGAAGCGCCTGACCTGGGCTACAGAGAAGCAGCACTGGACTGTTGCTCAGTGGTTGCATGTCATTCGGAAATCAAGGTGCGAGAGTCTGGAGGAAGACTGGGGAGAAGGAAATGCCAAAATGCCTGAAGTCCAGTGTCAAGTACCCACAGTCAGTGATGGTCTGGGGTGCCATGTCAGCTGCTGGTGTTGGTCCACTGTGTTTTATCAAGGGCAGGGTCAGTGCAGCTAGCTATCAGGAGATTTTGGAGCACTTCATGCTTCCACCTGCTGAAAAGCTTTATGGAGATGAAGATTTCATTTTTCAGCACGGCCTGGCACCTGCTCACAGTGCCAAAACCACTGGTAAATGGTTTACTGACCATGGTATTACTGTGCTCAATTGGCCTGCCAACTCTCCTGACCTGAACCCCATAGAGAATCTGTGGGATATTGTGAAGAGAAAGTTGAGAGACGCAAGACCCAACACTCTGGATGAGCTTAAGGCCGCTCTCGAAGCATCCTGGGCCTCCAGAACACCTCAGCAGTGCCACAGGCTGATCGCCTCCATGCCACGCCGCACTGAAGCAGTCATTTCTGCAAAAGGATTCCCGACCAAGTATTGAGTGCATAACTGAACATAATTATTAGAAGGGTGGCTCTTTTTTGTATTAAAAACACTTCTTTTATTGGTCGGATGAAATATGCTAATTTTTTGAGACAGGAATTTTGGGTTTTCATGAGCTGTATGCCAAAATCATCAGTATTAAAACAATAAAAGACCTGAAATATTTCATTTGGTGTGAAATGAATCTAAAATATATGAAAGTTTAATTTTTATCATTACATTATGGAAAATAATGAACTTTAAAACAATATGCTAATTTTTTGAGAAGGACCTGTAATGCTGTGTGTATTTGTTCATTCAGACACGAAAGAGAGCTCAATTCAGTCCTCGCGCGCTGTATAGGTGTCTATTGTGCATGGCTGCACGCTTCAGGTCGGGTGTGTGCCGTACGGAAGAGAGCTCTTTTTTTGTTGTTGTTGCTCTTATTCAGATCTATATGTCTGCTCTACTCATTCTCCCAGACGTTTAAATTTTGTAAAGTTTTGAGACCGCTGCGTACATCAGCACGTTACAGTACAAATGTGCGTTTCTATCACACACGCAGGACATCAGTTCTGACTGGATCGCTTCCCAGATCGTCACTATCTAACATTTTCGTCATAGTTTTTGTCATTCAAAACTAGGTTTTATTTAGTTATCGTCTCGTTTTCGTCTGTGAAAAAATGTCGTAATTTCGTCAACGAAATTAACACTGATCTGAGCTCATGCACTTTAAGATCTTAAGATGCGATATATGAGGCCTATGACCAATCAAAACCTGACAGAAATACAAAACCTGCCCTAACTGAAAGAAAACAAGTTAAAGTCCAATATTTGGCAGGAAAATAGCATAATGAGAGATTTATAAGCAATTTTTTGAAGGCTGGTTATTTTTGACCAGAAACACCACAAGTGCAACAAGGTTAAAAAATATATATATTTAGGAAAGTCAATATATCCTGTGTCAGTAAAGTCAGTAAGTTTTAGTCCAATGCAATAATATTAACTAGCATTTTCAAGGAAAAGAAAATCCTCTCCTGGTCAACATGACAGTACAACTCCACATCTTCACAGTTTACAGTTCACTCAATTTTAAGGCTGTACAGACACTTTAAATTGATTTGTTTTTTAACTGAAACATTTAGAGGTACTCTTACGGTACTCAACCAAAAACACCTGAGCACCTTCCATGAAGTAAAATTCTTCTCTGGAGAAACTTTCATGCGGCCTTGTGTCTCCGAATGCCAATTAATCCCAGTCCTAGACTAAAGAATTTCCCATAGAATAACATTGACAGATTCTGAATGCCTGTGAGAAAGTGCCGTCGACATTCAAAGCTCAGAAAAGCACCTGCTGAAAGTGTTTGAATGAACGAACGAATGAATGATGACAAACAAACACGCGCTGTTGTTCATCGACCCCTCCCTGACGCTATATCTTCATTTCTTTCTATTCTTCTCTTAATGCAATTGTGTTGTGAAAGACAGAAATTGAAAGCAAGTCCAGAAGTCTTCGCCCAGAGCGTCGCCAGTGAGCATTAACCCCGAACAATAGTGAGATTTCACTAATGTGTCTGAGGAAAAAGTGTCTCACTCCACCCTGGATGAAATATGCAAGCGAGTCTCGATGTCCCGTCTTTCTCGTTGGGTGACCAGGCCCTTGAGATGTCAGTCATCTGCCTCCCTCTCCCTCTCTCTCGGGACGTGGGGAAGGAGGCGCGAGACGCCTCCCACCATCTTTAATTTTCACCTCGGTTGCTGCGCTGACACCATGGCAACTGAAGGGTGGCGACCTGGCGTATCCGGATGCTGTCGTTACCCTTCGATGCCCCGAGAACTCATGACCACTACTGGCCGACGGGGGGGCGCGCGCTATGGAGACCGAAGACGAGAGCCGTGCCAAATATAGTTCTTGTCAAAGAACAAACGAGAGTGCAGGTACAGGGACTAAAGCTAAGTGGAAACTAGTCTAGATGTATGTTTGGTATTGTTAAACCAGTGCAAAATCACTCCAGTGATATCAAACTATTAATGTACAACAAATATTGCTGCAACAGTTAACACATTGTGGGAATGTTCAGAATAGTAAACTGTCAAATACTGTTTGACAAAAAGAACTGTTAAAAATGTAATATTGTGAAATATTATTACAGTTTAAAATAAGTGTTTCCTATTGTAATATATTTAAAAATATAATGCAGCCCCAATCACAGTTTCCATAAAAAAATATTAATCAGCACAACTATTTTCAACATTGATAATAATCATTATCATCAAGAAATGTTTCTTGAGCAGCAAATCATTATATTAGAATGATTTCTGAAGGATCATGTGACACTGAAGACTGGAGTAATGATGCTGAAAATTCAGCTTTGCTGCTATTATTATTATTATTATTATCAATGTTAGAAACAGCTGTTCTGATTAAAGGGATAGTTCACCCAAAAATGAAAATTCTGTCATTAATTACTGACCCTCATGTTGTTCCAACCCCGTAAGACCTTCGTTCATCTTCGGAACACAAATGAAGATATTTTTGATTAAATCTGAGCGCTGGATCACTCCTCCATAGGCTTCTTAAGGGATCGAAACTGGCCGGCCCAAAAGTTATGAAAGACATTGTTAAAATAGTCCGAGTGACTACAGTGGCTCAATCTTAAGTTTATCAAGCGACGAGAATACTTTTTGTGCGCAAAAAACAAACAAAAATAACGACTTCATTCAACTACTCATTTCCATCCCTGTGGGCCTTGAGATTTCACGTAGTGGAACAGCAAAGCTTCTGTGTTCCAGGGTTGGAACAACATGAGGGTGAGTAATTACTGACAGAATTTTCATTTTTGGGTGAACTAACCCTTTAACATTTCCTATGGAAACTGTGATAGATTTTTTCAGGATTCTTTGTTAAATAAAAAGTTTAATTAAGCAGCATTTATTTGTGACATTATACATCTCTTTACAGTCTCTTTTGTTCAATTTAATGCATCTGTCAGTGTTAACAGGTTTATTGACAAACAGTAGACAGATTACAAGATGTGGTGGGAGAGGTGAACAGTCCAGAGACAATAGGCAGGGATGAGACACAATGACATCCGTTGTAACTAAGAATGAGACCTGAGAATACTAGCAATAGCCAGACAGGAACTTTAAGTACAACAGCAAGGCACACTCAGACAAGGAACAGGTGAACACACTCAGACAAGGAACAGGTGAACTCACTCAGACAAGGAACAGGTGAACACACTCAGACAAGGAACAGGTGAACACACTCAGACAAGGAACAGGTGAACACACTCAGACAAGGAACAGGTGAGCACACTCAGACAAGGAACAGGTGAGCACATTTAGACAAGGAACAGGTGAACACACTCAGACAAGGAACAGGTGAACACACTCAGACAAGGAACAGGTGAACACACTCAGACAAGGAACACACTCAGAAAAGGAACAGGTGAACACACTCAGACAAGGAACACACTCAGACAAGGAACAGGTGAACACACTCAGACAAGGAACACACTCCGACAAGGAACAGGTGAACACACTCAGAAAAGGAACAGGTGAACACACTCAGACAAGGAACACACTCAGACAAGGAACAGGTGAACACACTCGGGTGAACACACTCAGACAAGGAACACACTCAGACAAGGAACAGGTGAGCACATTTAGACAAGGAACAGGTGAACACACTCAGACAAGGAACAGGTGAACACACTCAGACAAGGAACAGGTGAGCACACTCAGAAAAGGAACAGGTGAACA
This sequence comes from Meda fulgida, assembly GCA_030578275.1. NCBI lineage: Eukaryota > Metazoa > Chordata > Actinopteri > Cypriniformes > Leuciscidae > Meda > Meda fulgida. Next base: position 3,251,843 of record CM060636.1, on the reverse strand, counting down.
CACTCAGACAAGGAACACACTCAGACAAGGAACAGGTGAGCACACTCAGAAAAGGAACAGGTGAACACACTTAGACAAGGAACACACTCCGACAAGGAACAGGTGAACACACTCAGAAAAGGAACAGGTGAACACACTCAGACAAGGAACACACTCAGACAAGGAACAGGTGAACACACTCGGGTGAACACACTCAGACAAGGAACACACTCAGACAAGGAAAAGGTGAACACACTCAGACAAGGAAAAGGTGAACACACTCAGACAAGGAACAGGTGAACATACTCAGACAAGGAACAGGTGAACACACTCAGACAAGGAACAGGTGAACACACTCAGACAAGGAACAGGTGAACACACTCAGACAAGGAACAGGTGAACACACTCAGACAAGGAACAGGTGAACACACTCAGATAAGGAACAGGTGAGCACACTCAGACAAGGAACAGGTGAGCACATTTAGACAAGGAACAGGTGAACACACTCAGACAAGGAACAGGTGAACACACTCAGACAAGGAACAGGTGAGCACACTCAGAAAAGGAACAGGTGAACACACTCAGACAAGGAACACACTCAGACAAGGAACAAGTGAGCACACTCAGAAAAGGAACAGGTGAACACACTCAGACAAGGAACACACTCCAACAAGGAACAGGTGAACACACTCAGAAAAGGAACAGGTGAACACACACAGACAAGGAACACACTCAGACAAGGAACACACTCAGACAAGGAAAAGGTGAACACACTCAGACAAGGAAAAGGTGAACACACTCAGACAAGGAACAGGTGAACACACTCAGACAAGGAACAGGTGAGCACACTCAGACAAGGAACAGGTGAGCACATTTAGACAAGGAACAGGTGAACACACTCAGACAAGGAACAGGTGAACACACTCAGACAAGGAACAGGTGAGCACACTCAGAAAAGGAACAGGTGAACACACTCAGACAAGGAACACACTCAGACAAGGAACAGGTGAGCACACTCAGAAAAGGAACAGGTGAACACACTTAGACAAGGAACACACTCCGACAAGGAACAGGTGAACACACTCAGAAAAGGAACAGGTGAACACACTCAGACAAGGAACACACTCAGACAAGGAACAGGTGAACACACTCGGGTGAACACACTCAGACAAGGAACACACTCAGACAAGGAAAAGGTGAACACACTCAGACAAGGAAAAGGTGAACACACTCAGACAAGGAACAGGTGAACATACTCAGACAAGGAACAGGTGAACACACTCAGACAAGGAACAGGTGAACACACTCAGACAAGGAACAGGTGAACACACTCAGACAAGGAACAGGTGAGCACATTCAGACAAGGAACAGGTGAGCACATTTAGACAAGGAACAGGTGAACACACTCAGACAAGGAACAGGTGAACACACTCAGACAAGGAACAGGTGAGCACACTCAGAAAAGGAACAGGTGAACACACTCAGACAAGGAACGCACTCAGACAAGGAACAAGTGAGCACACTCAGAAAAGGAACAGGTGAACACACTCAGACAAGGAACACACTCCAACAAGGAACAGGTGAACACACTCAGAAAAGGAACAGGTGAACACACACAGACAAGGAACACACTCAGACAAGGAACAGGTGAACACACTCGGGTGAACACACTCAGACAAGGAACACACTCAGACAAGGAACAGGTGAACACACAGAGACAAGGAAAAGGTGAACACACTCAGGTAAACGAGGACTCAAACAGGGGAGCAGAGAACATGAGGAACAGGGGACAACACTCAGACAAACGAGGACTCAACTAGACAAGAGGGCGTGGTACAGGGAAACAAGGAGGCAGGAACAGAGGAGCACATGGCCAACACAAACAAAACCATATGTTCAAGTACAACACAAACAAAGCTGCCAGAGACAGAACCCTGAAAGCATCCTTGCTGAATAAAAGTATTTATTTCTCACTAACCCCAAACTTTTGAATGTGTATATAAGTGGCCTGTATTTGATGAGATTGCACAGTTACAAAATGTATACATTTTAGTTGAATTTAAAATGTGACGATACATAGATGCAACTCACTAAATTAAACTAAAAATTTGATGTTGCATAAAATGTAGCAAACTTTTGTCTGAAATGTTTAGCGCTACAGTACATACTAAATGCTGTTTCAAAGTATTTTTCAAACTATGCACTATGCTAGTATTCTTTTAAATGTCAAATAATGAAGCAGGAAAGAGATGATAAAATGTGCGGTTCATATTCACTGTAAAAAAACAACAACTCGAAAGCAAGTATTTGTGCTGTCTTAAAATTTAGCTTGAAATGTGAAGTTGTATTAAAGCTAGGGAAGGCAATGTTTTTCCTAAACACATTTTTTATTCTGATTGAAACTCTCTTCACATCCTGATTATAGGTCAATAATAGGCCTATATCATCTGTGGAAGTCTCAGAAACAAAAAAAAAAGTTCAAAAAGTTCAGGCAAGTAGGATGTCCTTTTTGAACTTTTTTTTTGTCAACCTATGTATTTACATACCTCTGTGTACAGTTGTGTCAATTACTTTTAAAAAGTGGGTGGGACAGGAGTGTGTGTGTGTGTGTGTGTGTGGTGGGGGTTACACCTATACCAGATATACAGTATAAACAATAATAAGTTAAATTTCAAAAGTTTAATCTATCGTCATGTTTAATGTGATAGTTTCATCCTTAAAATGTAATATGATAGAATATATTATTATCCCAAGATTCTTCGTGTCAGTAAATAAATACATAAATCTTCTTTAACAATTTGTGTGCCCTCAATCCCTCATGGTTTTGTGGTAAAAATTTTGTTAAGCGTCTCAGAGGTTCTACTGTTTTACAAGAGAAGTCATGGTAAATTGCGCAACAGAAGGATTTACTTCTCATTCATTTCTATGGTGATTGACTGCTGTACAACTCTGTAGCTTTGGAGAGCACTCTGAAGCTTGCTATAGCGAGCCTCTCTGAAGTTGTTTCCCCTAGCTTTAACTGGCAACTTGGATATTTGAGTTCTCTCAACTCATTTCAGGGAAGTTATTCTAATCTAACGCTATAATTTAAGTTGAAATAACTAATTGCAACCATCTTTTTTATACTATTGAAACAGAAGGTTCAATGCATTGTACTGTGGGATACAGTAATCCGTATAATGTATATACTGCATAATTTGGTAAAGTGTATCAGGTAGTCTGGGTACTGCATGTATATACAAAATTTGCATACTCTGCACATTATGCACTGCATTATTTAAAAACAGTATGTATGGTGGTATGCTATTCCAAACATAGCCATAGGCTGCTTCAAAATCGCTGTGTAAAGTTTGTCCAGGTTGTGTGGGTCAGTCAATCCTTTTAACCAGTTCCTCTATACAGCACATGAATTTACACACAGTAAGTGCACAAGATCTTGCTATTAAAACCAGGACATGAACTATCCTGTTTCTATGACAATGTGTGTGTGTGTTAACTGAGGCTGGTTAATCAGCTGATGAGGTGTTTACAGACCCCCGTCGCCTGGAGGGGCCCCAGTGAGCATGAGACATGACTTACAGTAACACACACACACACACGAGACATGCAAGCATGACACAGGACACACACACACACACAGCGCTGAGCTCTCATTACTCTGACAGTCATTTGCAACGCTGCATGCAGAATTAGGCCCCAGTGTTGAGAAAGCGCTGTATAATGGCTGCTGTCTGCCGGATGGGCCACAATGCAAATAAAAGCATTCTGGGTAAAATCAGGTAATTTTACAGGGAGGCTGAAATCCATACGGATCAGATGATATGATGCAACAAGTACAATACATGATTTTAGAAAAAAACTGTGCTGATCGGGTGAGAGTGTGATGTTGTGCTAATTCATATATATAATATATATATACACAAACACAGCACTAATTATAAAAAAAACGCTGTAAAAATACATCATGTCAACTGCTCATGTGGTTGGTGTGATTATGTATATTAATGTTAGAGTTTGTTAGCACTACAATCTATTTCCAGTTGCGGTCAGATATTTAGACAAAGTACAACTCTATAAATGGCTGCCCTTTCCCACTGAGGTCATCAAAGAGGTCGCGCAGGCCCTGATTCCCACACCAACATCAGAATGACAGGATGGAAAAGAGAAAGCATGAGAGAGGAACAGTCACCGTGTGCCCAGCCAATATTATCAGCCAACTCTTTTTTGAAGTCCAAGCAGGAAGTCCCGATGAGTCACGGTGGCGATAACCTCAACGCCTGCCTATCCAGTGCAGTATCAATAATACACACTTGCTGGTTTAGTGCACAAGAAAAAAATGAAAAGTGTACTTGGCACAAAAACTCAACGGATATAGACAGATATGGAGAGTAGTATGTATGTGCGTGTATTATTGTTAATAAAATTTGTAAAATTTAAAATGCTTTTAAAACAATTAATATATAAATAAATAAATAAAACAAATAAATAAATATATGTATATATATAATTTAAAGTAATATAATAATTAAAAGCTTTAATAATTTCCATAAATGTTAATTTGTAAGGTTTAAGATTTTCTCCAATAAAATGTAAATATATAACAAATGATATACATAAAATCACATCATCTATGCATATATTTTTTAAACATATATTTAATATAAATTGTATATATTAATTTTAAATATTTACATTGATGTTGTGAGATTATATATATATATATATATATATATATATTAATTATTATAATTAATAATAATTTTGATCCAACAATATTGGAAAAGCAAATAAATCAAAACAACTTTTCAAAATCTGTTTAAATTGAGGATAATTCATTTGTTTGTTCTGTAATTTATATTTCTGTTGTTTGTGTTCTCAACCATAACCACATTAGAATAACAACTGTGGGATACATAAGAAATACATATACACATAAGAAATACACATAAGAAAACAATAATTACAGTACTTTTTGAGTGAAAATGTGGATTCAAATAAGTGAGGTGGCAAAGTCTTTATTTATATTTATATTTGCCTTGTATGTTGCATATGAGTAAAACGAAACTGGTAGCAAAGGTCTCCATTTGAGACCACAAATTACAAGTCTGCGTCTCAAAGAAACCAGAGCTCAAAACAAAAACCCAGGACAGTGGTCTCCTTTGAACATTAAAACCTGTTAAAATAAAACTGTCCGCAGCGGTGGATGCACAGAAGGCCTAAAAACCCATAGTGGTTAAAAAGAGGCACAGGAAACCCCCAGTGTGAGGTGATCTCCTAAACACACCAGCTCAGGAACAGGAAGCTATTTTAAAGATTCACACCAAATCTGGCCCAACATGATCAATAAATACCAGCACAGTCTTTAAGGTGTGTGAAATCACAATGAATCATTATGATTTCTCGTGTCTCATAAAGATGTGTATTTGTTGTCAGTGGCCCGTTGATGTCATTGCACTAAGCAACAAAATGTGCTTATATAAGAACTGCAAAATAAACAGCATGTCTAATATGATGGAACTCTAATGTCATTTAAAACGCATTTTCCTTCCCATGTATTCAGTTTCATAAGTTTCTGAAAAACATATAGGACTAAATGTCATCTGTGCTCAAGTGATGTATAAGCTTTCCTCAGAATTTATCAAATTCAAGCTTTAGCAAGTCATCTTGAACCACTAAACTGAATTGATGATTCGGTGGTACTGAATCACCCATGGTAATGCAGTAAAGTTCCTTGATTATTATGCAGGAATGAGAGTATAGTTCCTAGCCATATTGTCCATATTGTCTTAGTACACAATGTAACTACAGAAGAGTCAAGTTTTAAATAGGAAAAATATCAAAACTTTGGTAATTTTTTTGAGAGAGATGCTATCGGTCTAATCAGATTCAATGATCTATGCTAAGCTATGCTAAAAGTCCTATCACAGACCCGAAGATCGGCTGAATGGATTAAAAAAAAGCATAGGGGAGTTGGAAAATGAGTCTATTTCCAAAAAAACTGGAGTGTTCCTTTAAGGTCGTGTATTAAAACATGATGGTGTTACTTTAATGACACGCGCTAAAAATAATGGTTCGAAGAAGGGATTTTCTGAAGCAATGCCCTAGAATAACCATTTTAAGTTTCCATAGAACCATTCAGTGAAAGTTCTTAAAAGAACCAGTTTTTCTAGGTTTAAGGAACCTTTTAATAATCTGAAGAACCAGGAAAGATTCCATGTTTGTAATAGAACCATCCATGGCAATATAGAACCTTCATTTTTAAGTTATTTTAGTTATTCCTTACATAATACTCTGCTGCTTTTCAACCACGTGAAGTGAACTCAAGATTTATTCATTTGTCTTGCAAAATATTATATCTTATATGTGTGTTTTTAATGTTTGTCCTGTTCTTATCATGCACGTGTTTCCTTTTTGTGAGGCGGGTGTCGTGAGGCCTGGAGTTAGAGATGAGGAGGACTCAAATGCAGTGAGGAGAAGTGAAAAGCTTATTAGAAAACTTTGTGAACAATATAATAAATTCCATGACACAGTGAATAATAGTGAAGCCTCTCCGTTGGTGGTTCCAGTGAGAAAAGCCCGCAATCCTGCAGACGTGAAGAGAAGCAGAGACCACCGTCAGAACAGAGAGTCCAGGAATGTACAGCAATAGACGAGGACATGAACCAGCAGGAGAACAGTCTTGCACCGATCCACAAGTCTAGGAATCCTGAACACAGATCACTGGTAAGTAGCACAGCAAACACAAACAGACCAGCAAAGCACACGCAACATAAAACAATCCACTGACAAACACTGGTAGACAAAGCTGGGGATATAAAGGGTAGAGGAAACGAGCGGCAGGTGAGGAAGATCAGCTTGTGATTGTGCTAATTGCCACCGTCACGAGCAGCAGCAAATGACAGGACCAAAACAAACAACAGAGAGGGACCGGTGACACACCCTGACCCGTGACAGCGGGTAGGTGAGGAACTGTAATTTTTTACTCACATGAGAGAAATATTAGAACAGTGCACTATATCATGCTGGAATTTCCCAAAGTAAGGTCCTGGAAGTGACTTTGTTCTTTTGGTTTGTATGTTCAGTCTTTGATCAGGGTCAGCTGTGAGCTTTCAGAGTTCACGGTTCACGGTTCTGCCCCTAAAACTCCCATCAGACACGATCTGGAAGAGCGGAGGGAGTGATGACCTCTTTAGATTATCTTAACGTTCTGAATGCATCACAAATGAGTCAGTTACACAACGTCCCAAAATGTACTTGCTTGAAAGTCATTGCATAACACCACTCACACTTTTTATATTGCAGTTAACAAGCATATCCTTTTTTTCCTCAGATTTAAATATCTATCTATTAACAAAAAAAGTTGAGCTTGTCTCAATCATAGTATTGTGTCAGTTTCTCCTTCCTGACTGCGGTAAAGCAATCTGATACTATCATCTTCAGGCTTCGGCCATGTCTGAAGAACCGTCCCATGTTCCTCTCACAGATGATACAATCTGACCTGCTTACCATGCTGACAGTGATGTCTGAGCCAAACGGCCGGTGATGAAGGGTTAGATGTGACTTCCCGTCCCCCCGCGGGTCTCTTTAATGACAGTGTTGAGGCCCACGCAGGGTTGTGTTTTTACCGTCACTGTCGCTCGGTTCAAAACAAAGACTCAGACGACAACCTACATTCATGGTATTTCAAATAAAAAAGTGACACATTTTATGATTAGATGAAAGGCTACTATCATCTTGCAAGCTTGAGATGTTAAAAGAAAGAGCAGTTGGACAAAAGGGAACGTGAAAACATTCTTAAAATTAAAAGCTCCAATTAGAACTTTTAGAACTTCAAATGAGAAAAAAAATTTAATGCAGAACTATATTTGTCAGTGAACATATTCACTATATTTGTCCCAACTCAGCGGGGTCCAGTGTTGTTTGCACACCAGTGTTCTTCAAAACATCATCTTTTGTGTTCTTGACATGAGGGGGAGTAAATTTTGGGTGAACTATCCAAACAAGAAATTAGTTATGAAACCATTTCTTCTTGATCAGTGAACAATGTTTACAGCGTTTCATTTTGGTAAAAGGAACCTCAAGCATGAGAACCAATGAGGTTCATTCTTGTGTTATGCAGCACGTTTGAGCTTCAGCAAGAACCAATGAGGTTTGTTCTCGCGCATCAAGCATGGCTGAGCTTCTATTTATGTGAGCTGATCAATGTTTATACGTTAATTTGTATTTTGAAGGTAAACAAAAGTCTTATGGATTTGGAACTACATGAATTAAACCTTTAAGAGTGTCTGTCCAAGAAGTACTAATACGGTATACCTATTCCATTAGCATTCCCATTCATCCCAATTAAAACTGCATGGCAGTCCCTGGAAATACACAGCCTGGTTGCAAATATGCTTCATGTACCCCTTATCCACCAAGGCAGTTTGAGTGCCGGTTCAGAGCCAGAGCCTACAGTAGTTTCAAATCAGTTCTTTGTCTTTCGACACCTAAAGCACCAGCTCTGAACCAGGAAAAGTGGTTCCTACGTAGCACTAAAACATTGCAGGGCTAGAAGTAAGAACCGCTTGCGTCAGGGGCTGGGGGCAGGGCTACCGTGACCAACAAGATGAACAGAAACTTGTGACTGTCATTTTTAAATAGCAGGTAATCGAGCTAATAGCAGCTCAATTGTAATCTCCGTCTATGCAAGTTACGGCGAGCTGCACAAAGACGTTGGGTTCGCCGTGTTTAGATGTCGATTCGCAAAGCCATGAGAATCAATAGTAATGTAACGACTGCCACTGTTGATGGAAGGCTTGTTCAAGATGCATAGGAGCGGCGTGGACCGTTTGGAGAGCATACGACTTATGCTTTTGGATTGCTCTCGCAGTGCTTTAATGTCATGCCCCGATCGGTCTGTGAGAAGCCGATCTCGAACAAGCCTGGTGTGTTTGGCGCTGCCGCACTAGCATTGCTGGGCAACATGAGATACAGTGATGTAAGATCTGGCTCTGTTGGCTCTCTGGCCTGTGGAAAGGCAAACCGGTTCTTAGAAGGATCGTCAGTCGAACCAACTCCGAACTGGCAAAAGATCTGGCTCTGTACTAGCACCAGGTTCATGCTGGTGGAAAAGGGGTTATGGTGAAACCAAATGCAGTGTGATTGCGCAATCTAGAACAAACACAAACCAACGGCCTGAAACACACACAAAAAAAACAAGCAGTTGGACAAACATTATAAAAAAATATATATTTTGTCAGACTCCATGGCTTTTCAGTGGCTGTCAATGGAGAAAGATGATTTTTATGCCCCTTTAATGTTGTAGTTACTGCACATACCAGCAGGGGCTAACTGACCCATACTAACCACACTAACCATAAACCCATGAAACCTCTATACTATTGTTTTAAAGAAACCAGAAACCAATAAACTGATGTAATACAATGAACCATAGCAACTCAATAGATCTCACTGTATGAACAACATGCACTGATGAATCATGCACAGCCTTGTGAAAAACAAGTGTGCTTGATTGTATTAAATGTGCACTTGTAGTGTACAACAAATCCATTTAAAAAATCTGCACTTGAATAGAGTACATGTTAATTTAAACGATAAGAAAACTGAACATTTTCAGTCATAGTCTTTTGTCATGCTTTGAAGAAGTACACTTATCGTGATGTGCTGACTAACATACTAAAGCACATGCAAAGAACTAGATTTTAATTTGAACTGTGTGTTATTCAATATTACATTTAAAGCAAATATAATTAAAATGTACTAAATTGCAACTTCACTGCAAATGTGTAATTACAACTATATTTAAATACCTGAAACCCAGTTTCTATAGAAATGACATTAAAGTATTTTAGTTAACCAAGTTAAGAATTCCGTAAAAAAAATATGCTAAACTGTACTTCTTTTTCACAAGGGCAATAAGACCAGACACATGTATTAAGAAAGTAAATGGGCTCTGGATTTTGATTTCGTACTGACACTAGTTCTATGATGACATGAGTGTAGTTTTATATTGGTTCATGCTTGTGTGTTCCTCAGTGACCGCAGGTAAACAAGATCATGCCATCGGTCATTATTGTCTTCGAAACAACACAGATAGAGACTGAGAGAGAGCCAGCCGGAGACAGAAAGAGAAATGAAATAATATCGGTGGTCCCAGAGCATAGACCTTGCCTTTGGGCAGAGCAGACATGCCCTCAAACCCGAGCTGATTAGAGACTGTCACCATAGCAGGACTCACTAAACACACCTCTCTCTTCATCACTTACTGGACCGGTGACAACACACACGCCAGAGTCATGATGAGCTGCCGTCGCCTACAGGGAGGCCGTAGACATCTCGCAATCACGCCAAGAAACACTGTGTAAGATTACGCTTCTCTCAATTGTAAGACATATACTGATGACTGAGTCTCAACACAATGGGCCTTGTTCATGAAAGATGAACTGAATGAATTTCCAACAAATCATTTGTAAATCCATTCAAATGTAGATTGCCTCATTGGATTAAATGCAACATTTATGCAAGACTGATTTTATGTACGAGCAATTTACAAAATCACATATAAGCCTTAATTTTGTTTCTCCGATCAGTCCTAGAACCTGTCATCCATTAAGTGTAGATTAGAAAGCTTCAAGATATATCCACAAATCATTTGATGACAAATGTTTGAGTTCAATTTGAGATCTCTGTCTTTTGATTGCAAACATTATTAAAATTATAAAATTTTACTGAGTATACTTCAAAGTGTATTTTCATAAACTAAAAATGTGCTAGTAATCTTGTAGTATAGTTGCAGTACAAATGTAAAAAAAGTTGTTTAGTTGTGCACTCAAAATTTACTAAAAGTATACTTAAAAAGTATTCTGTTATACTCTAAAAAGTGGGCCAATTTAGTTCCAAGTACTACTGAAATAGTACACTTACAAGTAATACTACTAGTACATTGATATTAGTACTTGCTACATAAAGTGTACTTAAAATATACTTGAACTTAATTAAGAATTACAAAGATTTACAGAATTTTAAATGTATTTTATTAGTATTAAATATAATAATAATAGTAATCTTGAATAATTAAAGTATTTTTTACTTTATTAATAATCCTAATAATAAATAATAATAAAAACACAGCAAAATTAACATCAGAGATTTTATATATTTGTATACATTATATTATGTGCTCTGTGAGATTTTCTTTTGTGAAGGGTGTATTTGTGCAAGCGAGGTCAGTATAAGTGCATGAACAGATTTATACTGAATGTGCACATATTAATTACAGCTACTCCGATTTAATGAAGCCGTTATTGTTTATATCCCTGTACAGTCGGATGCGTGTGCATTATCTGCTCATTACTGACAGAAGACCATCAGGCATCTCACCTCCACACGCTAATCAGAGAAAACCTCACGTCAATCCACAAACCTCCTACACAATCAATGTATGCAGACGAGCAGCTCAATTCACATGAAGTTCTAACAGGGAGATGTATGCAAATGATGCCCTTTATACGCAGGGGTCAAAAAACATCCTACTCTTCACACACACACACACACACACACACACACACACACACACACACACACACACACACACCTTGTAGTATTGTTATACTTTAACTTTAGAAATTCAGTCAGAAATTCAGTAGTTCACTACAGTAAATGTGCAAATGTTTGGGGTCGGTAAGATAAAAAAAAAGTGTCCTCTTCTGCTCATCAGGGTTGTATTTATTTAACAAAAAATGCAGTAAAAACTAATATTGGGAAATATTATTACCATTTATAATATATGTTTTCTATATGAATATATTGTAAACTGTAATTTATTCCTGTAGCTGAATTTTCAGCAACATTACTGCAGTCTTCAGTGTCACATGATCACTCTAATATGATGATTCGCTGCTCAAGAAACATTTCTGATTATAATCAAGTTTGACATCAGTTTAATATTTTTGTGGAAACCATCTTTGATGATTAGAAAGTTCAAAAGAACAGCATTTATACAAAAAACTATCTTTACTGTCACTTTTGAACAATTCAATGCATCCTTGCTGAATAAAAGTATAAATTTCTATTAAAAAACGTACTGACCCCAATGAATAGCAGTGGTTATCTACTATTTTAGTATCTGATATTGTAGCGAACTACATTTCAAAAGAGCCAGATTGTTGTTAAACTACTTTAAATTACGAGTTTCAAAGTTGCATCAACAACAACAGAAATATCATGGGTAACACTTTATTTTGATAGTCCACTTTACACATTCTACTAACTAGAAGTAACTTTGCACCTACACCTGCAAAGTTTCTTCTAGTCAGTAGAATGTCTAAAGTGGACTATCGATCATATTTATCAGCGTCAAACGCACAATTCTCAACTAGCTGGACATTTCTGACACATGTCCACATGAAAGAAGTGAGAAAGCAAACATACAGTTGATCTGGTGAATGTCCATTTTGTGAAGTTTCAATTTCGGTAATGTACATTTTTATCTGACTTGAAATCATTACATGCTGGAAGAAGGAAAAAGGCAGCAAATGATTCATGAGCTCTGCGAAAGGAAAATCCAGTAAGAGAAGGATAATTAGACTCAATTAATTTCAAATCAATATATAAAAGAATAAATAAGCAAGAATATAAAAGCAAGAATAAAGCGAGCGAGCGAGATGCGAGGGCATCTGTACGGAGCACACAGTGGGTGGACGTGCTGCTGGTCAACAGCCGTTAGCTATAACTCACCAACACTAATCAAACACTCGCTAATGTTCCATTACAGCTCTATTAAAAACACTGAGTAACATCAGAAAACCCACAGCTCACCGAAAATCAGTGTAAGTGTCAAAACACTTCATCTAGCCAATATATCAATAGATGAATCCAAAGGTAACCCCAGACCGGCTTCCTTATGTGACGATCATCACAGCGCAAAAACAGATTTCTTTTAAAAAAATGACTCCAGTAGAAGCAAAATTACATTCTAACATCCATTTAATGTTTTTATATACTCAATAACATTCTTGACAATACTTAGACATTTGTTTATAATGCCACAGAAAACGTTATTGCTTAAAGTTTGCTCTTACGCAGCCCACAAGATAGAATTTACACTTAATCTGTGGAGATACAACAATTGCATATATACACACACACACACACATTTGATATTTTAATATAATAATATATTATTACATAAATATTAAATGTATATTATAAAAGTTTATATATATATATATATATTAAATAAATTATTTTTCTCTCAGTAATTTAATTTCTTTGTAGGATAAACAATAATATATATATATTATAATATAAGCATATATACTATTAAAATACTAAATATATTGTTTAATCCAATATAAATATTAAAACAGTGGTAAATAGACTTCATAACAACTTCAGTAACCATCTTCAGTTGAATTCAGTAATTTCACTGCTTTATAAAAGAAACATTAAATATAAAATAGTAATAAATATATTATATAATCTAATATACACTGTAACGACTGAGACAAATCAGACAATTATTTGGTATATGCACCAAACAATCTTTAAAACTCACTCTGGGATCTTTAATATAAATATTAAATATAAACGAATAAATATAATGTTAAATAGATTTCATGACAAGTCTTCAGAAGCTCTCAGTAATTTCACTGCTTTCTAGGAGAAACAACAGTTAATATTCTATATTATTAAATATTACATTTGATTTAATGTTAATAAAGTAATGTTAATGTCAAGTGATGATCCTGTCTTACAGGATCTCCTAAAAACCACTAATGTTCCTCTACTAACAGCGTCACACACAGACGAACAGATAGATGGTGTATTGAGTGCGAGTGTTACTCAGATCGGGTGTGGGAGGGTCCAGTTGTGTGTGTTGTATATTTAGGTGAATGTGCCCGTGGGTTGCCGTGTTGTGGGAGGGTCTGATGCACTAGCCCATCTGCAGGCCTGAATTGTAGGTTGTGCCTGAGCGCGGGGACTCGAACTAAGATACATAATGAGAGTGAAGCCGACTGAAATAGCCTCCCCCGTCGCCTCTGCGGTTCTGTCCCGCTCAGAGCCCGTCCAGGCCCGGCTGCCTCTGCCTCCTCCTCTCTGGTTAGCATCCTGCCTAAATTTGCTCGCTGCGCTCCTGTAATTAAGCGCGAGTGCGTGTGCCAGAGTCTCTGATACACGCTGGCAGCTGGCTTCACTTCGTGACTCGTTTCTTCCCTCAGGAGATTCCCATCTATCACGTCTGATCACTTGCAAGGTGCTGGCTTACGGCGTGTGCCTTCATGTGGGGGTGTGTGTTATTAGCGTACAAAATCATTTGTTTTACAATGAACTTACTCTACCTTCCATTCAGTCAGACAGACAGATGTACAATAGCACAAGGATGTTTTGGGGAACTTCATAAATGAAATGAGAGTTGGATTTGGAGTGTTCTAACTCTAATTGTGTATACGTGCATAATAAATCAATGAGCAAAATGAGCTGTAAAATAGTTTTAGATAATGTATAACACATCTCTAGACATAACAATTTCTTAGATTAATTAATTCTTAAAAAATGCTAAATGTCTTCTTTTGGTGTCAGTGTTTGAGTTAGTCTATAATAGGGCGGCACGATTCATCGGAATAATGACGTTCTATGTTTCAGTGTTAAGCACGGCACTTGAATGATTCAACTCATGATTCAATGTTCTCAGTGTCTTGGAGCAACTCAGTTCACAGTAAATGCTGATCTTATAACGTGCATTTGGGAACGCAACATGTGTGATTAAACCAGCTGTTGTCAACAAAGACTTGGGTGAGTGGAGTCGAGTGATTGAGTGAGCGAGCGATCACCACTCCCCACCGTCAGCCCAGCAGAGGGGTAAATCATAGCACCCACCCAAACTCCAGCAGCCTGCTCACACTTCTGATTCAGGCATTACATAAGGTAAACACACACACACACACACACACACAGATCCACGACACAGAGATCAGATAAGCATTTTCAGACCTCCTCTAACCTCTCCTTCTCATATGAAAATCACATAGGATGACGGTCTGTCACCTGTTTGAGCTTTAGATGACTCTTAAATATAAAGGTTCTTCACTAGTTCTTGGGCTCAGCAGAAAAAGCTCTTATAGTTGTGAATATTCTGTGTTGATGCATTTCCTTTTCAAGTGGTAAGTTACTGTTTGAATAGTCAGTAAGCCTTAGTTTAACCACAATGTGCTACTTGCTATTGCTAGTCAGTGGTAATAAAGGAATATTTCACCCAAAAATTAACATTTTGTCATCATTTACTCACCCTTATGTAGTTCCATTATTATTATCTTTGTAAACAAGTTGAGTCATAAATATTTTTGGTCCGTTTTCCCGTAAGACAATGTCTATACATTTTAAATGCATGCATCTCAACCTTTCAGTACACTTGCATTAGGATTATAGCTTTATTGCAACCAGACATAGACTTTGATTTTGACTTAATAGGACCTAAACGCTAAAAAGAAACCCCACGTCAATAGGGTAAAAAAATAACTGATTTCACCATACTTCCCCAGTTGATTGATTATTAAGAATGGCAAACATTTTATTACTACACGTTTTCTAAAATGTTATGTTTAAAATATGCCTATAAAATACATATAATATTGCATAAATGCAATGCATATAAAGCATATATGTAAATAAACAGTTATTGCCAGTAGTTTCTTACCTTAAAAGATTATATATATATACACACTTCAAATGTACAGTATACCCCCAATGTTTGTTTTAATTATATGTCTACAGAGTAATATTTATAAAGGAATAGGTTACCCACAACACCCTGTCATTATTTTGTTGTTCTAAACCTGTATGACTTTCTTTCTTTATTTTCTAGTCCAAAAAATGGAAGTCAATGGGCTCTGATGTCGTTCGATTCCCATTGTTCTTCAAAATATTTTGTGAGTAAATAATGACAGAAATGTCATTTTTGGGTGGACTATACCTTCACATTTTCAGCACAGTATTCACAATACACATTGCACGGATGTTATTTTTAACTGCTCAGAAAACTTGATGTGAATGTGGATTATGAACATGCAATTTCCCTCTGGAGTCTAGACACACACACGCGCGTGCGCCACACAGATCTCCCATCTCTGACCCGATCTTTCATTGTGCCGCTCAGATAAAAGTGCTTCTGCAGGACGGCGGTCGGTTAAGCGAGTGTTGCCAACGGTGAGCAGTCATGCCCGAGAGTCCACACTGAAACAGGCTATTTTAACATCTCACCACCAAAGAAGGCCTTACCCATAATCCCTCAGTGACCAGCCACGCCCTCCCTCCCCTCCAGGCTTTCGATAGCTAGCCGGAGTGATTACTAGTTTAACTTCCAGTGAACAGCATGTGGTCACCCATGGACTAGTCTGAGTCTCAGACGGCACACACCCACAGTCCACTCGCTGACCGTCTGACGCAAAACTGGACAGAACCTGTGAAAACCACAAGCTCCAATCGGATTGACCTGCAGGAGTCACATTCACAGGTTTAATTAGCTGGGAAACACTAAAGGAGGAGACACTACAGGTGAATGGGGTAAAAAACATTAACTAATTGATCTCAACATACTTTACCCAGTTGATTAATCACAGCACATTAGAACAGTTTTGTATTGCAAGTTTGCTGAAATGTTATGTTTGAATATGCAAATAAGGCATTATCTGTTCAAATAAGCACTATTTGACATACAGCAGTGGACAAACGTCATGTCCGGCCTCGGAAAATTTACATCTTTACCCTTTATTCAAATATTATTAAAATTTTGTTAAAGCATTTTACATAGTTGTGCTTGGAGTCAATTGTTTTATTTGTGATAATAATGCAATGAAACATGACAAATTGTGCCGACATCATTTTTGACCAGACTGTCCAAGAAAGAAAAAACTGAATATTAATAATCTATTTTGTTGTGGTCAATGATGCTTTTTCCTGTCAGTTTTTTTCTGAGCAAGTTTCTAAGCTTTCTTTGCATAGCTGTAGTTGACTTTTTTGTCTTTTTCCTCAGATACCTTAACCAAGTTTAGTGTTTTGTTCTTCCCTGATAATGTACACTTTCAGAACAGAAATCTGAACGCTGAATAAAGCCAGGTTCAAAATTGTTTCGTTTTGTTGCAGTACAGTTGTAAAACTGTAAAGTTTGGTGTATATAAAGCTGCTGAAATGGAGATTTCTGACTCACGACCTTTAAAGATATGGATCGTGATTGAAATCTACAGACTCAAGTAGAGAAAGTGCAATAAAGCAATTAAAATGTATTTTGAATGTTTTCTTTCCACTAGTCTCAAAGAAGAAAAGTGATTGAAGCAAAATAGCCCAAAATGTTGCCTGTAGTGTCTTGCCTTAAAAGGTGGAGTTGATTTTATGAGCAGTTTTGTGATATTTTTCAAGATAAATATGTAAATGAATAAATCTTCACCTTTTTTTATCATTATATTATCATTACACAATTATCATTAGTGTTGGTCAAAGCTACTCATGTGTATGTGGAGAGGATGATGTTATGGATGAACTCCAGAGTCAGTCTGGCTACACAAAAGAAATAAACTTTCTCCTCTACACACCACATCAAGAGAAAAAAAGAAAAAGAAAAGAATAAAGAAGTTGGTAACCTTTATAAAACTACATCACACTTCCTGTCATTTAAATAACAGAAACTCTCGAAATGACGGGAGGAAATGAAAACTCTTTGCATTCAAGTGTGTGTGTGGATTTGATAGCAGTGGTGGGTCCAAAATGAACACTCGCCAAACACCAGACACGACAACAAAATTAGGTTTGGGAAGTTACTAAAAATCGTCAGGTTGCAAATCAAATCCATGATATTCAAACCGTCTACTTGATGATCGTTCCTTAATGAAAATATCAATTTTTTTCGGCCTTTTCAAAACGGTTTAGCCGAAATGTTTGCAAGAAGTTTAAGGCCCTTCTTTAAAGATGGTGAATTTGCTGCAATGACTACGAACCTCCTGACAGTCTCAGCAATCCTGAGTGACAATGACAACAATCACATTTCATTATTCATTCAGATCTCAGTGGTGAATGAAAAAAAAAAACATTTAAACAAAGTTAAAGCCAAAAACTATCTAAAAACTTTTATTCATTTATATGCAATACCACTGACTCCAGCAACATACATGAGGAATATTCTTTGCCATCAAAATCTCATGTTCAAGTCTTTGTGAACAGGTGCAGTTTCAGTGATGGCTGAACATTAATCTTATATTGCGAGTAAGATAAACACAATAACTCATTACTTGCTTTATGTGCAATCTCTCTAGCACATCTGATTTGCAAGAAGAAAAAGAAAAGATTTTGCACCAAAATATGTTTAATAAAAAAAAATCTAAATCTAATCAAAAATATAAATTTTAGGGCTTGCAAGAAATATTTTTGCCATGTTAATACCACCCACCATTGGCAAGTGTGGCAAAAATGTCCTTTTTGTACTGTGTCTGTGGGAAGACGTACACAAACACTTGAGTAAGAACACCAGTGGGCAGGTTTAGACATGAGATTATAGTGAGGGGGTTTAACTCAGCACAGCTCAACCAGACTAGACCCACCCACCCCGAGAGAGAGAGAGAGAGAGAGAGAGAGAGAGAGAGAGAGAGAGAGAGAGAGAGAGAGAGAGAGAGAGAGAGAGAGAGAGAGAGAGAGAGAGAGAGAGAGAGAGAGAGAGAGAGAGAGAGAGAGAGAGAGAGAGAGAGAGAGAGAAAAATGGGATGGGATGGGAACGGGGGTAGAATGGAGAGGAGAGGGCCGTGTGTGTGTGTGCGTGAGTGAAAGTGTGTAGGAGAGGCTAAGAAAAACATTCCGACCTGGCAGCAATGTCACGGGAGAGGGCGAGAGAGAGAGAGAGAGAGAGAGAGAGAGAGAGAGAGAGAGAGAGAGAGGACTGGAGGAGGGTGAGGTAATCTATGAGTGTGTGGTTGGATTACATTCCTTGCCTTGTCCTCTCATGCAGTGGGTTGAGGGACCATAGAGAGAGAGAGAGAGAGAGAGGGAGAGACAGAGGGATGGCTGGTGTGAACCAGTTGGACCACTCTAGGGGTGTAGTCAACACCGACAGCCACTAACAGTACAGTATATTCCACTAATGCAACCCATTTCTGAGAATTTCTAGTACAACCACACACACACATTTGTATTATATTTATTCATAATTTCATTTAAATAATATATATTTTATAAATTATATTTAATTTTCTTTTTTAGACTTACTGTAGCAGAAATACATATATACATATGTAAAAGCATAAATAATGTTACACAAGATTGTGAATGCATGTATGTATGTATGTATGTATATATACATACATAAATATACACACATAGTGTCGCTGTCATGCGGAAACCTCTATATTTCGTCTTTTTTTCATAACTCATTTCTATTGGTCAGCCTTTACCATCTGTCTGTGGGCAGGGCCGATCCTTCCTTTACGCAAACTACGTAAGTTGCGTAGGGCCCCTGAACCACCAGGGGGCTCCCTTGCTCATCACTATACATAACAGAAATTTTCCATAATGTGAATATTTCTTTATAATATGCAAATATATGTGCGGTGTTAACTAAACATTTGTGGAGTCATGTGGAAATATTTTTAATAATGATTTATATTCAATAACTGTTTCGGACTAAGACATCTTGCAGTGCGGCAGATAATAACATGCGTCTTGACATGGCTATGGCTGCAAAACAAAACTATCCTTCTGGAACTGAATTAGCCCGCATTTAGTGTTATAGTTTTTCTGACAGCTAGATGGTGCCAGAGCATTAACATTATAAAATGCATTCAACGCTGTCAACAAAAATTTGGTTCTAAATTTACTTACTGCCAATTTAAAGTGTTATAACGGGTTTTCCTTTATATATTTATAAACGTTTTTCATAACTTGCCGTTTGTTTCCTTGATGTTTTAATTCCAGTAGGGTGAATTCAGGTTGATTGTGACACTGCACAATAAATTGAAATTAACATGAAATCGAGCTTAAAAATTATAAAATCATAAAGCACTGCGAGTTTGAGTTACTTATAACATATATTTGAATAAGCAACACGCATCACACATCTTTCCAAACTTGAGAAGCTTTTATGAACCCGTGTCCAACAAAAGAAAACATTTAATAAATCGAAGCATTTCAATCTTCTGTTTATTCAGATACAGTGATAGTATGATGCCATAGGGATTTCCTGGAATGATGGGCATATTTGGAGATTCTGCGTTAGACGCCCTCTGGTGTTCATGGAGCAGTATTTACTGTTGATCACAGAGCCGTACTTCACTGACAAGCTGCGCATTAAATAATCGCAGCCCATGCCAAATCCTGTGCAATTTACTTTAGATTAATCGTGCAGCCCTAGTAGTGCAAATATTTAACCAATGAAAAAATAAAAAGAGCTTGTGACTAAAGTGTCAGACAAACCTCATAACTCCACCCACTTCCAGGGGCGCCAAAAATGAATTCATTTATTTACAAAGCCTCAAGTTGTTTCAAACCTGCTTGAGTTTCTTTCTTCTTTTGTACACAAAAAGTATGCTATTTTGAAGAATGTTTTCGATAACAAGATGTCTCCACAAAACGTTGCAAATGTATTGTCCTTTAGGTTTCAGACACCCGGTGAATGTAGTGAAGCCATTTTAGCTGCGCATAGAAACATTGTCTCGCAAGTTTTGTGTCATCTGATCGGCTCTTCTGAACGCCCTTTATAGAGACCCCCAATCAAACTTGATAAAGCTATTATCAGCTGATAATCAGAGCACCCTTACAAATTGTATTGTATTGTTTTACCCTTGTTCTCAGAAAATGAAAATCCATCTATCACATCTGCATGTTTAATTCAAATCATTTCCACCAACAACTTGGCTTTTAAGAGTTTAGTGTTGATCATCAGGGAGACAACAATGTCAGCGAAAGGCATGTTTGAGATGGATTTCCAGTCATCTATAAGCATGTCATATTGTGCAAAAAACCTGCAAATATTTCTGAAATAATGGGGATTTGTGATCCTTAAAATACTATGATATTATTGATAGGAAGGCCATTTTTAATATTTCTATTCTAAAAATATAAAAAATATAATTTTAGAGTGCGATCAAACCAACAAATTTTGATTAGTTTGTTCATAAAGACAATAAAAATCAGTCAAATAAATCTACAGAATCAAAAGGCCCCAGAGTTGAAGAAACTCCCCTGTATGTGTCACTAGGAGGGATACGTTTGCTACCCATGTACTGCAGAGGGAAACACACACACACACAAACACACACACAGACTGCAGGAAAGGAAGTGGTTGATTTTTTTGCAGTTTCAGCTGAAAAAGTAAGTCCTCATTTATAGGTCTGTCTCATTTGAAACGATCAGTGATCATAAAACAGAAAGAGAAAGAAACTAGACCGTGTCATTCAAGTTTCTGAAACGCTATGAAACTCAATGAAGAGAGATTTAAAGATGCACAAAAGTATAGCTTATAGTATCTACTCTACATCTTACAGCTAATGACATTAATAGTACTTTTAGCAAATCTTTAAAATGAGATGAAGACTCTCGTCATATTGGTAATCAAGAACTGATCGTTTCTGGCATCATGTTTGTGTGTGATGCTGCATCCACACTGATATGTGTCAGTATTCAGAGTTTAAGACCACCGTTTCATTGGCCCACGAAACAAACGAATGCGACTGCCCGTTTCTATGTTTCTGATAATCCAATAGGCGTTGTTGATATGTGAATGTGGGCAGTCATGCGTTACGTATTCATCTCTGACGAGTTGCGGAAGTTCAGAACGAGTCATTTGAGTATCTTTTCAATTAATCTCTTTTTAACCTGAGGAAGAAGTTCGAGTTCTGAAAGTTACAGTATGTTTTCAGTGTCAAACATCAAACTATCATCTCAGAAGATCAAGAGAGATTAGAATGCTCATGATTAGTCCTTTAAGAGAGAAAGAAAATGTCATTTTTGTCTTATGTTGTCAATCGTGTGATGTTTAATGACCCTACCATATACTCATCAGATCATGCACTCATAAGGCCCGTTCACACCAAGGACAATAAATATAACGATAAAGATACAGTTTTAAAAACTGTAAAAGAATAGCTGAGTCCACACCACAACTATTACCATAACGACAGAAGAACGATATCATCAAAATCACTTTCAGGGCGATTTTTTTTCCAGCTGATGAACGATAAAAATATTGAAAGCCAATCAGAATCCATTCTGCTTTAAAGATCTTGAGCATTTAAAGTGACAGATGACAAAACTGCAGCGTGCCTATATAAAACCGAAATATTTCACGCTAATGTATGGATGTTAATGTAGTTATCGTTATAGTCATTGATCTTGGTGTGGTGGGCCTTTGGAATTCTTGACTCAATTCTATGTCTTAAATGACTGCATAATGCTTTCATGTTTAACAGATTATTTAAAAAAATTCTAGTGATAAAGTATGTTTAATACATAAAATGTAAATCAAAATTAAAATTAAATCCATAAAATGATCCAATGATGGAAAGCCCTAAAAGGTTCTAAATATGAAGTTCTATACACGGAACCCTTAAAGGTTTCGTTCAGAACCTTTTCTTCTGTGACATCACTTGATTAATGACACGCCACTGAATTAAAATCCACCTCCAGGTATCAAAGTGCTTGAGAGTGATTTGAGCTGGGTAAACATGTATTAATCTTGATCTTTAAATGATGCCGTTTGCGCAGCGTGAATGACACAGTAATGTGTTTAGCGCTGTACACTTGATGCATTGTATAATTATCTGCGCGGTGCACACCTGCATTCACAAACACCTTACTCATGAGTCTCACAGACACATGCCCGCTCCCTTCTTTAGGTGGGTATTAATGGAGCGGCCCACATATATCCAGCCCCTCCCTGAGTTTAACATGACACTGAGTGCTGGGAACGCAGCCATGAAAAGAATCAACACGTATTTACACATCACACCCATATACACATCTTCTACGGGGGCTGTGGTCAGTGTATACAATAAATATGAGGCCTATTTAGCTGTACGAGTATACACTTACAAAATAAGCACTACAGTATCATTATTTACCTAGGAGTACCATAAAAATAACAGTTTATGAATATGATAATCATATAGTATCATGGTATATTAATAACAAGTATTAATAAGTATTAAGAAAATAACAATCAATAAATATTATTCAATATATGTACATCTTTTTTTCATTCAGTAAACAATAAATAAATAAATTCCAATGTTTTTTGTTTTTATACTGATTAATAATAGTAATTAATATATTAGTAATTAACAATTCACTTCACCTGTAAATGTTCATTCTGACCTCTCACAAGGCAAGGAGACACATTCAGAAATGTTTATGAATAAAATTAATAATATACATATATTAAAGGTGAATTTTAATATTTATATATTAAAAAAAACTTTCTCTGACTTGAGTACCAAAAACAATGTATAATTCATCTGCGATTTCATTAACCTAAAATGTGGCGACTACAGTGTGTTCTGCATTTATTCAGAATGTACAGAGTAAAATGTGGTCAGGTAACTAACAATTAATTAACATCTAAATTTACTGGTTATATTTTACTAACAAATATTATCTAATATGACTAAATAACAGTTACATTAGATTTCACCAATAAAGTCATTTCTAAGGGTCAAACCAGGTAGAAAGAGCTTTTACTACATAGTGTATCAAAACAGCATCTGCTACCATCATTTGACCAACAGAACTGCCACAGTATATTTATGTAGGTACATAATAAATGAAGTTTGTCTAACTGAACAATACACTCACAAAACATATTTCTCAGTAGTAAAACTTCAAATATGGTTCTCTGACTTAAAGGAAAATCCAATAAAATGCATTAAATTGTTCACCTTGTGAATAGATGCATAAAATACATAACACTGTGTGTGTGCGCGCATTTATGAGATTATCAGAATGTAAACATGTTGCTGAGTATGTTGGTATTAGTGCATAACACACTGCCAGTGTCTGCAGGTACGCAGGGAGGGTTTGTGCTTGGTGTGTGAGTGTGTGTGTGTGAGGTGCATGTCAGGTGGACACGTGCGGCTGGCTGCCAACATACTTTTGGTTTGGAGGGAGGGCTGGGTGGGTGTGAACTTTTGTTTAGTGTCTCTCTCTCCGTCTCTCTCTTTCCCTCTCCCTGATTCACGACACACCTTCTGTGCAAAACGTAACTCCTCTGCTTATCTCTCTCCCCCTGTCGCTCTCTCTCTCTCGTCTGTGTTCACTTTCACATGTTTGAATCGGAGGATAGCAGTCTGTTTCCTGACACGCAGAGACTTCTCTCCAAGAAGCAACTCCACCAGCAACACCTAAAGGTCAGCAACCACTACTTTCTGTCTCTGTCTTTCTCTCGAAGTTTGTTTCTCTCAGTGCCTGTCTAACTGCTCCATCACTGTCTGTGGTGATATGTAAAGGGTTTGTGATGGCATTTTTTCGGCTTGTCTTGTGCATCTGTCATGTAAAGTGCACTAGATTCAGCGGGACCCCCCCACCCCCTCGTTCTCACCGTCTGTTTAATTAGAAAGTCTAATACAGTAAAATGAGATGACAGGGCAGGGACAGGGGTCTGATGCTATCTCAGCATCACTCAGTGTTGCCCTGCAAGAGAACTCCAGTTTGAGACAAATCAGGCTGCGACCAACATTATCCATTACGCCACAAAACAAAAAATGCAAAAAAACAAATTGAAATATGAGGAAAGTTTACATAATAAGTCAGACATTATTATCACTTGAGCAAATACATAAACATAAAAAAAAAACACTAATGTATTTTAAGACTTTCATTATACGTCACTTGAATAGCATAATATTGCAATCTCAAAAACGCAAGCTTTTTTGTAAGGGTCTCATTCTTCAAGTCAGTAATGTAACGTACATACCAAAAATACTTTAAAATAAGTTAAAAAAATCATGGTTCTGTTTTGTAAGGGTTTTATTATCGTATATTTATTGGGAACAGTATAAACATTCATTGAAATATGACTATGGTATTCAACAAAGTCCATTATTATTAACTTTAAAATTAGTTTAAGATTTCTGAACGGTTTTCAACATTTCAAATGTTAATGTCTTCCACTGTTTCAAAAATAAAAAGATTCTTTAAACGAATTAAAAAATTAAAAATTCCAAAAATTTAAAATTTAAAGTGAACATTCTAAAGAAAAAAATATTTGAATTTTATTTATAAAAAAAATTATTACATTTTTCTGGACTAGATTGCTTTGAAAACACTGATCATCATCTATCTTTCCACTATCTACTGTGACTTTTATTCTGCGGAAACTTCACATATGATGAAACTGTGAGCAGCACTGGCCGTGTCTAAGACGGAATACAGGAAACATCATTCATCTGCTCTCTTTGTGAACATAAGCCGAGACTCTATCAAGAATCTGGAGGATTAAATGCTGAAGTATTCAAACATGTAGATTCAGTGCACTCGGGTAAACTGTGTGAATACAGTATCCACACACACACACACACACAGAGAGAGAGAGAGAGAGAGAGGGGGAGCTTTGTTCGGTGTGGTCAGGGACACCGTATATCAGGTGAATGGGCAGATGACCGCCAGTCTCAATTATTCATTCATTTTAATTGTGGCTGTGACGGGTACCAGATTTCCTTTCAATGCCAAGCAGCTGATTTCAGATCCATCACGGCGTGTTCGAGCAGCCCTGATTAACCTGACATTAACAGGCCGTGATTACATAAAAACTCCTGCGGTGGGAGTCCAAACCTCAGTGAGCGAGAGAAGACGCGGAGAACAGCGTGAGGGAGTGGGGTTATGCCGGGATACGCACCACGCCTTTGTCTGTCGAGTCACTAGGACAAGGTTTATCAAAGTTGAACCTGATCCGAAGCAGTCTTTTGTTACACGGCAGATACTTTTACACTGGCGTGTTCTCAAACATTAGAGAGTGTGGGGCGCTCCACGCGGGAGGGTGTGGGAACGAAATAACAAGAACAATGATTGGGATCTCAGTGCGGTTCTAGATCACTGCTGGGAACAGATACAGAACAGATCCTACATACGCACACACATAGAGAGACATACACACTAACACAGCTCAGAACAACACTAGGGTTTTAGAACATTTCTGTGATCAAAGCTGAATTTTCAGCATCATTACTTCAGTCTTCAGTGTCACATGATCCTTCAGAAATCACTCTAATATGCTGATTTACTGCTCAACAAACATTTATGATTATTATCAATGTTGAAAATGATCCTTTTTTTTCAGGATTCTTTGATGAATAGAATAGCATTTATTTGAAATAGATTATTTTGTAATATTCTTAATGTCTCACTGTCACATTTGATCAGTTTAAATCACCCTTGCTGAGTAAAAGTATTCATTTCTTTCAACAACAAAAAAAAACCTTACTGACATCAGCTTTATAGCTTGTTTATATAATGTATAATTTCGAAGACTGACTGTCTGGAATAGATGTTCAGTCACAGAACAAGACAGACATTGATGAGGGATTGTGATGTGAGCAGATATAAATATTGATTTACATATAGTGTTGCTCATGGCTGATGCAAACGCATTGCTTCTTTTTGGGTTCAAATTATTTTTGCTGTATTAAAATAATAAAAAGAGTACTTTATACGATAATTTAGCTACTGAAAATAACATTTTGATTGGATGAAGTGTTAAAGAGAGTGAAAATCATTCAAAATTAACAATGAGCATGGTGGGATATCAGAACTGAAGATTATCAATGAAATATGGACTTTTGTATACCATACATAATTCATTGTGTTACACAGCTCTCTGTTATACTTGATTCTGATTGGTCACACGTGGCATTATGTAGTAAAAGATGTGTGTGCATCATGACGCTAAATTAAATAATTTATCGTTGTCCCAGGCAACTGATGTCCTATATATATGTGATAGTTTCATTATTGCAACAAAAAAAGTGAAATTATTTAGTCAGATCTATTCACCAAATCTTTCAGTGCTAGTTTCATTATCACAAAATAAACCCCCTCAGGTTGAAACAAACCTTTAACATCATCCTGTCAGGGTTTATTTTGTGATAATAACCAGCTGATCATTTCTTTTAATTTTGTTTAACAGTTGTGAGAGGAAATCTGTGGTTTGATGTTACTTAATGGAGACTCTTCTATGAATGCGTGTGCTTGTAAGCAGTGAATCAATCTTATAAAGAGTAAGTTTGTCCAGTTCAAGACCCAAAGAGAAAATTAGGGGATTCACATCCGCACACACGTGTCTGTTTCTGATGACACAGCCGCCCAACAGCACACTCAAATAGAGAGTGAAATAGTGCCTGCCTGTATCATTCTCTTTCCTCTCTCTTCATCTTCAAAACAGCATTTGTGGTGATTCAGGTAATGCTTATCTGTCAAACCGTGAGGACTCCCCTGACCTCACAGAGTGAGAGACAGTCAAACTCTCCCTGACGAAAGTCTTTTCTGCTGCATAAAACCGTTCTAATGAATGTGTTTGAGGTCTTGACTGAATCTTTTATGAAGCTGCTCTGAATAACCAGCTGTTAAACTGATTCATTCAAAAGTTAAACGGTTAACCCTGGATATTTACAGCCAGCCATTTAAGTACCTGATGCTGATGTCAAAGCATGTTCATTGTAATAGCAACTGACCATGTCACTTGGTCATGTAATTTCACTATCACTATGGTCAAGGTGAGTGAGCTGAGCTGCTATTTATAAACTCTGAGCGCTGCGATGGCTGGGATTATATGATATATCTTTAAGAATTCAACAAGTGTTTTTCTTTAGAAGCTCCTACACATCACAAGGTCACATGACTAATCGCCCATAACAAACAGGAAATTAACCACAAATTTGGGTCAAAGTCTCCAGAGAGAAGAAAAAGTTGTATACATCTACACTGACTCTCTTACAGCTAATCGGTTTAATAGAAACCAAACATGATCATAATCGGATCTAGAAAGACATTCTCCAATAATTACTATTTAACCAGACTTTACAGTTCTATAACTAGACTTTATATACTTAATAACATAATCAGACTTATATTAGACTTATAATAACAACATTTGACTGTTCTATCACTATACCATATTATAATTACATTTTATTGTAACTCTACCAAACCTGATTAGACGTTACTATAATCTGTTCTATTTCTAATCTCTAACTAGATTATTCTATAACCAAACCTGATCAGACTATACTATAATAATCTGTTTAACATCTAGTACTATAACCAAATTTTATTAGACTTGCTAAAACTTAACTTTAATATTCTATCATTAGACTAAACTACTCTAACCAAAACAGATTAGACTTTACTATACTATAATGTGTTCTATATCTAGACTAATTAATAGCTGGACTTTTCTATAACTAAACTTTTTATTAGACTAACTATAACTAAACTTTACTGTTCTATAGCTAGGCTAGACTACAACTAAATTTAACTATACTGCATTTTCAAGTGTATTCTATTCTCCAGCCATACTACCTCCGGTACTGTAACATAGTTTAGTTTCTTTCAGCTGACATATCTTTCTTCTCGTTTAAGCCTGATCGGTTAGATTTCAGTGTTGGGCCGTGTGTTTGACTGATTTCCTCTGGTCTTCTATGAAAAGTGAGTGTGATGTGAGCGCAGCTGATTGAGGAACATCTAAACTCCTGTAGGTGTTTCCTGTGTGAGAAGAGTCACTGTAACCAGTGGCAACTCCCAGACTGTCTCCTCTCTCTCTGTTGCTCTGGGTACATTACAGAAGCCCAAACACACACGCTTGAAATGATCACACACACAGTATTATTGAGGGCAACGCACCACAACACACCTTTACATAGAGAGCCCAAGCTCAGTTAACCACACACACTGAGAGCAAGACGGAAAGCGGTCGTTTTGTAATGTTGCTGTAAGATTTTGGTTTTGAAACTGGGTCCACCCACTGGTGTGAGAAAAGAGGAGAGGCACAGAGGAGGGGTGCATGAAGAGAAAGACACCGATAGAAATGAGTGTGTGGGCTATCATCACTCACTCACTCACTCAGTTTAAAATAAGGACACATTGATCCACCCACCCTAAACACACACACACACGCACACACACAGGAGCAGATACCTCAGCAGAGGAGTTTAGGCATCACAGCGGGCCGCTCTCGGGCCTGGTGGACTGACAGTCGGGTTGTATTATGTGACCGCAGGAAGTACACATGATTGAGGAATTATCTCAGCGTTTGGTAGCTGCTTGTTATAGTATTGTGGATATTGTATGACTTAAACAGGTTTCCAATAGCCGATATGTATTACAGAGCAATGCGGCCGATATCCTGCAAATATACAATGGAAAACAACACATTTTACACAACATTTATTCCAAAATAGAAGAATGTTACCATATATTGTCAAAGATGGAGTCTTGGCCTGGCAGGTCGTGCACATGCCGGGCGATCCTAATTAATTCCAGTTTGGGTCGTCTACTGATACGGTTCCCATAAATTAAAATGAAATCTAATTTCAGACTGTCACTGTACAAAGTTTACTCATACATTTATAAATGATAAAATATATAAAATATTAAATTAATGTTTATTATTAACAATATACAAATAAAATAAAATCTATTAAATATTTTTATTTTTATTTAAAAAATGTAAATGTTATTCATAAACATTTATAAAAAAATAAAAAAATTATATATATATATATATATAATTTTTTTAAAATAAATGTGTATATATATATATATATATATATATATATATATATATATATTCACACACACACATATACATATATATATACACATATAAATATTTATACACATTTACACACACATATACACATACAGTCGTGCTCAGAATTAATGGTACCCCTGGTAAATATGATAAAAAATGGCTGGAAAAAATAAATCTGCATCATTTATCCTTTTGATCTTTCATTCAAAATATTGGCAAAAATCTCAACTTTCATTGAAGTAAAAGAATAGAAAGTGGGGGGGAAATCACATTATGAAATAAATGTTTATCTCCAAAACACGTTGGCCACAATTATTGGTACCCTTTTATTAAATACTTTTTGCAATCTCCTTTTGCCAAGATAACAGCTCTGAGTTTTATCCTATAATGCCTGATGAGTTTGGAGAACACCTGACAAGAGATCAGAGACCATTCTTACAGAATCTCTCCAGATCCTTCAGATTCACAGATCCATGTTGGTGCTTCTTCTCTTCAGTTCACTCCACTCATCAGGTCTGGGACGGTCATGGCAGAAGCTTCATTTTGTGCTACTTAACACATTTTTGTGTTGATTTTGATGTTTGTTTTGGATCGTTGTCCTGATGGAAGATCCAACCACGGCCCATTATACGATTTCTAGCAGAGGCTGTCAGGTTTAGATTTTTTATCTGTTGGTATTTGATAGAATCCACGATGCCATGCATGTATCTGAACAAGAAGTCCAGGACCTCCAGCAGAAAAATATGACCACAACATTAAAGATGGTATATTAAATTGTACACATGGGGTACTTTTTATCCTTGTGTGCACCAAACCCATCTTGCATGTTTGCTGCCAAAAAGCTATTTTTTAGTTTCATCTGACCACAGAACCCTGTGCTGTTTGAAGGTCCAGTCATGTCTGACAACTGAATTTGCTGGGGTTTGTTTTTGGATGAGCAAGGAGGATTTTTCTTGAAAACCTCCCAAACAACATGTGGTGATGTAGGGGTTGTTCAATTTTTTTTTAATAGGCTTTCTGAACCCAAGACTCAACTAATCTCTGCAATTCTCCATCTGTGATCTTTGGAGAGTCTATGGCCACTCAAACTTTCATCCTCACCATGCATTAAGACAATATAGACACACGTCCACTTCCTGGCAGATTTGTAACATCTTTAGTTGATTGGAAGTGCTTAATTATTGCCCTGATGGTCAAAATGGGGATTTTCAATGCTTTAGCTATTTTCTTACAGCCACTTTCTATTTTGTGATGCTCAACAATCTTTTGATGCACATCAGAACTATATTCTTTGGTTTTACTCATTGTAATGGATGATTAAGGGAATTTGGCCTTTGTGTTTCCCCATATTTAAACTCTTGTAAAACAAGAAGTCATGGCTGGACAATTTCATGTTCCTAGTCACCCTGGTGTGCAAAAAAAAGGTAAATATGAATGGGAATATACTGAAGAGATATTTTACTCGTAAACAATTCTAGGGGTACCAATAATTGTGGCCAACTTGTTTTGGAGAAAAACATTTATTTCATAATGTGATTTCCCCTCCACTGTCAATTATTTTACTTCAATGAAAGGTTCGATTTTTGCCAATTTTTTGAATGAAATATCAAAAGGATAAACGATGCAGAATTATTTTTTACAGCCATTTTTCATCATATTTACCAGGGGCACCATTAATTCTGAGCACGACTGTATATATACATTGGGTCTTCAGATTTTTTAAAGTCGACATTTATGTGATGAAAGTTGAGTCGATGCCGACTAGTCGCTGATGATGTCATTGATGAGCAAATAAGCCTGCACCTCGAGCTGAGACTGAACACGGGTTGACATATTGACACAGTGCTCCTACATCACAGCTTATTCTTATCAGTTATTTTGTCTTTGGGTCGTTATATTTCTCACTCGTTCTAAACATAGACTGTAAAAAATATGGACAAAGCGTCTATGACATCACCCATAGACTTTCTGAAGAACGGTTTTGAGGCCGTTTATGGGGGCTATGGGCGGCGCCATTTTGGAAAATCTTGTTCAAAATGTTCAGAAAGGATACAGAGGTGGTATGATGTGTCGTGTCGGATCATGGCCGAGACGTCAAATTTCAGGAATTCCACTCGGCGCAGCCCTTTATCAGCTGTCAATCAAGCTGTCAATCAAAGTTAACCACGGCCTTATTTGTCATACATTTTATATCTAAATACGATCTAAACTAACGAGTTATAAAAAAAAATCACCCCCCTCACAGTTGTCAGGCACTCGGAACCAATCGAAAAATACAATAAAAGTCCATGGGACCAACCTGTAAAAACATGAATTTATGCTGTGAAAAAGGTCATTTTAACATGGGGGTCAATGGACATTTGCTTCCTTTTGGGACCTGCCCCTAGTGGAGTTTACATGTATTGCAGTTTTTCGCACTTCCGGGTAGGCTTCATTTTTCAGATTAGAATGTTGCTGCTTGGTTCTAAATCAGATACAGATAAAATTACATTACATTTATATGAATGCATTAGTGTGCGTCTCTCTACTAATAGTGAAGCTCTGGGTTTTACTTACAAAGAAATATATGCCAAAACGTTTCAGATTCAGAAGCTATTTTATTGATAAATCACAGAACTAAGTTTACAATATATTTCTGCAGTACTGAATGATTGTGTGTGCGCGATCTTCACGTAATATGTGCGCTACTGTCTGTGTGTGTACAACTTGCGTGTACAATAAGCTGTGTATAACGTGAATTCACACGATCAATTTTCAGCATCCAGGTTTTCAGGTTTAATCAAACACATCTTGTGGAGCGCTCTCTGAGTATGCATGTATTAGTCATTTTAAAGGAAACGGAGTGTAAAAGTGGACTTTAAAGATGTAATATCCTGTTGCGCCCTCTATGGGCCATGAATGATCAGCGACTAGTCGACGTCAAGCTTAAAGCGTCATGGCAGACCATTAAAGTCGACTAGTCTGTTCAACCCCTAATATATATATATATGTACATATAATATAAATATTTAAAAAAAAAAAGTAAATGATAATGTATGTGATTTTAGAACACACTTATTACCAAATCAATTAATATGTAAAATTAAGCAATATTATTTGTCTGGTTAATTGTTTTGTTAAATATATTAATTGTTCTATTAATTGTTAATAAAAAAAAAAAAATTATATCGGTCCATCACTACATATAACATGTTTTTTTAGGCATGCTGAATATCCAGTCCCATTATACATATAGATTTCAATGAACTGTGTGTGTGAGAGCATGCGTGTGATATGTGCTTGCAAATTTTTAGCATGAAGTGACATATGTGCATACAGTTTGTGACTGATCACTATGAAAGCTTGCATCTTGTGTGTGTGTCTATGTGTGTGTGTGAGCGCGCTTTGACAGACATCTGTCTCCTGTGCCCTGCAGCCTGGTTGGTTTTAATTAGGTAGAGCCAGAGGGCCTGAGGGCAGACAGGGGCTAGTCATAATCACTCACACACACACACACACACACACACACAGAGGCCAGCCTCCCCCTCAAAATCCTCCACAAAAAATGTCCTTTCAGAAGGAGCATCTCAAAAACACAAAAACACACACCCTCACACACTCCATCTGTCGCAAACACGTGTGAGATCTGTGTTTTACATGCATGATTAGTTTGATTAACGACACATTAGGGGATGTACATTACAGTACATTTGAGCTTGAGCGCTGAAGTATCTGACGTTAAGTATGTCGCAATGACCGTATTCACGAACACCAGCTCAATGCCGTAATCACCAACAGGATACTCTGGTTTTCCTTTAAGCCACAAATTTCTGGGTTCAAGGTGTGTCAATTACAAAATAATTGCTAAAGTTAATTGCTTTCAATCATAATCATTTGTAATTCCTGCAGCTTAAACATTAGAGCGTTGTGTTAGCAATGCCTACGAATGCATGAACTAATAAAATGTACACCTTCAATACAATAGCAAAAAGCATCTGCTAAATGTAAATGTAATTGTTCATGTCTAATGTACAATTTAGCTTGTATGCATTTCGATAGGCTTGGACAACAAAACTATATTTCCCATCAGGCTCCACTAAAGCAATTAATGCTTGAATCATTATCGATAATAATGTAGTTCACACTCACACACACAGACTGACAAGCCTGACCAAGACAAAAACACAGATAAAAACTTTCTTATCAGCAGCATTTCCAAAAACGATCACTGTTTCTCTGTTGTCTGTGTGTGAGTGTGTGTGTAGAAGATACCAGATAACGCAGATGAAGCCGACCAAAAGACACAACACATCCAGTAAAAACAGGAGCTGATGTGTGGAGGGGTTCACAGATGACCTTGTCGCATATTTTGGGCTCTTCGTATGTGTGTGTGTGTGTGTGTTTGTGTGTCTGTGTCGTCCTTGGGCAGTTGTTTCCCACCCTAGTTGGTGGGTTTGTCTGTAAGTGGGCAGAGATGACAAATTTTTCCCACAAGGCCACACCCTTGAGCGCCAAAGCCCCCACTCCCACAATACATCTGTGCACGGCGTCCCAAATTACACACAAAAAAACACACAAGCAACAGTAGAGATTTTTGACTAGCAAATAAGAAAGAAAGAAAGAAAGAAAGAAAGAAAGAATGGAAGGAAGGAACATCTGACCTTTCCTGAAATGAAACATCACAGTGTCAGCGAACACACAAGGGTTTGTATGAGAAGGATGTCAGTCGTGGTTATGAACGAGTCTCGTCTTCGTCTGACTGCTGCTGTGAAAAAACAAACAACACATCAGTTCTCACTGCATTCTGACTGATGCAAAAGACATCAGGGAAAATTGATGCCAAACAGGGTTATTATAGTTCAAACTAAAACATTTCCGTTACTTGAAATCAAATAAAGGTTACCTGAAACTAAAAAAATAATAATTTTCATTTAGTTTAACATTAAAACATTTTGATGCAAACACACAATGCCTTAGAATAACCATTTTTGGTTCCTCAAAGAACTTTTCAGTCATCACTTCTTAAAATAACCTCTTTTTTCTTATTGTGGAGAACATTTTAATATTCTAACCAAAGTGTTACCAATGCAAATTCGATTTAATGCGTCAAACATTGCATTCATAACACAACACAAATCCCTGACACATTCTCAGTGATGTCACAAATTGCTTTTCAGGGTTTAAAAAACAATGCTGTAGTTATTTTGTAGTTCTTTGATGAATCATTGAAGAACATTCATTTTTAAGTATATGAAGTATTTTGATTGAACCGCCTTTTTTTACTCTGAAAAGCAACTTTTGACAACACAGAAATGCATCAGGTACTTGTGTTGTGTTATGAATTGCGCTTGACACATCTTTAAAGTCGTAACGCAAAATAAATGTATTTTTCTTAGAGTATAAAATACTGTCTAATATAGGAATCTGTTTTAAGGGACGTATAGAATCACCTGTCTGAGGTTTCTATGACAACTAACTGAAAATATCTTCAAATAATGTGTGTGTGTGTTTGTGTGTGTGTCCATAATTAATTTGTCCATCTCTTACATTTTCACATCTTGCATTCATCACGTTCTCAGCAGCACAAAGAAATCTATCTAAATCATATTTTACCCAGTTTCAATTGGTATAAAGTACCTGCTCGTTAAAAAGCAGGTCATGATGAATCGGTCATAAATTACATAACTAGGTGGATTCTTGATGTCATTTAGGAAATCCTGTCCATGTTAAAGCGTCAAGTCATGATTTAAAGAGACAGATTCGGGGGGAAAATGCCACAGTGCCAAAAAACACAAACGAGAGAGTCTGTAATAGTTTTTTGTCTTTTGAAACAATAGATTTGAAGGAAACGCACTCCCTCTCTCTCTTTTCACACAAACACATGCTCGATTTCTGAAAAAAGTACCGCCATTTAAGTATGTTTCTCTCTCACACATTGTACTTTTGTTTTCAGAAATGCAGACAACATCTGCAGTGTCAAGAATTGAATTGAACTGATTGAATGGAATTGAAACATTAGGATTGTGACAGTCAAAGATCCTTGATTATCAGAATCTAAACATGATCTGGGGACATTTTAAAGTTCACATTGATTTTAGCTTAAGTTCAGTTTTTTACTGAACAAAAAGAGATTTTACTGTTATCCTTGACAAGATAGATTTTGTTATAAAATGATGATAAAATAAGATCTCATTGACATTACATTAAAATACAAATATAAATTAAATGAAAAATTAACAGCTGTGAGTATTATTATACATACTCAGAAGTATATATAATGAAAGGTGGGAAAAAATATTTGTGACACAGAAAGTGCTGCACAGTCACGTGTCAAATACACTGAATTGTTTTCTTTTTAAGAGTATAGAAATATTTTGTTTCACCGAAACATAATTACTATAATTTAATTATAATTTTAATTGTGCTTTTATTAAAAAACTAGCTTGTATTACTTCTGCACACATTCAACTACACTACTCGTCTTATACATAATTGGATGAAATTTCCCATTTGATAAATTATGGAAACCAAATAAAATTAATAGAATTCAAAAAAGTAAACCTACAGCAAAGCAAACCTAGACAGCAAAGTGTGTCTATTTATATATAAATATATATAAAACATTTATATTATTAAACTATAGATAGATAAAAATGATAAAGAAAATGTACATTACTAAAATATATATTAAAAATTACATATATAAAGAAATGTTTAAATAAAAATGATAAAGAAAATGTAAAATATTAAAATATATATTAAAAATTAAAAAGAAAATGTTAATTACTAATATATATATATATATATATATATATATATATATATATATTATTAAACTATATTAAAAACAATTATATACATATAAAGAAAATATATATATAAATTTTAAAGAAAACACACATATATATATATATATATATATATATATATATATATATATATATATATATATATATATATATATAGACACACACACACACACGCACACACACACACATACATATATACATACACACATACCTGCTACAGATGAATATGTAGAAAACCACATTACAGTAAAAACTGCAGTCTGGATGATGAACAAATGTACTCTCACACAACTGTGAGTATAAGTTTACACGTTAACTACCTGATTATCCGTCTACCTCTGGTTTCAGTTTCAACGGAGGGAAATTGAACAGCCCTGTTGAGGAACATGCAGTATGAGCTGCAATATGGGTCAAACCACACATATAAAACAACCAACTTCTAATTAACTAGAGAGTCGTAATGTCTCAATTCTGCCATTATATAAAGTGTTGCTTAATTAAACGGACACACATGCAAAATATAAGCAGAAAATCTGACCTGTGCGCCACAGGAAACGATGCAGAATTTCTATGACATACTATATTCTGCAGAAACAGAAAACTAGCATACGAATCCTCCTTTTGCTGCATTGTATGGCTGTCATAGTTTTGCAGAGCTGTGTTAATAAAGTATCACTGGTATAGAATTATAGATTTTGTCTTATAATATTTTCTGCTTACATTTCAGTTATTTTTTTGCCTTTAGTTTTAGTTGATGACAATAACCCTGGTGCACAGAAAGTCATTTATCCTGCATGTATAGATTATATACTACATTTGCCAAAATGTGCAGTATACAACCAGAGAACAATGCTTCAGATACTGTATACCACAATGCATTGTGCTACATTTTGGCAAATGATAATGATAAATCACAATATTTAATATTTCTTTCTTGACTCATTATATGAGTTGATTGCCAAATGTTTAAATAAAATTGCATGAAAAATTTACTAAATCGGTTTTATTTTTAATCTAAGACTACAACTGGATGCCACTAGCTGAATCAAATCCATTTAGGTCATGTGACAGTAATAAAAATAAATAAATAAAAAAATAAATATTATATATATATATAAAACTAAGACCATAATCAGTGTATATTGTCCAGTATTTACTAAGTTTTAAGAAGTAAGGGTAGTGTGCCATTGTGAACTTCGGGTCTTCTACCTTCGTCTAATTCATCTTCTGAAGTCAGCGCACATGCATATATAGAACTGGTACTTTTCTCTCCCTCTCCCTTCATTTGTGCCCAAGTTTGAGTTGCAAATCCTTCACAAATAAAACTAAAAATTCATTTTGTCTGACCCCAAATCAGAGGGTTTGTGCACCATGGGCTTTATTACATACTGAGCTTAAACTGTGTTGTGGAGGAGGATGGGTATTATTATCCTGAGCTTCCCACCCAGCTATAAAAACTACATCGCCGCTCTAGAGTACATCCACCACCTCCTCTCCCTCTCCCTCTCTCTCTCTCCTCCTTCCTGTCAGCGTCCACACAAACCTCTCAGTCTGTCCGCGTGTGCTGTTGTTTTGGGCTTGTAGTTGGATGCTCGTCTGTGCTTTTTTGTGAATGGAGAGGAAACGCTCGGGCAGACAGGATGGACAGACGTCTTTGTGTCCCTCAGAGACGGAGATGAGACCGGCTCAGATCTGAGAGTCGCACTTAGTCCTGGAATAAAATCACACGCACACTTAGACACACCTGAGGATCTGGACGGGTGAGTGCGTTACTGCTAACCTGTTTTCAAGAGTTCTGCATGTGTGAAAGCCTGTCTCAGTGTGTATTTGAGTAACAATATTTCAGTCTATGGTCGACATGTGCGTTCGTACAAGCTGTTTATGTTTGTTTGTACGTGTCCGTCGGGTTGTTTGTGTGCATCTCAGGTAGAGAACAGCATGTCTGTGGGCAGTCATTTGATGACTCATGTAATTATTTGGGCCATTCTTTAGATGTCGTCTCCAGAAAATGAGCGTGTGGAGTTTTGGCCGGCTGTAAACGCAATCTAACACAAACAAGTAATGACACAGCAAATCGACAATTACACCAGACACCGCTGACTCTGATGTGTGTGACAGCAGCATAGCAAAGTGCTCCGTTATCACAACAGGACTTTAAGTTATTTACTTTACAAGCTGTTCACACTGTAAGATAAAGTGCACTATTTCATTTCTCATGATCTTTTAAATGTGGCCCAGTGATCTAAACAGATGATCGACCCACATGCAGAATCACATTCATCATTACAAACAATTTTCATATCAACTTTAAATATACAGTATTGGTCCAAAGGTCATTAAGGTTTTAATGTTTTTGAAAATAGCCTCTTAATCTCACCAAGGCTGATCAAAAATACAATAAAAACAGTAAAAATGTGGAAATATTATTACAATTTAAAATATTAAAAAAATCGTGACACTGAAGACTGGAGTAGTGATGCTGAAAATTCATCTTTGATCACAGGAATGAATTACATTTTAATATTCAAAAATGAAAATTGTTATAATATTTCACAATATTACTGTTTTTACTATAATTTTTATTAAATAAATGCAGCCTTGGTGAGCAGAAAAGACTTCTTTAAAAAACCTTAATGTTTCCAAACTTTCGACCGGTATTGTATCACATTACATTTTTCACATTACAAGAACTTTTCGCTTAAAGATATATTAAGCCAAACATTTAAACTGCGACTGTCACTGCTTAAAATAAGTGTAAAAAAAAATATTTAATGTATAGGCTAGACCTAAAATATATAAATATATAAAAGTATGTAGTTATAGGCCATTTATAAAAATATAAAGTAAACTTTATTATACATTAATTATATATGTATATTTGTATATAGATTTTATTTACATACATATTTTGGCATTTTTCTGTGATACTTCATATAGTGCAATTTATAAACTATATTTGGGGTTGGAAGTAAAAAAAATAAATAAAAAAAAATGACGTCACAATGCAAAAATCAGATACGTATTAGATTTGTTTCCACACAATCAGCCCAGACCAGATTCGCAAATGTCAGACTGTGAATCTTGCTGTTCACATTATCATCCAAAAGCAGATTTGAGCTTTATCTGCTTTATCGAAATCCACCAAAAGCACAAACAAAATTTCATTCGAATTACTAAAGTTTAGACAGTTATTTGAATATCCTTATGTTTTTGAATTTTTTGAAAGGGTGTCATAAAGATGACGTGTGTTTGTGTGTTTGAAGAGGCCTGAACGCAGATTAAAAACAGTGTAAATTACTGTTTGTAACAGGTGAAGCGTGTGATGCAGGTGTCTGTACGGTCTTGCTTCATATATTTAGCAAACAGACGAATTACAGCAGACATTACACAATCCCTGTGTGTAATCTTAACAAGTCTCTTAAAGTGTCGTTTACGTTTGTTCTCATCTGTTGGCGGGGGTCTACGGGTGAAAAGCAGCTCAAACATTTGGGTCAAATTTATAGCAGAACTCAGATAGGGCCAAAAAACACAAGGCCAAACCTTCACGCCACACTTTATAATGTTTTCTTTAACTTTGTTAAACAAGGTCCCGGTCTAAGTCTGTGGTCCGTCGTCAATTTGTATTTGGGTGGTTGACAACTGACATGCCTATTGATTTTAGATGTTTTTTTCATTATTAATTATATATTATATATATATATATATAATTAAGCTTTGCCATCACTGGAATAAATTACATTTTAAAATATATTAGAATAGAAATAATTTTAAATTGTAATATTACCTTGCTGACCCTAAGAAACTTCTTTAAAAAACATTAACAAAAGCTTAATTAAAAACAAAAATCTTAATCCAAACTTCTGACTATTAGTGTGTTCATATATATATATATATATATATATATATATATATATATATATATGAATATTCTTAATACATTAAGAATAAATTGATGTATTTAAAGAATTCAGAAATTGGACTGGTGCAATGAATTATAGTTCTTATTGATTTTTACTGTATTTTTAATTAAATAAATAAATAGCCTATATATACACTGTGTATATATATATATATATATATATATACACACACACACACACATATATATTTCACATGATTGTTATTTTCCTGTTTATTACTGTGAAGCTGTTTTGAAACACTCTGTATTGTATAAAGAACTATATAAATAAAGGTGACATGATTAAATTGATGTCATGGTATATAGAAAAATTATGAAGAATCAGAAAAATCTGGTTTAAAATAGTTTTTAACTTGACATCTTCTTGACATCACTTCAGCTACCCATTGACAAAACTCAAAACTTTGGTTATTATTTAATGCAAATGTCAAAACCGAATTCAACAACCACAAAAGTAATTATTCAGACTGTGGAAACATTACAAACCATGCAAATGTCTGAAACTTTATAAACTGAAACGAAAATCAGGTTCACAGTAACCAAAGCACCATTAAACCGTTTGCTGTGTATTTGATGCAAATCACTACAGGGCCGAGAGAAACCATATTCAAATCCACAGCCTTCTATTGGGCGATTGGCATGCCGTCGCTAGAGCGCACGAGAGGGAGGGAGGCAGATCTGTCTGTAAACAGGGCCGTGAGTCTCAGCAAAGCACTAATAGACTAAAACCTACAGGTGCCCCTGCAGGTGAGGCCCCTAAATGATCTCCCTCAGGACCCACGAACCCACGGCTGGATTTAGCCAATTTACCAGCAGTCTGAGCACCATGACACACGCTCGCGCCTGTCTTAGACTCGAGCCCTGCCTCCCCAAAGAGGCCATGATGAAATATCTCTCACAAATGTGAACTGTTTTAACTTTTGGAGGAGATGTTGTAACTTTACAATATCAAGAGTTGGTTATCTTTGCATCACAAAGTTAGACGAGGCACCCGTCGTGCACCGAATGCATGCATTTAACCCCCCAAATTGTATTTTTTTTTAAAAAAGGTTATTCCTTATGAATACAATAACGAATAATCACTATAATTTTGAAGCCACAGTCTTTGTCCCAGTTAAGACGATCATCAAAGCAGGTGTTCGCCTGCGTGTGCTTATGCATTTAGTTCAAACATCAAACATAGGTGTGTGTTATTTTGAAATGATCAAAGAACTGAGGGGGTAGTTTGGGTTTTTACTCACAGTGTCATTTATGTTTTGAGATATGACACATTGTGATTGATGTTGAACTCACAACTAGTAATGCATGAACATGTAAAGATGAAAATAGGAAATATCTGCAAACAAGGTTATTATTGATCATGCTTAAATCACACTGCATGCATTCATTTCTACACACCGGTTTTACTGAGCTTATAAATGACAATTTTTATCGTCACTT
This sequence comes from Meda fulgida, assembly GCA_030578275.1. Taxonomy (NCBI): domain Eukaryota; kingdom Metazoa; phylum Chordata; class Actinopteri; order Cypriniformes; family Leuciscidae; genus Meda; species Meda fulgida. Next base: position 3,209,947 of record CM060636.1, on the reverse strand, counting down.
TAAGTAAGTTTTCAAACCGATTCAAACTGAAAACTGCTCAATTCAGACTGATTCACAAATAGGTTTAAACAATTCGTTAAAATGGACGATTTTGTGAATCAAGCAGCACTGAAACGTTCTCGTTGCATGTTCATTTTCACAAGCTGACAACAAGGACAACGATGCAATATCAAAGAAACACATCTAGCTTTTTTTTTTTTGCAATGCTCCTCCTGAATAGCGGTGCAGGAAACACTGGTCCACATGCATGCATCGTTTTCAAATCACAAGCGCTTCTCTGAGCTGAAATGAGTGTGTGGTATTTTATCAGGCTGAAGGAACTGTGAGAGGGTATTTTTATGAGACGTTCTTCACCTCTTCCCACAAACTTTGTAGATTAAGACAGACACCAGAACAAATGCTGAACATTGTTTTCAGATCCTCAGATGATCTCTGAAGAACATCCTTTAACCTCAAGCAGGGCATTTGGTTTGGCATTGCAACAAAATGCAGCTAATAAGCATCTAAAAAATTAATTTTTATTTTTATTTTCTATTGGCTACTTAAAAGAAAATTGTTAAAATCCCCAGAAAATGTACTGAACAAATGTTTGAAATATTTTAAATATATATATAACCAAATAATATAACAATACAAATGCAAACATGTTAATACAACAAAACTCAAGCACTATATACACTGTATATATACATTTAATTTATATTTAATGAATGAGAAAATAAATAAGCTCTCAAACTTTCTCAAACTACATTCAATGTTTTTTTTAGGATACACTATTCTGCACTTTTTTACTGAAATGATAATTTAATTATAATTTTATGATAATTTACTGAAATTTGTTTTCAGCAGCATGTGAACATTATGATCAAATATTGGAAAATAGAAAATTATGTTGTCTTTCCTTATCGTTAGGAACATCACAAGCAAACTGCAAAGGCTACGTTTACAAATTAATTCTACTACACTCCAATTGAGTACAAATTATCAAATGATTTTAAAACAAAAAGTGCAAATAAAGACGATCTGTCTGTCTAGAGGAGGACAAAGTGAGCTGCGGTCCAGTCGCAGATATCAATCTGAAGCATGCTCTTTCCTAGCAGTGCCACAGCAACAGTTTCGACAGGATTTCAGATAGCATCTATCGCTGAGGTGTGTGTGGGTCAGTCAACGGTGGGAACCAACAAGGACAACCGCTTAATAAACATACTCAATATGCAAAGGTAAAAATGCAAAAGGTTGCATGTAAGGGTACGGTCAGTATTGAAAATAACAGAAAAGTCGCAAACAACATATGAAGAGCAAGAAGTTAGACAAATGATACAAAAGGTTTTCTAATTGATGTACGAGCATATAGTTATTGTGTAGTATTAGTTATAAGCGCAACTAGTCTCTGGTACGTCAGCATGCGTCGGCACACACGAAGGAGTAAATTGTCAAGGTTTGAAGGAGTTAGTCAGTGTTAAGCGTGTGTGGAGGGGCCAGTCGGCCCTCGAACATGCACACTATAATTATGGAGTGAGTGAGGAGGTGTGGAGGGCCGGACTGAGAAAAGAGGAGACGAGAAACGTATGTGCTCCCAGGGTGGGTGGGAGACCTCACTGTGTCTCTCTTCCTTCTTTTTTCACTCCCTCCCTACTGTTGTTTTTAGCTCTGAACGCCTATTTAACTTGGCTAGATTTTCCAGGGTGGGGCAGAGTTTTTTTTTTTTTTTTTTTTTTAGTTTTGCCCAACCTGTCAGGGAACATCTGGGGACAAGAGATTTCATCCTTCCCTCTTCCTCTGTCTTTCTCTTTTTTTCTTTCTGCAATTAAGCCTTTTAAAGTGTTTGTGTTATTTATACACATGTGGTTAAAGGGATAGTTCACCCAAAATTGTCATCATTTCTGTTGAACACGAAAGAAGATATTTTAAAGAATGCTGGTATTGTAATCAAACAGTTGACGGCGCCCATTGACTTCAATAGAAGGAGAACAAATACCATGGACGTCAATGGGTGCCGTCAACTGTCTGCTTACCAACATACTTCAAAATATCTTCTTTTGTGTTCAACAGAAAATAAACGAATTCAGGTTTGGAACAACTTGAGGGTGAGTAGTGACAAAATTGTCACTTTTGGGTGAACAATCCCTTAAAATCATCAAAAGAATAAAATTGTATTTATACACAATTAGCAAAGAACAAACCAATCAATTATAAATAATTCAAAGCATATTATATATGTGATATTCTTCAACATCTATAATAATTATTCCTTATTGCATTTCCAATTTCATGTTGGTTCATACAGGCCAAAGAAATTATTTTTGTGGCATCTATATTTATATATATGTAATTTACCTGAAGGGTCACATTGTTTAACACAAGGCTCTCAATTTAAAAGATACATTCCGTGTTACTTGACTATATGTTCAAACGGTAATTATAGAGTCTGTCTCCTAGCAACAGCAGAAGGGACATTAAAATCCTGATTGGTAAGTGCTGAGCTCAATGTTATAGAGAATAAAGACAGACAATGTACAAGAGAAAACACATCCAGAAAACACCAGTGGCTCATTTACTTTGGCTCAGAAGCCGTTTTTGGGCCATTGAACGCCAATCAACAGCTTTCGGTGGTGGCGGGACGGATGAAAGCATCCATCCACATGCCTGCAGTGACCACGGGGACGAGACACACTAAGAGTAAACTCTATTCATAGCCATGAATGAAGAACAATGCTGCCAAAATGCCTCTTAAAAAGTCACAGTAAACATTTCAGGGAATCCGCAGGTACAATTCGGGCTCCATTCATGTAGGACTGTAGTTTAAGAGCATCTAAACGGACATCCACTGTCCGAAAAATATAGCTTTGCAAATTCTTTATTATTGTTGGACACTGTACAGTAGAAGTGCACTTCTAAACTAGACATGACTGAAATATAATAAGATAAAAAGATTCAACATTGCATGCCTGTTAATTAATCAAAAGTAATTGCAATTAAGTAGCACCATTATCAGAGCTCTCATGCGACGCAAGTAAAACTGGAGGTGGTGGGTTTACTCGTTTACTCACGCCCTGACACTTTTTTTCCCGTAGAAAGCAGAAACTAGAGCCTGACCCCTTTTGCCTTCCTGTGTCGTCTTGTCTTCTTTTCTTTCCGAATGTGATAAAGATAAGTGTCAGCTTTTCTCACAATGCAAAAGATCTGATTTATTTCGCTATCTGTCAAGGCCTCCACAACAAAATAGCCACTGCTTTCAATTTATGTCATGAAAAGCAGAAGCCAGTGGAGCTGCTGTCTGATCGCAATCAGAGAGAAACAGAGATTTGATCCTTGCACGCTCTATGGGAGCTAATTAATTATCTGATGATGTGACACATCCTCTTTTACACACACATACGTTACACACACAAGTTACACACTTTTGCAAAAACAAGCAGTTTTAGCTCAAATCTCATTATATATCAATAATATTTAAATTTAGGTCTGGACGATATGGCCAAATATATTCTCACAATATTTTTTCCCATATCATTTGATATCAATATTAATCATTTTATACTATTAACATGGAAGGAAATGCATTCCACATCTTTGAAGAATAATTTTTGTTAAAAGTAAAAATTTAGGTTGAAATTCTGTTTTCAAATTTTTTTGGGGGGATTCTGTTTTATGATTTAATAAAAATGTATCATCAGAAATGGCGTCTGATGAAATGAATTTAATCAATCTTTTAAAATGTAAACAATTAATTTACAACAAAACACTGCATTTTTATTATTCAAATAAGGTGCAACACAACATAACTTGTATACTGTATAAATTAAAACATGGATGAACAAATATCTTGGTATCCCTAAATCATAATAATAATACATCGACGGATTTTTTTAAAGTTGCAAATAAAATTTTATTGGATTATTGAAAAAAAGTTTATTGGAGTACATTTTACAAGAAAATACTACCTCCGTCTTTCTACTTTAAAATTTCACACTAAATTTAAAGTGTCACTTTCTTCGTAATAATTCGTGAAATTTACTAGCAATTGAAAATCCTACACCGGTTTTTAGTGTACATTCAGTGTACAGTGAAATATATTTCTGTCAATTCCCTCAAGTTAAACTGAACTACAGTAGTCAACATCTGAAGTGGATCGAAAAAAGTTAATCAAAGTTGTCCTAAGACAAGAACGGGTATTGTTCAAAATTCATGTATAACTTTGATGAAAGGTTTTGATCCACTTCAAATGTTAACTACTGTATTATTTTGGCAGTTTGTATTGAAGAGCTACCTGCAGACATTCTAGCATCTAATTGTATAGAAATTTACTCAAAACGTAATTATTGATGATTTATTTGTTTTTATTTAGCGCCCAGTCCTGTTTTAATGGATGACAGGATAACAAACTGCAGCTCTGATCAATTTCACTTTTTACCTGTTCACAGATTCCCCGGAGAAGATGGCGCACACAGACGAGGACCTGATCGGAATCCCCTTCCCGAACCACAGCAATGATATCTTGTGCAGTCTCAACGAGCAGCGGCGGGACGGTTTGCTGTGCGACGTCATCCTCGTCGTCAGGGACCAGGAGTACCGGACCCATCGATCAGTCCTGGCCGCCTGTAGCCAGTATTTCAAAAAACTCTTCACAGTGGCCACCGGCTCCAGTCGGGACGCCAACACGCACGCCATATACGAGCTGGACTTCGTGGCGCCGGAATCGCTGACGGCCATTCTGGAGTTTGCGTACACGTCGACGCTGACAGTGACCGCATCCAACGTCAAGGAGATCCTGAGTGCCGCGAGGCTCCTGGAAATTCCCTGCATCATAAACGTGTGTTTGGAAATCATGGACACGGGTGGAGGGGGAGAAGGACCTGCAGAAGGAGAGGAGTTTGAAGGGGATGACGAGGAAGACGAGGATGAAGAGGAGGAAATGGAGGAGGAGATTGACTCGAAAGATGGAGAATTTGAGGACGATAACAGTGAGAAGTCCACACAAGGAGATGTGGCGGAAAACCAAGAGGGACAAAAAGTTTGGGAGGACAGGAGAACGGACAGCCCACCCTGCAGCTCGCAACAAGAGGCGCCAAAGCCAGACCAGGATGGACAAGATTCCCAAAGACGCCATTTGGACACTGGGAAACCCAGAGGGCCGGAGGGATTGGAGGGCCGGGCGCTGAAGGACTTCTCCATAGAGTCCTTACTTCAAGAGGGGCTGTATCCGAAAGTTCCAGGCTTGGAAAGGAGAGCTGGATTCTCACCCCTTCTCCCAGGCTTTTATCCTCCAATGTGGGCTGCAGAATTCCCAGGCTACCCTCAGATTCTGGAGCCCCGACACCCTTTCCCCACTACGTCGCTGGAAAACAGCCCTCTGGACCTCGCAGTCAAGAAAGAAGTCATCAAAGAAGAGTTAAAGGATGAACCCATGAACCCTATCCTTCACAGAGACTTCCTCAAAGACTTTATGAATCCAGGTTTGGGTATAACCTCTGACCCCGCTCTCGGCCCGATCAAAGAGGGAGCAGACTTGCGGTCCTACCTAAATTTTCTTTCCGCCTCTCATCTCGGGACACTTTTTCCTCCGTGGCAGCTGGAGGAGGAGAGGAAGATGAAGCCCAAAGCGTCACAGCAGTGCCCGATCTGCAACAAGGTGATTCAAGGAGCGGGAAAGCTGCCGCGGCACATGCGAACACACACGGGGGAGAAGCCCTACATGTGCACCATCTGCGAGGTCCGCTTCACCAGGTGAGTCGGGTTAAGGGCACACTCACGCGAGAGACGCAAACATCAGTAAAGAGAGTAAACGAGAGAAGATAAAGAAAGTGATACTACTCAAGTATACTTTCCTATAGAAGTATAGAAATACTTTGATTTTTCAAAACACTTCTAATTATTAAAATTATTGCTAATTTTATTGTATAATTTAGTTAATTAACGTTTATTTAAATTATTATTTAATTATTATTTAAAAACTTTTGCCACATTTATAGTGAAGGTTGATGGGTGAGTTATTGTGGGTATTTTTCTATACACTTCTAATTACAATTATTACTAAACATTTAATTTTATTATTTAATTGTATTTTATTTCATTTATTATTAAATTACTCTTTTAAAAATACTTTTGACACTTAATAGTCAAAGTTGATAGAAGTGTATATAAAAATATCACCAAGTATTACAATTATTATTTTATATACCTTTTTTTTATTTAAAATTATTATTAAAATACAATGAAAAAACTTGCCAGTTTTATTTATATTGGTTGATGAGACCTATGGTGGGTGTATTTTGTATTTTTCAATACATTTCCAAGTATTATAATTATTATTTACCATTTTAAATAATTTTTATTTTTGTCACCATTATTTAAAGTGATTAATGATGGGAATGAAAGGAAGAAATGGAGACAATGTGAATGTGCAACAACACCATTAAAGTGATAGTTCAACCACAAATTTAACTAAAAACTTGCCATTTACTCGCCCTCATGTCGTTCCAAAGCGGTATGACTTTCCTTCATCTAAAAACGTTCGAAACCACATGCATGAAAAAGTTGGGTGAACTATCCCCCTTAACATTTCAGGACTGTTTTTGACATCATTCAATCATATATAGAGCAAGAATAACTCTTTAAATTGAACATTCACTAAAAAGAAACAGACAAATTGAAAAAGGCAAAGAATGTTTTACAATGACAGATTTACGAGAAATAATTCTGACTTGCTGTCATGTAACTTTTTCCCTAAAACAAATTACACTTGACTGTCTACAAGAATAAATAGCCTCTTTGAAGCTGAACAGCTAAGCTTCGGTATTACAACAATGAAATGGCACATGAAAACTAGATCAGCATCATAAGAACAAACCTGCTGTGAAACAACTTTATGCATCACTGTGGTCGAAGCCAGCACGAGGTTTCCACACTGTAATAAAAGCCAAAGCGTTGTGATGTTAATATAAGACCTACATTTCACTTTTGTACTCAAACGCTCTGTAAAGGAATGAAATTTCTATGAGTGAGATCTAGAGTGAGAAATAGATCAAACAACATTTTTTTTAGCTTCTGGATAGCTCATCTGGATACCACATAACAGGAACACTAAAATCCTGAGTGTTTCGGTTCTCGTGTTTTTTAAGTTCTTCTGTGGCTGCCACTGTTGAGCATCTTGCAGCTGTATGCTTTTCAAGTATGAAGGCGTACACCTGTTTGTGTGTTTTCCTGCATGCAAATTCAATCGGAGACGCGTGAGAAAGAGTGTTTACAGTGTAAAGGTGATGATACACGGGGCAACTTTATTGAACAATGTTGCCGGGCACTTTCCCATTGAGAATGGGCAACAAATTTCTGTCTGGATACTTTAGATCAGTCGTTGGCCCTGTGTCTCACCTGGTTACCCGTTGACGGCAACATTGCTCAAAAAGTTGCCCTGTGTATCATCATCTTAAGATTAGAAAATAGATAAAAATCCCCATGGCCCTTAAAAAGTAAAAACAAAATTCTTTGTTTGAATGTATGTTACAAAACTTCTTAAATAGAATAACAAACATCCTAATTAGTTTATAAGGTCTTACATTTGGGGAGGGACAAAACAGGAATCAAAATACAGCCTAATGTGATTTTTAAAATGCAAAAGGTGATTTTTGGTTCATTATTGATATTCTGGTTACACAATAAACTGTATCTGAAATTTTTATTCAACGTAAACGCTTCTGTCTCATAGTTGCTCCGTCACAGGAATTAAAGATTAACTCTTTCACCGCAAGAGGTTTTTTTTTTTTTTTTAAGTTGCCAGCCACCGGCAGCATTTTTGATAATTTTCACTAAACTTTCATGGCCCCCAGAATATATTTAACAATATATCAAAAGAAAGAACATAGACTCTGCTTATAAACAACAACAAATTTTTTTTATTCTAGCTTCATGCCTTTTTAAAAGAAAAAATCAACTCTTGAATGTGGGTAAATTTCATAAAAAAAGCAACATTTTGAAGCTAAAAAAATCGTGTTGTTTCCCTCTCAACGTGCATAAGCAATGCTTTTATCACTAGTTTCTGTTGCTTTTTACCTGCGTTTTAATCAGGAGATTCAGCACTCTTTCAGAAGATGTGTAATAGCGCCCCCTTCCGTATAACAGTGAAAACACGGAAAGCTAGAAAATTCCATCAATGGCGGGGAAAGTTAAGAGCATTTATCACATATTAACCAATATATCGATTTTTGTAGTATCTAAACAATAATTATCATTAAATAAATAAATACAGTTTGAAACAGAAATATTTAAAAACCTAGTGTACTTTTTTTATTGTAATAACTTAGGCTACATATTGTATAATGAATAATTTTGCTTGTAAATGTCTCCTTGTATTCCTTTATTAAGAAAAAACACATAATTAGATACATTTTCATTGCATTTAATTTATTTTTCTGATTTTGCATGTGCTCCTTGGGAAAAAAAGACCTAGTGCATCTTACAAGTATACAAAATAACCTTAAACTTAATCGCCGTCTTACTCTTTTTCAGGCAAGACAAACTGAAGATTCACATGCGCAAGCACACCGGCGAGAGGCCCTACATCTGCCTGCACTGCAACTCCAAGTTCGTTCACAATTACGACCTGAAGAACCACTTGCGCATCCACACGGGCGTTCGGCCATACCAGTGCGAGCATTGCTACAAGAGCTTCACGCGCTCTGACCACCTGCACCGGCACATCAAGCGTCAGAGCTGCCGCGTCTCGCGCCCGCGTCGGGGCCGAAAGCCCTCTGCCTGGCGGGCCACCAACTTCCTCTTCCCCCAGGATCCCAACGCCCTCCAAGCCCCTTTGCTGGCTCAGCGGGCTGAGAAACAGCAGCCTCCGGGAGGGAAAACCATAGAGGACGTGGACGACGGCCGAGAGACTGACAGGAAGATCATCTCAGAGGACGTGAATAGGAAGCGGGGCGTGTTCGCTTTCGCCATGGCCACGGAAGACGTTCTCCCCCACCCGCCCTTTTATTCAGCGCCCTCTGACCCCTGGGCCATGAGACTGGAACGCGTCCCGCCCATTCCCGAAGCCGCAAAGTGACTTTTCCGTTAATTCCTGAGCTCTGATTGGCTCAGCTTGAAACAGCTGCTCGCGTCGGAGAAGTCTCGGGTTCAGACTCTGTAATATTAAAAATAAAATAATTACTTTTTTTTTCTCGTTCGTTCATTTCATAAGTCAGCTTCCAATGGGATGACAGGGATTTTAAAAACTTTTTAAATGACTAGATTTGGATGTGCTTTTTTGTTAAAGCTGTTTTTGATGCTTCAGCGTTTGCTAACAATGGTGATATGCTCATAGACTGTTCAGTGCAATGGAGTATGTGAAAATTGAATGCAAAAAAATTGACAATCAGGTATGCTGAAAGAAAAATATGTCCTGCTGAAATAAGCTAGAAGCTTTGATGTTTGCATTGCATTATCTGACAATGGTAATTGTCATTGCATTATCTCTAATGTTTGCAGTAAATCTAAATCCTGAAGACAGGAAAAATTACAAACCTACACATTGTACATCCACTATGCAAAATACAAAAGTGGTTACATTTTTAGAATTACAACAGAAACCACAAAGACAGATTAATCAGAAAAAGTCTCAGGAATTGGAAAGCATTTTTAACACGCACAAAAAATAAAAACTTTTTTACAGCCAAAATAAGATGTCAAACCAATCTGCAGTAATGTCCAAATAATGCAAGCTATTTTTCTCTTAATAACTTTCAGGATTGAAATTATTTATAATGTGCATCTCAATCAACCCCTGATTAAACTGAATGCTCTTGTCTGCAACATTTTAAATAATAATTTGTATAGATGGCTATGGTGGAATTGTTCATTATCGTAGGTATTTCTATGCTGAACATTGTAAAACATCCAAAGATGTGTTGTTAAAGAACAAACTTGAAATCCAATGTTTTCACCTCTTTTGCAAAGCAGTCTTTCTTTACACATGTGTCTTGGAGGTACAGGGAACTAATATGGGGGGAAAATGTCCACAACTTTCATATCTGAATGGCTAGAATAATTCAGCATCGTTTAAAACAAAACAAACATATTTTCATGCTATTTATGCATATTTAAACAAACCTTGGCTATATTTTACTAAGAGGTTTTGTAAGACACTAACACGTTTGTGTTCTGGTTTATCTGAATAGGGGGCGTGTTTTTCAAGAGAGAATGTGTGTCGAAGCAGTATACGATATATGACATCAAACCCTCAAAACAATTCTGAAATAAAAGCTTTTAACAGATACAAACTCACACACTGATTTTCCCCAACAAGACTTTCTTCTAAAACACCCACAAAACAAAACACCTAACAACCCAAGAGCCACCGTACAAGTACTCAAGATGAGAATTGACATGACAATTTAATATCTCTGCTCTTGACAAGGCATATAAAATGTTTTTATCTTGGTGTGCAAAATGCAAAGATGTTTCAATGGCCATATATATATATATATATATATATATATATATATATATATATATATATATATATATATATATGAAGCCCTTCTGTGGCTACTGGTGGGAACTTACTTGCACTATTTGTTTGATGATGTTTTAATATTGGTTACGATATATTGCTTTTCTTAAAGATTTAAAAACATACAAAAAGAATATCACAGAACATGTCTGAGATATGCACTTTACTCCTCTTTAACCCAGTAATAAGGAGCCCAAAAAGTGACGTGGTGAAGAACAAAAAATGAGATGGGAGAAATAAATATATTACAATGCTTTTGCGCAAAGTTTCTCGGAGGATCGCAAAATCATTGAAATATATTTTTTCCACCGCCATGTCCCTTTAGGGGCTCTGTACAACGACAATTTCAGTGAAAGTCATTTTTATAAATGTGTGTGTTATTTGTATATTAGATTAATCCCTGCTAAACGGAATTGAGTTAATTCAAGAACTGGAATACAATAAAAAAAAAAATGTTTTTTTCTTTTTGTGCTCATTGCTTTCTTGGAAATCTGACCAAGGCCAACGCTGAACTTCTGGATCATTTAGAGAGGCTTTTATCCACAGCGATGACAAACGCTGTGAGGTCAAGAGCATTAACCGTCTCTTTAGAGTATTTTAACGTTAAGTGCCATACTCAAGACCATGAATTGTTCTCCCTCCTAAACGTCCAGCTTTCTGGATGATGCACCAGCTCTTTAACGGCTAACTTACCTCAACCTAAAATTACTCTGAAATCATAGCATGTGGTAGTTTGTTATGACACAAGGCAGTGAGGATCCGACAGACAGCCCTCTCTGGCACAATTAACCATCTCTGTGAGTAATCTAAACCCACACGCTCTAACTGCGCTTCAGTATGAGCCAGTTTCCCAAACACATACTAATGCTGTCTTGCATTATGAAGGAATTTGAAGTAGGATCACCATTTTCCATTTTAATCTCTTGGAGCACCACGTTTATTCTCACCATTACTTTTAATGTCTGAAATTACTTGCATTGTGTGTTTTCAGTTTTGGATCAGCATCTCAAACTGACCCTTAATTTGAATTGAATGTCTGCACCATTAAAAAACTAATTCGTTGATTACAAATTATTTGAATGTCTTTTTTAAATATTTTATAGTAATCTTACTATTTTGCATTAGATTGCTTTAATCTAATCTATACTTTAGTCTTAATTTGTGACAGTGGCTCAATGTTTAAGTTGAAAATGACTCATTCACAATTACACCAAATGAAGTCCTAAAATCATAACCAATTAATGAATTTTATATGATATCCTCTTTCACTGATATCTAGCGCCCTCTAAAGGAAATGAGGATGAGTTACACATTAAAAAGATAAAGTTCTTTATCTTCAAACACAATTTCACCCACACTGTTCCAGCCTGTACATTCTCCAGTTTTGATGTAATTTCTAGTGAGAAATTACTATTCTAGTAATTAAATATTCATAGTAATTAAAAAGCCCTCTCGATTTTGCCGAATATCATTAAACTGTTACACTAACTCAGAACAGACTGTATAAAATCATTTCCATGAGGTGCCTTCATGTGCAAACGCTGCCTTCAAAGTCATTGCCTGATAGAGCAGAAAGAAAACAAGTCAGCTACCCAAGTTTTCAGACGCAGCCCAAGTCAATTAAACTTCAGGGATATCAATCTGTCCAGTTAGGACGCACAAGTAATTTGAGAATCGGGGTAAGTTTACACAACAACCATGTGCTACAAACAGAAACGTTTTTTTCTTCGTACAGATGACAACGTTATCAAAGCGGTCGCCGTTTTTGTAGTTTACACGGAGATTAGGCTGTTGGTTTCAAAATCTCTCACTCTGAAACCCGTTTTCAAAAGTTTGCGTTTTCAAGCCACCAAAATGCTTTTGTCGTGTTAATGAACCATTGGACAATTGGGACTGATTTGTCCCTATAGTTTTGTTAGGGTCCTTGTACCTGCAACCCAATCAGGTTGCACAGGTAGTCCAGCTCCTCAAGGATGGCACATCCATACAAGCCATCGCAAGGTTTGGTGTTTCTCCCAGCACAGTTTCAATAGCACGGAGGAGATACCGGGAGATGAGCAGTTACACGAGGAGAGCTGGACAGGGATGCAGAAGGGCAACAACCCAGCAGCAGGACCGGTATCTGCGAGCAGGAACAGAGAACACCAGAATTGGCAGGTCTGCCATTGGTACCCCGTTCTCTTCACGAATTATTAGAGGAGCACACGTGACAGAAGAGTCTGGAGATGCTGGGGTGGGCGATATAGCCTCAAAATTATATCACGATATTTCAAGAATATTTGCGATAATGATATTTATGACGATACAGACTTTTTTTTTTTTTTAGAAAATGTTTTTATTTCGTTTATCTTACCTAAATGTTAGCTCGCTCATTGCATTTTTACAATGGGGTAATTTTGTTGTTAAGAGTTTATAAAACATAAGGAAGCTGGATTTCAATCTTTGAATTAAATTGAAAAAAGTAGCAAAAATGTATACAAAATAATAAAGATACAAATAAAGACAAATGTTTTTGGGTAGGTCTAACACTAGGTCTGCCATTGAAACCCCTTTCTCTTCACGAATTAGAGCAGGTTCGCACCGAGCACACGTGAATGAAGACTCTGGAGATGCCATGGGGAACGTTATTCTCCCTGCAAGGCCCTCACGTTGGGGCGCCAATGGCACGCCTGAGAACTGCCAAATCTGGTGTTCTCTGGCAAATACCAATCAAGCTGTACGGTGCTGTGACTGTGAGCACAGGTCCCACAAGAGGACATCAGGCCCTCATGCCACCCTCATGGGGTCTGTTTCTGACAGTTTGGTCAGAGGCATGTACACCAGTAGCCTGCTGGAGGTCATGTTGTGGGGCTCTAGCAGTGCTCCTCCTGTTCCTCCTCGCAGATACCGGTCCTGCTGCTGGGTTGTTGCCCTTCCACAGCCCTGTCCAGCTCTCCTTCCAACATTTCCCAGAGGTTCTCAATTGAATTCAGGTCTAGGGAACGTGAGGGCTAGTCAATGGAATCAATGCCTTCATGCCATCAAGTAGCACCACAGACTGTGCAAAGGCTTATTGATGCCCTGATCCAGGTCTAGGAGGAGATCCACCAGGACACCATCCGTCATCTCATCAGGAGCATGCCCAGATCTTGTGGCATGTGGGCAGGGTTTGAAATTCACAAGCACCCGCCAAATGCAGAGGGGTGTTACTATGTTTACTCACTTTGCTGGGGAAGTTTGTGTAAGCCAAATCTGTTTGGATTTAGCGCAAATACTCAACTCATGAGTCATCATCATATATTAAAGGTAGGGTAGGTAGAATTTTTCTATAAAACTTTTTCCTGATTTTTTTTAAACTATCTATATATACCAATACATAATTAAAATGTAAGTACTCTGAAAAAGAAAGTATAAAAATCGAGTGTCTGTAGTCCTCTAGGGCTGCAATAAACACAGCTCATTATTCCATTCACTCCCCCCCCTCCCTTATCGGCTCCTTCCAAAGCCACGCCCCCAAAACACATGACCGCGCGCTGCCGACCGCGGCTTGTGATTCTTCCTAGCTTCCGTGGACCGTGACTCTTCCACTGAATCCACTCCATCGAGTCAAGGGTGCGCGCATGTGGGCAGCTCCTGTAGTAGCGGGTGGTAGCCATGGCAGCGAGCAAGAGTGACAGTCACCCCAGCCAATCATATCATTCGTCCCGAATGGAAATAATGAGCTGTGTTTATTGCAGCACTGAGAGGACTACAGACAATCAATTTTTATACTTTCTTTTTCAGAGTACTTACATTTTAAATATATATTGGTATATATAGACAGTTTAAACAAATTCGGGAAAAAGTTTTTTAGAAAAATTCTACCTACCCTACCTTTAAATACAGCGTATTGCACAGAATCTGCGCATGTCTGGCTTACTTGAACATACACATCACTACACAAAAAATAACGGCGCGCTTGTTTATTTGCATTGAAGCAATAGCGAAGATTAAGATTTGGTTCACATAAAATACACAGTTATTTTCCAACATCCTAAATGTTTTTTGTACTGTATTGATCTGTCCACCTAAAACATTTTTTGGTAAAAAAAGGATGAGAATGAATGAGGAAGGGAGGAGGAGATTGCTTGATGACAGGATTTTGTTTGAATAAGAAATGAATGTATGAAATCCAAATATATTTGGATTTTTACTAAATTTGTGTGTATGTATATATATATAGGCTATATGAGTGTGTGTGTGTGTGTGTGTGTGTGTGTGTGTGTGTGTGCGTGTGTGTGTGTGTGTAAATAAGCTGTGACAGTTTATCTGGTTCATTTTTTCTTCTTTTTTGGCTAGTAGAAGTTCTGAGGACTGGTAACTTAATAATATTTTTTTTTTTTTTTTAAATAGTAGGCAAATTGGCCAGTGGGTGAAAAAGTTCATTTCACACCCTGCACTTGGGGTATATGTGTGGCATGGACAATATTGTACACACAGTTGAAATTTGTATTTTGTTCAAGATGAAAAAACTAATTTGTTCTCAAATAACATTATGGTTTTAATGGTACAGACATTCAATTTGAATTACTCTGTTGATTTTCTCCTTGATTCTTTTAACTCAAAAGTTAAGAGTATAATTGATGATATTGCTCCTGTGAAAGTCAGGAAGAAGAATGGCAGACAGAAAGCACCTTGGAGAAACTCAACAGCAGTGCAAAATATGAAAAGACAATGCAGAAAAGCAGAGCGCATGTGGCGGAAGACAAAACTTGTAGTCCATTATAACATCTACAAAGACAGCATCCATGCTTTCAATAAGGAACTAGGCAAAGCTAGACAGACTTTCTTCTCAAATATTATAAACAGCAATATAAACAACACACGCACTCTTTTTGCTACTGTAGAGAGACTGACAAACCCCCCAAGCCAGATTCCCAGTGAAATGCTCTCAGACAGCAAGTGTAGTGAGTTTGCTTCTTTATTCTCTGAGAAAATCAATAATATCAGAAAGGTGATCAGCTCATCCTTGAGCCGCACTGGGGTCAGACAGATCAGACAACAGCCTGAGAAAGTAGTCACTATGTCTGATTTCAAAGAAATTGATGGCAACATTTTGGAAGAAATCGTACAGCACCTTAAAACATCAACCTGCGCCCTTGACACACTTCCCACATCTTTCTTCAAAAGTGTGTTAAACAGCTTAAAAGCAGATCTCCTACAAGTGGTAAATGCCTCACTTCTCTCTGGGACTTTTCCAAACTCCCCGAAAACTGCAGTTGTCAAGCCCCTCCTGAAAAAGAGCAATCTGGATAAGACCATATTAAACAACTATAGACCGATCTCAAATCTTCCTTTCATAGGCAAGATCATTGAAAAAGTTGTCTTCAATCAGCTGAACAAATTCTTAAGCTCGAATGGATATTTTGACTACTTTCAATCTGGTTTCCGACCGCATCACAGCACAGAGACAGCGCTCATAAAGATAATAAACGATATTCGCTTAAATACTGACACAAGCAAATTATCAGTTCTAGTACTACTCGACCTCAGTGCTGCATTTGACACTGTCGATCACAACATACTTCTTGACAGGCTGGAAAACTGGGTCGGGCTTTCTGGGATAGTCCTAAAATGGTTCAGGTCATACTTAGAAGGGAGAGGTTATTATGTGACTATAGGAGAGCATAAGTCTGAGTGGACATCTATGACATGCGGAGTCCCTCAAGGCTCAATTCTTGCGCCACTCTTATTCAACCTGTACATGCTCCCAATGAGCCAAATAATGAGAAAGAACCAAATCTCTTACCACAGCTATGCAGACGACACACAGCTCTACTCAGCCCTATCGCCTAACGATTACAGCCCCATTGACTCCCTGTGCCAATGCATTGATGAAGTAAACAATTGGATGTCGCCAAAACTTTCTTCAGTTAAACAAAGACAAAACTGAAGTGATTGCGTTTGGAAACAAAGATGAAGTTCTCAAGGTGAACGCTTACCTTCAGTCTAGGGGTCAAACAACTAAAAATCAAGTCAGGAATCTGGGTGTGTCTCTAGAGTCAGACCTTAGTTTCAGTAGTCATGTCAAAGCAATAACTAAATCAGCATACTATCATCTGAAAAATATTGCAAGAATTAGATGCTTTGTTTCCAGTCAAGACTTAGAGAATCTTGTGCATGCTCTCATCACCAGCAGGGTGTATTATTGTAATGGTCTCCTCACTGGCCTTCCTAAAAAGACCATTAGACAGTTGCAGCTCATACAGAACCAGAACATATGAACACATCACACCAGTCCTCAGGTCTTTACACTGGCTGCCAGTTACATATAGAATTGATTTTAAAGTTTTATTACTGGTATATAAATCATTCAAAGGCCTAGGACCTCAATACATTGCAGACATGCTCACTGAATATAAACCCAACAGATCACTCAGATCACTAGGATCACATCAGCTAGAAATACCAAGGGTTCACTCTAAGCATGGTGAGTCTGCTTTTAGCTACTATGCCAGCCGCAGCTGGAACCAGCTTCCAGAAGAGATCAGATGTGCTCCTACAATAGTCACATTCAAATCCAGACTCAGAACACTTCTGTTTACCTGTGCATTTACTGAATGAGCACTGTGCCACTGCTCGTCCGACTGTTTGTACTGTATTTTATTTAATGTTTTAATTATTCTGATTTTATTTGATTATTTCTGTATTTTATCTTTTATTCTAAACTGTTTTAATTTTTCTGATTTCTTTTGTTTTAATTTCTTCTATGTAAAGCACTTTGAATTACCATTGTGTATGAAATGTGCTATATAAATAAACGTGCCTTGCCTTGCCTAGCCTAGGGGTCAGTTTGAGATGCTGTGTAAACACTAGCAGTAATTTCAGTCATTAAAAATAATTGTGAAAATCAACTTGGTGCCCAGAAAGATTAATACTTTTAACTGAGAGTTAAATGAATCTATTGTAAAATAGTGAGCGATCCTACTTTAAAAACATAACTTGTACACTTAACATATGTAAACGGCGTAACACGTCGTTATGATTAGCTTGTTTCAGGTAAAAAAAAATCCGTGTATAAATTAGTCCGATCGCAATTGTTTTATTCCGACAGCGTGTTGCACTTGTGTTCTTTGATTTTGAACCGTATTTTTCCATCATATGTGCAGCATTCTCTGTCATCCGCTAATAGTTAATTAACCTCACCTGTCGTTAGTGAAATTGAGTTGGGCACATCCAGAACTGCCATGGCCTCCATCCACAACGAATCTGTTGATTTTGTAATGCAAATGTTTAACATCTTGCCTTTCAACTTGCACATATTTACTTACGTTACCTACACCAAGTCAAGTGAATCAAGCCCAAATTGAATCGTTACTTTGAACCGGATCTTCCGTACGAACTGATACATTACGCATTTGAATCTAGTTTTGCAAAATAACTTTGATTGGGAGTAAAACTGTTTTGTTGTGCATGTAAGTTAGTAAATTAGGCCTACAACGCAATATTTGAATTTACTGCAAACGTGGTCATAAACAATTGTATTTAAATATTTATATAACCAAATATGTGAATAGTGTCTAAACTAAAGCACAAAGACTTGGAAACCTTATCAAAGGGATAACGTTAACTTTAATTCACCCAAAAATGAAAATTCTGTCATACTCACCCTCAATCGACTTTCGATCATCTTCGGAACACAAATGAAGATATTTTTGATGAAATCTGAGAGCTTTCTGTCCCTCCATTGAGAGTATAATGTTAGGCTATACAACTACCACTTTGATGCTTCAAAAAGTTCATAAAAAGATCGTAAATCTAATCAATATTGAACGGTTTAAGTTAGTCAAAGTTTCTTGAAGAGACTCGATCGCTTATATGATGAGCAGATTTAATTTAAAGAATTTAATTCTCTTTTGGTCAATCAACAAAAACTTCTCTGGTTAACGTCGAGTTCTCTTTATTAGACGTGTCAAATCTCTCTGAAATCACACTATTTACTCACTTAATTATAAGCAATTCAATAAAGAGGTCTGTAAACTAACGTTTGTCAGTCAGCAAAAACGAAATGACCGTTAATCTTTAAATTACACTAGCGCGCACGCGCAGCTTTCTGTGGAGGAATCGCGCGCAGTAAAAAAAAAAAAGTTACAAACCCATGTAAGTTAGGCTATTTATGATTTGTATGCTTTTCATACGACGCTTAACCTTGGCGTAATATTTGTTAGCTATACATTGGATTTATCTTAAAATTATAATGCGGTTTGACTGATCTAATCCAGGTTTTAATAAACTGTAATTGCAAAATATACTTTAAGAAAAATTACACATTTCAGCATAAGTTATAAAAAATAAAACCTAAAAATAACAAATAACCTGCAGGGAACGTTCTTTTTAGATTGCAAAAATAAAAAGGAAGAAAACAAAAAACAAAAGAGAACATTCTAGAATGTTATTAAGTTCCCAAAAAAATAACCAAAAGGGAACAATATGGGAACGTTTCGTGTTTGCTGGGTGACAATATAAAACAGCACAGACTGGCTTAGTCACTTCAAGTAATGTAAGAATTTTAAACTGATAATTTATGCATTAAGATTCATTGGAATTAAAACCAATGGAAACTCAATGTAAAATATCCTGAGCATATTTACACATTGTTCTATTTGACCAAACACCAAATGTATAGTACAAAGATCTAATTGCAAACCAATTAAAGACACACAAAGCTAACTTCTGCGATCCATCAGTCTAGAAATGGTTAAGCTAAGTGCACTGTGGGCTACAACACAAGACAGTGTGCTTTGTTACATACTGCAGATTTAGCAAATGTAGACCAAGTATTCTATTCATACAGGAAAGTTGCATTATGCACTGTATACATAGTATATAATGCAGCAATTATAAGATTAGAGCAGAAGTACACGACTTCAAACAACCTCAGACTGAAAACCAAATCCTGAATTAAAAAAAATAAAATTAACAGAAGTTTCCTTGTGACTTAGTTGCTTTATCCACCTTATTTTAAACCACTGGTTTGGCATGTTCCTTCAGCAATAAATACCTACTTAGCTAATGAAATTGTGCACAATCACAATGCTTGTTTGAAAAAGTTGGATACAATTTAGCCGTTGCTATGCAAAATATTTTACACATGTAAAAATGTAATTTATGATCTTAAGTGATGGCTAATGCCAAATTAAAGGGTTTGAAACCAAAATGTGTTAAATTGTCAGTAAAAGTCATGATTAAAACCATTAACATTAATGTTATCAGTAAACAAGAACACTTCCAAAAAAACTTACAAGTAATTTATTTCTACCAAAAACACTATTGGAGCAATGCGACTATGGTCGCTAGCAAATATACTAATTGACAAACTTAAGCAATATAACTGAAAAGGCAAATCAAAAACAGTTTAAAATCAAAGCTAACAAAAGTGGAAAATTTTCCAGTCACTATTAGACATTACCCAAAAACGCTGACATTCACTAGACTCTGGTTTTTAAAAGACTCTCTCCTACACTATGCAACAACAGGATAAGCATAGTAAGCATCTGGAAACATTGAGAAAAATGTACTCAAAATCGTTTTATTTCAAAAGCTCTGGCAGCTCCCGAACCTCATGTGGCAAATCCAGTAGACATGTAAAATACAACCATACAATACATTATTCAAAAAAGGTACCAAAAAGTACAGTAAAAATAACACTTCCATCTCTGGAAATGTGGACAAAAGGAAAATAAAATAAAAATAAAAATGTGGAAGTGTGACTTTGCTTCCCCTATTCCTCGGTTCTGTACAAACGGGTCATGATCTTGTCCGGTAAAAGGAAAGAGTCTGCATGTGTGTGAACTGTTGTCGGCGTCACTTGTCAGACTCATGGTTTTTGGGAATACGTCAGTCCTGTGGAGAAACGGAGACACGTGGTCAGTGGCAACATACAGGTGTGAAAACATCTGACAGACAAATGTAAAGCAGCTTAGATGGTTGTACATTTTACAAAAATCAATCAGCATCCATTTGATAAATGCATTCGCTACCTGTTCTGTATGTGATCAGTATGGCTTGTAGCTACTCTGGTGGCCTCCGCGTCTCGGTGTCTTTCCGTAGCTTGCGCTGCCCTGGGCTGAGAAAAACATCATAACTGAGTGAACATGGAAGGGACACCAAAGAATTATCAAAAGCGTCTGGAAGATGCAAACTTACTGTAGTCATAACCACCACCATATCCATAATATGGAGAGGAATAGTCATAGCTGCCATAGCCACCGTAACCACCATATCCCTGCTGGCCACCGTAACCACCATAGCCTTGGTTCCCATAGCCCTGGTTCCAGTAGCTGTTATATCCCTGGTTCCAGTTCTGGTTTTGGCCTGAGGAAACAGATGTTGCAAGTTCAGACTGGTTTTAATGCTGCTGCTATTGCTGAAACGCTCATAAAACACGCCTCTTACCCCCACGACCCCTGCCACGACCTCCGAATCCTCCGCGGGCGCCGTACTGCTGCTGCTGGTAGATTTCCTTGGGCTGGGCGATTTTGATCTCGCACTGATATCAGAGACAAGACAGATGAGAGCAAAGCCAGACTGTAACAGGCCGAAATAAAACGTATATGCACTAATAAAAAGCCAACAACAGTTGTAATCAAGCAACTGTGCACACCCACAAATCAACTTCATTTACCCACCATAACCATGCATTGCAAAAGTATGAAAGAATAAAAATATACATACAAGGTCTTCCTCTCCATTCGTTACCTTGCTTCCGCTAACGTTATGGTATTTCTTCTCAACTATCTTTTTGACAGCAGATTCTTCCTTGAATGTGATGAAAACGAAGCCCCTCCTTTTGTTTGTTTTTGGATCCGTTGGAAGTTCAATATTTTCCATCTGCAAGGATAATCGATAAAGCATTAAAGCTGGTTGAGAAGTTTAAAAAAAAAAATGTATGCTCAATACAACAGTAAAAACTCACCTCTCCAAAGGCCCCAAAGTATTCACGGATCTTCTCTTCTGCTGTTTCAGGGTTAAGGCCACCAACAAATATTTTCTTGACTGGCTCTTTCTTCATGGCCATGGCTTTCTTGGGATCAATCTGTCGGCCATCTAGTCTGTGTTCTTTTTGCTGTAGCACCTTTTATAAGAAACAATACGTTTCAAAGATCTGCCACCAAATAAGTATTTGCACTGGAGAGAAGTGAAAGCATCCATACCTTGTCCACACTTTCTGCTTCTTTGAACAAGATGAACCCAAAACCTCGTGACCTGCCGGTGTTTGAATCCATCTTTATGGTGCAGTCTGTCACCTCGCCGAACTTTGAGAAGTAATCCTTTAGATCTTTCTTACTGGTGTCCCAGCTGAGTCCTCCAACAAACATTTTACTGAATAAAGAAATACAAAAAGTTAGACACTGCATTAAATCACAAACAAAAAACAAGCTCATAGCATCAAAGTACCATAACTGTAACAGTCAAAAAAAAAAAAAAAAAAAAACTGCATTCAACAGTGGCATTCCAGGTTTTTTTTTTATTTTCTTTTTATAAAAGATCTACATTACCCATGATTCTGCAGAGAAATATACACCAATAAGAGTAATGTAATCAAGTCTCGAAACACGTATATTTAAGTGCATACTTTGCAATAAAACATTACTTAAAAAAAAAAAAAAGAGTATATTTCTAAATATTTACAATTATGTCATTCACAATGCTTCATGGAATGTAGTCATTTCTCTCATTAAAGAGAAAATGAGAGATTGTCTTTTGTACAATTTTCAACTCCATTTTTGCAAAAGTTTGTATGGTTGCGATTAATCTTGTAGCTGATTGATTTGGTTCATGTAAGTCTTGTAGTGTTAAAAAAAAAAATCACCATAGAAAAAAAACACTTCCGGGTATCCAAATCTGGTTAAAGTGGGCGGGCACTAATGTACTTCCGCCAATTTTTAAGTCTGATTGGACAAGCCAGTGTCCACACAAACTACATTAGGGACCGTTTCCAGGTAACCATATACACCTTGGCCAAAGTATTTCACCATGCCGAACTGGGTTTCCATAGCTAAGGTTTGATGCAAGGAATACGCCACTTAAAGGGATAGTTCACCTAAGAGTTTTACCGTCATTTACTTGCCCTCAAGTTGTTCCAAACCTGTAGAAGTCTCTTTACTACCAACATTCTTCAAAATACCATCGTTTTGGAACAACTTGAGTGATAAATGGTACTCGTTTTTGGTGTTACTATCCCTTTAAGACGTCAGGTTCGTGATTTTACCGCGGTAACTTTAGTTCGCTCACAGGCCGATCTAACGGGAATTCAACCCCAAACAACCCTCATCTCCAACAATGAGCACAACACCGGGCAGTAAACCACCCCACCCCCCTCTATTCACAAAGACACATGGCGCCAAGAAACACGACTTAAAACACACGGTCTAACGTTACATTAAGCATGAAAACGCAGTTAAACTCCGAATATGCTCACCCGGCATCTTCCTCGCCCTTGCTGGCGTCGATCTGTCCTCCATCTCCGTTCTCCTCGTCCTCCACCGCGGCCTCCTCCGCGAGCTCCGCTCCGTTCACATCCTCCTCGTTCCCGTTCTCGGAGGTCTCCATAAACTGCTGCTCTGCGTCGGCCATTTTAGTCTCCTTTGATCACCTTTGGATTACAAATGATTAAGGTTTAGCTCGCGGTGTGAAATACGAGGGACGGTGCTAGAATAATGGAGTAGCAACACGGTTCCGCCACATTAGATTTAGCGCACAAAAGCTCGATTTCAGGTCGTAGCTTATTAAATGCACGAGAAAACAAATTAAATCGGGCGCGAAAATGTGTTAG
Source organism: Meda fulgida (assembly GCA_030578275.1). NCBI lineage: Eukaryota > Metazoa > Chordata > Actinopteri > Cypriniformes > Leuciscidae > Meda > Meda fulgida. The sequence continues at coordinate 3,186,659 of CM060636.1, read as the reverse complement.
AAGCGTATAAAACGCATCGGTCTCTTGAAAACAAACAAACAAAAGATTAATTCAGGCAGTTTGTTGAAAGCTAAAGCAGCATGCAAAGCTAAACTAGCTACACGATCTCATTTAGAGTCGTTTTTAAGTACGCAGAACGCATAAATCAGCCCCTTTCATCTAATTTTCTGTTTTACGTAGAGTTTCGTTAAATATACTTCAGCACAACACGGGAAGCGTGCGAAATTAAATTAACCGGCTTACTGTAAAATATTGGCGCTGAAAAAGCCGCTTTCCAAGATGGATTCTCGCGTACTGTACCAACTCGTGGCCAATTTTATAGCACCGGATGAGCTCGTTTGAATAAAACAAGCTGTGACTGGATGACTGGGAGTGACCAAGCAATGATAACGTTCTTTGATTGGTCAGGGACTGTAAAAGCCCCGCCCCGTTATGGTTTCCTCTTGCGCACTTCTTTTCTGCTCAAACGCTTGCCTTTAGCACGAGATGTTCAAAGCGCGTGCACGATAAAACACGATAGTGAGAGCGTTGTGCAATCAAACACAATACAAGCGTGTACAATACTATACAATATTATATTAGCAGTTTTTTTTATACATTTGTTTGGGTTCCCAATTAATTTTATTAATTTCTCCCCCGTCGTCGATGGACTGCACTTACTAAGTGGAATTTCTTGTCTTAAATATTTTAGAGCCGAGCATAACAAGAATAATATTTTAACTTTCGTTTTTTTCAACTTTGCAACTCTTTTCACGAACCTTTCAATCCTGACTTAAAATTCACTTATATATATATTTTTTTTTTAGGTTTTCCTTGACTATGGGAACCGTTAACACTTGCACGCTTCAATGTAAGAGTTAAAATGTTTTGGTTTTTGTAAACGTTATTTCTTTTTGTACTATTGCTTTGTGGATATCATTCAGTGTGTCACAATTTCTATCATTATACCATAAAGCACCACCCAGAACTTTTTAGTACATTCTCTCTACACTTGCATTTTCTAATGACAATAATGCAAAATTTGCTGATTGTATGGAACTTTTTATCTAACACAGGATGTTTTAAACATTTTTACTTAATTTTGAACAACTTTTTTTAAATGGCCTAAAGGGCATATTAATATGCATTTTTTATAGACGCATCCTTTGCATGATTTAAATGTATTTATTTTGCCAGTTACTACATGTAGCAAATAGGTGCTTTAATTTGATCACAATTTAAACTGATATGTTGCTTATAAGCTTTATTCGGCTTCCCAAGTATAAACAAAGAAAAGTGAGGGTAAAAGACACTCCCAGGCCTAAAATACTAAAGGTTTAAGTGTGACATGGTGTGATTTTATAGCACTGAACAAAAACAATTAGATATTTAGTTCAGTAAAATCAGAAACATTATTATGTAAGAAACAATCAGATGGCAGGTATTTGAAATTATCAATGCTTTGCTCATTCATACATAAGATACATGATTGCTAAAGTATTATTCACAGAATCAAGCCTTTCCTTTCTACCCAATTAAACTACAAAAAGTCCCAAACTGATGCATAAACGGCCTCAAGTAGATCAATATGGCATTAAATCATAATGACGGAGTATATTTCAGAGTACAAACAGTATTATATTACAGAGTAATATAATAGTTTTTTATAACAAACAGCTGAATTGCATTGATTTAGTACAACAAACTGCCATTATTAACAAAAGAAAAACAAGGACAAGGTCCATTTCATCATTTATTTTTTATTAAATTTTTCCACGTCGTATTCTGTTCTTGGAATCGACATCTTTATCGGGTTCCGACGGTCACCTGCCAAACTCTGATCAGGTTGTCTGTGTATCCAGCAAAGAGAGTCTGAGAAAAAAAAGGTGTAATTAATATAACCTTTTTGTTTGTCCACTGGTTTATATTTAAGTTTATCCACTGCACTCTTACACAATAATGAAACCAATCACCCAGAGATGCTGATTATCTGCAAAGTAACCTCATCACACACAAGAAAGGAACTTTCACACGGAGTGCGATTAAACGGCGCGAATGTACGTCGCGATGACACTCTTGAATTGAAACAATGGATCCCGATGGAGCGATATACACCGAGCGTGATCGATCGCAGCATGACAAAGCAAGATGGTTTTTCACAACCAGTGTGTTGCTTTTTTCCCCTCAGCCAGTGATGAAACAAGCCGTCCAATTATATCTGAGCTTACCCGAGCCTCTGCTGTTGCACTAAAGTGTGAGAGGTGGCGCTGTTTTGAAAACCAGTGTGAACACCAAAGAAAAGTATTCAGGACAGAGAAGAAAATTGATTTTAAGTGTTATCATTGGTGTCTGAGAACAGATTTATTCTTACATGTTCTTTATACTGATTATTATTTCTATTTATTTTCCACTAAATTATGCGAATTGAAGAGCTTGAAACAGCATACAGAGCGCCTTTTCTTCCCTGTGTGTCTGTTATGAGTCAGAGAGCGCATTCGCTCTAGAGCTGTCAATCATATGTGATTAATCATAACTCCTGCCTTTAATTCCAAAGAACGACGTTGTGTTCATTTCCTTGTACTGAGTTCCACACATAAACAGAGAAACGTTTCTACAGACGAAACATGAATCCAAATAAATATATTACGACGATATCAATTATGTATGTTTTTCCATGCAGCTCAAGGTATTTGTATACCAATAAAAAATGAGAAATGCTAAGAAGGTGTAGCGTTCAGTTTGTTATAAATAGGGCTGGGTATCGTAACAAAATTTTCGATACCGATACCTTAACTTCGATACCGGTTCCTGAACGATACCTTTTTCGATACCAATTTTATGAAAATCCTAAAATCCTATTTTAACAATATTACATTACCTTTTTTTCAGTTTGTTGACTTTTTACACTCATATTGAGTCAGTAAAAAAGCACTAATGCTAAAGTTTTCTATGTTTCCTAATCATTTAACAACATATTCTTTACTTCAATAAACTTATTGTTTCTGCCTTATTGTTTAA
>CM060636.1:3173662-3178662 GCA_030578275.1 Meda fulgida | reverse complement strand
GTATCATATTTGATTCATCAGGCTTATATGGTTGATGGCTCGTATCATTTTGTTCAGAGGCTAAAACTGAGCAAAAGTATGCAGTTTGGTGCAGATGCTGATATTTCAATGGCCATAAAGTCTGATAGCTTATAATGTAAATCAGTGAGATTCTTATTACAGTATAATAGACTTACATAAATTGCATATAAATATTAGAGTTGTTCCGATTCCGATACTAGTAATGCCGAAATGCCGCCGATACCAATAAAAATTCTGGCATCAGTATCAGCGAGTACCGATCCGATACCATTTTCTAAAACAATACCTAGTTATGCACGCTAGCTTTGCTTAACGCTACAAATCGTAGATCAATTCTTCTTCGCTGCTCTAAACAGTGGTTGCTTGTGGCGACACAGGAAGATGTGCTGTTGCATGCAGTGTGTCCGCTGTTTGGCAGTATTATGAGTATATCAGACTGGACCAGCCAGTAAAACGGCGACATGTCCCGTATGCCATACTGCAATTTCGAGGGGTGGAACAAGTATGAGCAACTTCAACACGAGTAACTTAAAGCATTTGAAGATGATGGTTACACAAAGGCAAGGAGAGAAGAATGAGCCGCGCCAGAACCAACAATCTCTGGAAGATCATTCAAACTAAGAGAAAAGTTTTCAAAAGACAGCCAACGAGCGATAAACATAACCGACAAAATTATTGAGTTTATTGTTCTGGATGACCAGCCGCGGTCAAAACTGAAATGCCGTTTATTTAACAAAATTGTTTCCGGACTTTAAGTTATAAAGAGATTCTTTTCTTATATTATTCATATATCATCAGTATCGGGAAGGGAAAAGGGTTTTGGAACATCTCTAATAAATATCAGTTATTACTCTGTCTATATCTGCCAATTAGTGCTGGGCAACGATTAATTTTTTAATCGTGATTAATCGCATAATTTTCTTGCGATTAATCGCATTGTTCTGCACAAAATTGAATAATGAATTCTAAAGTAGTGTATTGCGCACTTTTGATTTAAATGTACTGCTATATACACAAAAGTGCAATAACATGTGGATTGCAAAAACTTTAAACAAATATGGTGCTTTTATACCAGCAGTATTCCCTTTACACAGTATCAATAAAATATTTCTTGTAAATCTCAACTTAAACATTAATGTAATCAAATCAAATATTTAAACAAAGCTATTTGCCACTGCCAGGGCATTCCCTTTTATCTAGCTTGTTAAAACGAGTCCAGTTTTCTTGTTTTTTCTCTGAACAGGTGTCAACAGGTGTCTTGTATCAGGGAGCAGCAGAAACAGTCTATGTAGTCAGAGGTCATGACCACTACTACAGATATAAGTCGACCAACGTTACTTCTCTGATAGTAGCTTAGGTTTGATCATGCCATGGTTTCCCACGGAAGATTACATTAAACAGAGTGAGGTGAAGTGGTCGAGCACATGGTGCAGCGTCAAGCGGGTGCGTTCCTGTGAAACTGTTGCGCTCATGCTCGCCTCACGTACCCGCCCGCCCGTTGCCGAAGTTCAATTGTCTATTTTTGTACACGATGCGCAGCACAAATCATTGGAAGAGAGACTGATCCTCGGCTCGCTGTTTGTGAGTTTCCAGAATCTAAATAGCTATCTATAGGTACTGTATAGAGCGCCTGTCATTCACTCGCGGAGCGCTGTCTCCCTTTCTGCTCACCTGAGAACCTGCCAAAGCCACTGCTGGTTTGGGTGGGTTATATATCCCACCTCTCCTGTGATCATGGTTTGACTGTAGGCCTATGTGTATTCAGAGCCAGTGAGCAACGGACTTTCAAAATAAAAATAAAAAAACTGCGTTAACGTGCAATAAAAAAAATTGTCGGCATTAATTAATAAATGCGTTAACGCGATAATGCCTTAACTTGCCCAGCACTACTGCCAATATGTCTTAACTCTGTAGTTTTAAATCATATAATGCAATGTATTACAATGATGATCGAGAGATGAAGAAATAAACCTTCCTCAAAAGCCTGATCATATTTGAGACTCTTTAAATGGATAATCAAGTAAACCCACGTTGCTTCAGTCCAGTAAGTGTTCATCTAGAAATATTACTAATATAAAGGTTATGTTTATGTTCACAGCAAAAAAAAAACAGGCAAACCGTGAGCTTAAGGTGGACATTTTTACAATTACACTAAAAGTCCTTTATCAGTGTAAAAAAGGACTTTTGCTAAAAGTAAAAAAAAAAAAAAAGTAGACTTAAAGTCTTAACTATCAGTCGTACGACAGAAGGCATATAGTAGATTGTGTGCAATAGGTTTTTCAGCAAAGTTTGATCATTTATAGGCCTTAGAAAATTGCATTTCAAATATGACACAGGCTTTATAGGGTTAAGTCACTTTGATCAGGCTGAGATATCACTGCTAACCCAGACTAACACTCTGACAAACCCAGGGTGCATCTCACCTGGATGGTGTACTTGCAGACGCCCAGGGTGTTCCACAGCTTGATGGTCTTGTCCCGAGAGCCGGACACGATCTGACGGTTATCAGCGGAGAACGCCACGCTCAGCACATCTTTGGTGTGGCCCACAAAACGACGGGTTGTGGTTCCACTGAAACAACATTTGAAGAGAAGAGGGTCACAAACATAAGGGCTACCCAATGCAGGCAGTCTCAATAATGTTGCTGAATATAAAGTGTCCCCAACTGAGCAAGCCTGAGGCAAGAAACCCAAACTCCATCAGGAGACAGAATAGAGGAACCAGGCTCAGTCACAGTGTAGGATTATGATTCAGGCAGCATTATAGATCATAAGACTGGATCAGTACATTCAAAATCTTGAATCCAGTTCCATCTGGTTGAAGATCGGATTCATCACGCCGGTATGGAGACAGATTTATTTGAGGATCTGTCAAAACGCCATTTGTTGTTTGAATTTCAAAATAAAATGGATGGAATTTAAAAGCTGAGACTTGTTTCATATCAGAAGAAACAACCCAGCAAACACAGAACGTTCCCGTGTGGTTCCCATTTGGGGGTTTTTGGGAACCAAACAAGAACGTTCTAGGAACGTTCCCTGTAGGTTATTTTTAGATTCTATTTTTATAACCTAAAGGGAATGTTCCCATAAAGTTTCCAGAACGTTCCCCTGACCTTAAGGCAACGTTCTATTTACGTTAAGAAAACTTGCCTGGATCACCAATAGGGAACGTTCTAGGCACCAAAAACTAACGTTCCCAGAACGTAAAATTGTTAGCTGGGAAGGCACAAACTCTTTGAGATTATTGGATGGAAAAAAACACAGACCTGGCAACCCTAGCTTGAACTACGGTGATTGACAGGGTCAAATAGAGCCTGCTTTAACAGATATTTTTTATATTTTGCAAACACAAATAGTGACACTATATCAATGTGCTAAATACAGAATAAACAGGACCAACAAACAAATATACTAAGGGTCAACATAAGTAAATTCTGATAACTCGTGTATGTGTGTGTAAAAATATAAGTGTATGATATCACTATTTTCTTTTAACTGGGTCCTTGCATCCTCGTCTAAAATGTTCGCACGTTAAAAAATAAATACAACCTCACTTTGTGTCAATCACATTTACACACTGCCTCTGAAACTTTCATCTGTCATTAAAAAAATTCAGAATGGGTTCGATATTCGCCGTTTCTCGCATCCGTATCAAGCATTTTGACAACTCAGAGCCAACGAATGACGAATACGGAAAAAAACGGACTCATTGTGCAAGGAGCTTTAATGCGTTATTGTCTTTAACCTGCCCTAAATTCAACACATGAGAGATTTTATTCACACAGTGACATGTTTTTATGCCCACTATTGATTGACAGGATATAACATGCCCTGATCATCAACTGTTTTTAGCTTTTATCAGCCGATACATCAGTGCATCTCGACACCCTCGTACTCACGTGGTGAGGTCCCACAGACGCAGCGTCCCGTCCCACGAGCCGGACAGCGCAAACTGACCATCTGATGAGATGACCACATCGCTCACGAAGTGTGAGTGTCCGCGCAGGGCTCGCTGAGGAATACCGTAGTTGGTCTCATCGCGGGTGAGTTTCCACATGATGACGGTTTTATCTAGAGGAACAAGAGCAGCAAACAAACATGAAGATCTTAGAGCAAGGGCTGTCGTGACGTTACGAACAACCAGTTAGTAGTCAAACATGTAGCTTTAGACAAATATGTGGCTTTATCCAGAATTTCTGTTCAACAAAACATCCCTCAAAAATCTAAACGCATCATTAACAGCACTTTCATTAATAATAATAATAATAACTAATACCAGATAGCATGCATTTGAATGCAATTACTAACTAGTTTAATGGTTAATGCCAGATGAACACATTCACATATAGGGCTTAACTGTCATTTAATGTAAACTTGTTTTTTTTACAACTAATTGTAAAGGAGTTTAATAAATACTACCCAATACTTGTGTAATCACGAACACTTAACAATAAAGTTATTTATACATTTAAATACCATGGGATTACTGTAAAACAGCATCACTGTACCATGGTACAACCACAGTACTTTTTGTGTAAGGAAGGCATTACCATCACCCTTTATTATTAGTGAAACTTTTACGCTTTCTTCTCCAGAAAAGTACCATGGTGTTACCGTAATAGCATATTTTAGGGGCATACATCAGTTTAAGTACCTTGGCTTGGACTATTATGTAAATACCATGGTAAATGAACACTGTAATCATTCAGCATTATGATAACAACACATAAAAATGACAATACCATGATATTATCCATCACTGTACCACGGTACCAGCACAGTAAAATAACTTTTTTGTAAGAAAGGCAGAACTTTGCAACTTTTCCTCTCCTGAAAAGTACTATGGTACTACCAGGGTCATGGTATCGTTGTAATACCATGTTTTGAACACACACCATGGTAAATTAACATTGTAGTCATTCAGCAGCACCATATATTTATGTGTATCCGACCATGGTATTATCATCGGATATTATCATC
>CM060636.1:3156162-3166162 GCA_030578275.1 Meda fulgida | reverse complement strand
GTGTGTGTGTTGTGTGTATATAATATATATATATATATATATATATACACACAGACACAAATAAAAAGTCTGGGCTCAAATACAGTAATGCAAATTTGAATTGTCATATTTAAAATATTAGAAATATAGACCTAATATTAGAAATCTTAATGGGCCTTCTTTTGATTTCGGAATGACAAATGACCTGGACATGTTTTCATCAGATTCAATCTTCTTCAACAATGATGTTTAACAAGTTCACATTCCTTAACTTACATTGCAGCTTAACATACTAGATGTTGACGTCCTCTTAAGGGCCAGAAAGAGCGTTAATGCGTCTCTATATGTGAAAGCACTAAAGGAAGGGCCCTTAAGGGTCAGTGTAATTGAAGACGCTGAGGCCACAGGATCTCTCCATTATATCCAGAGCCTCTTACTTCAGTCGCATCCAGACTCTGACGCCAGCTACTGTAACACTGAGAGACAGGTCACATGCGTGCAGGAAGACACATTATATTATCCATACAATCAGACATGATGGAAGGGAGATGTTTTATTTATGCCTCTTATATATTTGTCCATATAGCATATATGACTATGGTCCAGATTTATAAATGAACTCTTAATTTAAATAAATAAAAAAATGGTGACCTGCACCTGGTGTTGTTTGATTGTTTTTAATGATGCACTCATAGATTCACAAATGTAACAATAAATCAAAACACACTCTGCTATTATGGACATCATAAATGGCAGACTTATGTTAGAACTTAAGTCTAGATGAGCACATAATAATGTATTTTGTTGTGCTACATCAGAAGAAAACTTTCAGAAAAGAGAATTAGCATGGACAGATGTTTGAAAAAAAATATTTCTGTGGATAAAATAATCTACATTATGGAAGATCAATACTCAGCTTTTGAAGTAATTTGACATCCATTTATGAACTTTCTGAGAAATTGTGCTTTTGAAGTAATATATAGCCCCTTTCACACAGCGCTTTCAACCCGGCAAATTGCCAGAACGCCTTCTGTGTGAACGCAAACTCGACCCGGGATTTATCCGGGATCGATGCCGGGTTGGGGCTCTAGTAACATTGCCGTGTTCAGTCCCGGAACGCGCGCTGTGTGAACAAAAGCCGTAATAATGCCGTGTCGTAGTGATGAAGCTGAAGCCGGGATCGTTCGCCAGCTGTGAAATGGTACGTAAAGCTCAAGTTTATGGTCGAATCAGAGAAAACATGCAGAAGCGTGGTTTCACGAGAGAGAGATCGCAGCTCATAAGCAAACTTAAGACGCTTCTGAGATTACAAGTCACATCGATGTCACGTGTCTTTACGGGATTTTTACGGGTTGTGTGTGAACGCACTCTCTGATTCCGGAAAATCACTGGCAGTGTGAATGAACCAAAATCAAACTAACCCGGGTCACTTTATCCGCGTATTTTCCGGAATCTCTGTGTGAAAGGCGCTTATGATTAAGGAAGGTATAAAGTAAAGATGCCGTCTACATTTAAGATGGTGTGTTTATGTCCATAATGTTTTGTAAGATGATGTGGATTCAAGGCTGTAATTTGTTTTTTGTTTTTAAAACGTGGTTAAAATGTTTTTAACAATAATAAGTTATTTTTAAAATAATATAAATTAATTATAAATAATTTCAAAACAAAATAATATATTAATAAATAAACAAATAAATAAACCCAGTTAAAATCAATAAAATATTTATAATAAAACATTTTAAACACTACAAATATATGGTTACTAACTATATATATATATATATATATTAGTACTAGGATTTCGGATGATTATAAGTCTAAAGGACATATTAATGCCTTATTCTTCATGAGCATATTCTACATCCCTTAATCCTACCCAATACATAAACTAAACAATACCTTACTAAATAATAATAAGCTGTAATTAGGAGTTTATTTATATATAAATAAGTAAATAAATAAACCTTGTAAAAAATGTATAAAAAAATGAAATATTTTAAATATTGTGAATCAATAATTATTTATTTTATAAAATTAGGAACAGAAATAATTTTAAATAAATAAAAACTCTGGCAGTTGCGGGAAATAAATTGTGAGAAAGAGGCCGGTCTTAACAGGAAAAACTAACTTTAACCTCTGAGCTGGGCACATCACACATCACAGAGAGAGAGAGAGAGAGAGAGAGAGAGAGAGAGAGAGAGAGAGAGAGAGAGAGAGAGAGAGAAACATCTGTATACGTAAGCTTCTTCTTTCAGCATCTCTAAAAGGTCATGTCAGCCCTGACTCGCTTAGTTTGGCTCTAACTCAAGGACACGGACATTACAGAGAGAGAGAGAGAGAGAGACAGAGAGAGAGAGAGAGAGAGAGAGAGTGAGAGAGAGAGAGAGAGAGAGAGAGAGAAAGAGAGAGAGAGAGAGAGTGTGTGTGAGAGAGAGAGAGAAAGAGAGAGAGAGACAGAGAGAGAGAGAAAGAGAGAGAGAGAGAGAGAAGAGAGAGAGAGAAAGAGAGAGAGAGACAGAGAGAGAGAGAGAGAGAGAAAGAGAGAGAGAGAGAGAGAGAGAGAAAGAGAGAGAGAGAAAGAGAGAGAGAGACAGAGAGAGAGAGAGAGAAAGAGAGAGAGAGAGAGAGAGAGAGAGAGAGAGAGAGAGACAGAGAGAGAGAGAGAGAAAGAGAGAGAGAGAGAGAGAGAGAGAGAGAGAGAGGTTAATGCACCCATTAACCAGAGACAACCATCTGTTATCCAGTGTTACTGTTGGGTTTTAACCAGGGTCTGTTCTAAATCACCAAAGTGTAAAGGCCAAATTCTTTCTTTCTTTCTTTCTTGTCCACCAGACACAACCACATGCACAAACAGGAAGTTGAGACATAAGTGCATAATCAATATGCATTTACAGGAAATAAAACTCATGCCGACGTGTAATACACCTTTACTATCACTGCACATGACCAGACTCTCTTCAGCCAAACAATATAGTGACCTACAGAACAACATTTCTACAGGTCCTCCTTTAATGTCTTTTAAATGGTTAAAATGATGCATCTGATCACTTCTGCTCAACAATGGTGCAAGACCTTTGTGCTAGAGAATTCAAACCACTTTTACATTAATAGCTCAGACTTTCCTGCTGCATGTGGTCGACTTCATTTTAATAGTGAGAGAAAAGTCAAGTGCATTTTATGACTCAGATGTTGCTCTTTCATTACTATAAGTATACTTAACTAAGTTATCAGTTTAGTTTCATTTAAGTATAGACTTATTCTCAGATGTTTCTTCTGACATTCCGTAAAATGATGAATAAAAATGTAACTAATTAATCATCATACACTGTAAAAAATGACAAAATATTAAATATATTAAAGAAATCTCAATTTTCAACTTTCAGATTTTTCCACTTTTCCAAAACATAAGGCCTAAACATAAGATTTATGTATTTGAGTTGCATATAATATTTTTATGCATTTGGATTACATAGTTTTAACATAAACAAACATAATGTGATGCATATTTGTCAGCCGTACACAAAAGAAACAGGCCAGATTGCTATAATAGTCTTAATAAAGTGAATGCATTTTAAATAACCAGGTTTACATAATCATAAATCTAATTTCTTTCAATCTCATACATTTAAACTGAATATTTAAATTGAATATTGCTTGTACCACAGATATTTTTTAACCATGTTCACACTTTTCAACTTAAAAAATTCTATATTTTTCTCACAATGAACAGATTAACACTGATTCTAAGCAATTTCAATAAATGCATTTTGAAAACATGATTATTTAACTAAAAATCGAATATATGCAAACAGTCAAAAAACAATAAACCATGTATACTCTCTCTGTCGGCCCGATCAATAATATCAATAGTGGACGTGTATCGGACTGAGAGAAAGCATCAGGATATAATCAATTAAAAGCAGAAGCACAAATGTTTGGAAAAGCCTGATCTGCTCCGGGATAACCCGGTCTTCTGGAGCCAGTCCTCTGACTAACAAACACTGCGTGAACAATCTTCAGCCGGCTCTGTTTCAGGAGCCAGTGCCCTGATTTGTGGCAACGAAGACTGAACAAATAAATAACCAGTGAATGGAAAAATGCCCCAGTGTGACGTGGGTCTGTGGAGCAGAGCATGCTGGGATTTTCCAAACACAGGGCTGATGTGGGACAGATTCAGATCAGTTGGGTGATTGTTTGACATTCAAATTGTGGGAACGCAGAAATGTTATTTAAGGGTTAGCATAACGTTCTCTGAACTTCAATACTTTTAATGCATTACTCGTAACATCACAAGTAATGTGATTGCGTTATGCATGTTGCTTGTAAAGCATTTCCTCAAACACTGCTCATTTCAGATGAGATTGAAAACACCTGATCTCTAGGTTTTCTCTGGTATAAATGAGTCCATCTTGAACATCATCTGGATTATCAGCTAGAAGGGTAGATTGACATACTCTGGTACACTGGAGGGAGCATCTGAATTGGGTTTCCACAGTTGTATCTTGACAGGTTGTAGAGATCTCTGATGGAATCACATCCTCATGTTCTGATATCAAAGATATGCGAAGTTCAACTGCATTTGCAATATTTTGTGTTTAGATTTTTTGTATAGGCCTATATTTTAGTTTTCACATGATTTTATATCATTTTATTCATTATTTGTTAAAAACACACACTATTGCCATTATTACTGTATTATGTTTAATAATAACACTCAAGTAGACATCTGAAAATCTCTTTGAAAAATATGTGTAAAAAAAAAACATTTTAAATCTTGTTTTCATGCCCTAAGAGCATTAAGAACACATAGGAAAAAATCCTGATTGAGGTTATCATAATTCATGCATGAAAGGGATAGATAAGATTTTTTTTTTATGTATTAGTAACTGCTGAATTTAACCTTTACTAAGATTGTAACAGCGTAAGCTTCTGTGTTGTACGTCACACACATCACACACATGACCAGCGTTGGCCAATAGTGAGCCTACGTGTGACGTACAACACAGAAGCGCTGCTGTTCCACTACGTGAAATCTCAAGGCCCACAGGGAAGGAAATGAGTAGTTGAATGAAGTCGTTATTTTTGTTTGTTTTTTGCGCACAAAAAGTATTCTCGTCGCTTGATAAACTTAAGATTGAGCCACTGTAGTCACTCGGACTATTTTAACGATGTCTTTCATAACTTTTGGGCCGGCCAGTTTCGATCCCTTAAGAAGCCTATGGAGGAGTGATCCAGCGCTCAGATTTAATCAAAAATATCTTCATTTGTGTTCTGAAGATGAACGAAGGTCTTACGGGGTTGGAACAACATGAGGGTCAGTAATTACTGACAGAATTTTGGGTGAACTAACCCTTTAAGCATTATGCTGTGACATCACAATCATGATGCATTGTGGTCTATGGATGCCTGAAGCGTACATGTTGAGTAGACTCGGTCAAAATCGAGGTGTTGAGGGTCTTTCCAAATAAACTTCCCTCACCCACTTGACAAAGTTGACCACACGTCAAAATGGCATTGGGGATTCCCCCGAAGGGAAGTTGCAAGTGTACGTCTAAAAATAGAGATAAACACAGCCTTAGAGTCTTACTGACCTTGACATGCAGGCCTCTCTGTGATGTCATTTCCTGTTTTATGACTTTCTTGTTACATAGCAACTACAAAGGCTTATTATTATACCATCCTAAAATGTGATTTGACAGACAATATTTTTAAATATGAATTATATTAAAAAGCAAAAATATTCCACTTCTTAAAAAAAAGTAATGATCATATAATTTAATTTAAATTTTTGCAATTGGAGATGAGAACTGAGAGCGGTTGGAGCGAGTGAGAGTAAATGAAAGGCTTTGACTCACTGTAATTGCTTACGAGTTCCTCTTGTAAATGAGGGGTTTCCGTCTGAACTCCTCCAGATCTTGCTTTCTGAGGCCGGCAGTGAATCCAACATGAGAAAACCAGCTAAGACACGATTTCTGCAGGATAGAAGGACCTTCAATAATGCTCCTCATAAAAATCTGCATAGGAGAAATAAAAAATGGACACAAATGAGCCAATGGTTATAAAAATAGAGCTATAAAATCACTTTTTATTGCAGACTTTAATCTGAGACATTGACTCAAAGAAAATCTGTAAAAAGAAGCCACAATATGCAGTGTTAATATGCCAATATTTTCTATATTGATTTTTCACCGGCGTTTTACCCATATTTTGAATTACACATTGCATTGCATTGCATTTTAGGGTTAAAGAAAATGTCCATAAATGTAATGGCAGATAATTCCCAGCCTTCTCCGTTATTCTATATATATATATGTTTTCTTAAAGCGTTCTGCTGAAAATCTGGAGAAACATCTGAGAATTTCCATGTAATTCCACACACTTAAATTACATCAATTCCTGCTAACAACTGAGGAAATCAAACACCATCGTATGACGCACCATGAACTTCTGCTTATTTGTAGGTCAGCCACAAATTTATTACATTAAGTCTATATGACGCATATTCTTATGACATAATCTGACTGATGCAACTGTATAACAGCTGGATGAAAAGTACTGACTCATTTGTTATTTCTAAAGTTGTCAATACTGAATGAAACAAATCTGAGATCTCCATTAAGCCTCAGAGCAATAAAACTTTGAGATCTCTTGACTCTTGTGGTTTTGCTGTTTTCTGTAATGGGTATGTTTAAGGTTAGGGGAAAGAATAAACAGTTTGTACAGTGTGTGTATATATATATATATATATATATATATATATATATATATATATATAACACCTATAATCTTGGACGAGAATTACAGAAATATTATTTGAATGCAAAAAAAATCGTATAGTACTAAGATAGGCATACTATTTTTTCCCTGTATTTTTTTTTTCACTTTTTACCTGTATTTTGAATTATGCATTGCATTATGTTGTGTTTTAGGGTTAAAGGAAATGTCCATAAACTTGTCTTGTGTTGAAAATGTCTTGTGTGTGCGTGTACATACTGTATATGTATATACAGTACATACAAACAACCTAAAATATAATTTATATTTTTTTCTTTTTAATTTGATCTGATATGTAATCTGGACACACGTTTTCATGAGACTCACCCGTTAAACTGAATGCTGTATTTTTTATGTGATGATACTAGACACATGCAGTCAGACACCCATCCTATCCAGGATCAGTGAAAACAAGAAGAAAAACAGCAGAGCGCTCAACTTTCACTCATTCTGGAGTGTAAAAATGCTAAACCCACACATTCAGAACACACACGTCAGCAGCCATCAGGCCTTCACCGCAGCATTTGAACGTCAGCTCACTGTATGTTTATTGCTCTGGTCTGCTGGCTGGTCATGGCAACTTTTTTCTGGGATGTTTCCTTCTCCGCTGTTCCATTACTCACCTCTCAAATCTGCCGGCTAAGCCCAGTGAGCTCCAGTTTAAATCTGGTGTGAGCTGCCATTCTGTTAAAAATGGAAAATCTGGTTATTCACTGTAGATTTTCTGTTATTTTCAAATGTTTTTATTTGTTTCTTAGCAGGTCTAAAATACCTTAGCCATTAGGAGTCTTCTGTTGTGTTTTTAATCGGTGGAACTGCTATTTCTTGGATTTTCTTGTATAAAACACTTAGTTCTGGTCCTCAAATTTGATTGGCTGAGCAGCGATCCAATCAAATAAAAGTTTGTTGCTATGGCTTCTCTTGAAACTATTTTCATTGGAAAAGAAAAAACTGGAGAATTTTTTAAAATTGTAAATAGCCAAATATGGACTCATTATACATCTCATTTCAAAGTGGCCATTTCTTTTACTGGCAGTTTAAATTCAGAACTATAAAAGACAGGTTGCGAAGGAGCCATGCAGGATTGAGTCCAAGGTATAGACTGACCTATACAGAAATTGATCTCCCTATTATACAGTTGCTTATCGGAACAGAAATAGGATCCTCTTTTCATAGTATGTTGCATCGAAACAGACAAACAAGACATCAAAAACATAATCTAGTTTTAGCTAAGATAATATTTGTTTAACACTTTATACTGAAATATTCAAGCATTTGTGGTCTGTGTATCGGACACTTGTAGACACTTGACCTCTTCTAACCAGCAAGCACAAATGTTCACCCTAAGTCAATCAGCTACATTTGAGGCATACATATATATATAAAAGAAATGTATTAAACATACTGTTACAGGTTCTTCCAGGCTCTCACACCAGCCAATCACAGCGTATTCCCTCACCTGAGTTCTGACCACACACACCTGCACCTCATCATCACCCTCATCACCACCACTACTTAAGCACACACTTCACCACAGCTCACTCTCTGGTACTGTTTGTATGAAGAGGACTACTTACCTTTCAACGATCTACCTAACTTCTCCAGCAATCTCTCTCCACTCCAGTGTTTGATTCTCCCAGTGTCTAGTCCTTCCTCTGTGTCTCCAAAGTCTCCAGCAATCCTGCATTCCATCCTTCGATGCCTTAATCAATCCATCAGCATTCCTGTAAGAAGATAATTCATCATTGCACTTACCACTCACTTGCTTCCAGTTCACCCGCTCAGTTGATGTCCAAATAAACTTCCTGTTTGCTTCATCTGTCTCGTGAGTCTGATTCCGTAACAGAAGACCGGACCGATTACCGAGAGACAACATCCTGAGCTCACTGGAACCGCTCCAGGACAACTCTGATCCCATCACACCAGCCGTCACCACCGCACCAGTCACCACTTCCGTCATCACCACCACATCTTCCACGATTGTGATCGCCAGTCCCATGGCCAAACCAGTGCCCTACTCTGGTCTGGCAGAAGATTGCAACGGATTTCTCCTGCAATGTTTGTTGACCCTGGAGATGCAGCCGCATCTCTTTACCAACGACCGGGCTAAGATCGTGTTCATCGTTTCCCTGCTGAGGGGGCAAGCGCTCCAATGGGCTGATACTCTCTGGACGCAATCCAACGCTGTAACCCAGTCTCTTAATGATTTTATCACTCACTTTCATGAAGTTTTCGGCAAACCTGTTGGAGATTCATCAATAGGTGAGCAACTTTATCATCAGTCAGCGGCTGGAATGAGCGCTCGCTCCTCACCACTATCGGCAGGGATTGGATCCCCGAGTGCGGCGGCATCTCGCTGCATACGACGATGCCATCGGCTTAGAACGTTTCATCCAACTGTCTATCCGCTTTACTACCCATATGCAGTGGTGTCTCGAAGAACACCAGGGTCAAACACCATTTATCTTCCACCGCCGGCCAGAGCACCTCAGCACTCCAGAACCAGCAGCCAATGCAAGTCGACTCTACCCAGCTACCATTTACTGAGCGGCAGAGGTGGCTGACCCAGGGGCTCTGCCTGTATTGTGGTGCTGGGGGGCATATCATCTCTGAATGCCCCATTCGCTCTCCACATCTCATGGTGAGTGTATTGAAGAATCCCATCACAAATTTTAAACCACTCACTACCACTGTAACCCTTACTGCTTTGAATGTATCTCTCCCAGTTCATGCCCTCCTCGACTTTGGGTCAGCCGGGAATTTCATCACCGGAAACCTCTGCCGCCAACTCAACCTCCCGACAACCACTACTCAGACCATCTACCAGACGACCACTGTGTATGTCCGACATAGCGCCGGTCCCACCAAGCTACAAGTTGGTCAGCTCCATGTAGAGTCCGTTGTGCAGATGATCCCATCATCTCATGGAAGACCAGCGAAGTACTGAAGTGGGGCAGGAAGTGTTTCCCCGACTGCTTCCTATCTGATTTACTAATCATAAGAACATCCAGTACTTAAAAGAAGCCAAGAGACTCAATCCCCGCCAGGCCTGTTGAGCCTTGTTCTTTACTCAATTTAATTGATCCATTTCCATCCAGGTTCAAAGAATGTGAAGGCTGACGCCCTTTCCCGTCTGTATGCTCCAGAAGAGGTCAGCGAAGAACCCGAGCCCATCCTGCCACCCGAGTTGATCGTTAGTCCCATCCAGTGGTCTTCAGACTCCATCACCTCCTCCAATGCCGCTCCG
>CM060636.1:3038662-3151162 GCA_030578275.1 Meda fulgida | reverse complement strand
TACAGAACATGATGATTAAAAATGGAAATATAACAAAACAAGACACGGATGGGTCTCAGTGAAGAAACTCTGAGGTTCGTGATATCTGATGGTGAGTAGGCGACTCAAAGATGGGATCAAACTCGTCTTAAACTACTTGTCAGGTGCATCTCTGAAAGACTTTTAGTTATTTAAACAACTTTTTAGGAATGTATTTTCTTATGCTGAATATTAGCTTTTAAAAACTCATATTATTATTATTCAATCTGCAATGATCATGCACACCACGACGAGCTCAGTGCAAACGACAAAAAGTCATCTGTATCGAATAATCCTGGATCATATCATGATATTAAATGTTATATGTGCATGAAATACATGTTATATTACAATAATAAAAAGTAGCCTGTTGGAAAATTCCGCTTATGATGGTTGATGTGTTATGGATTAATATGGCTGGTGAACCACACACCATAACCTGCTGCTCCAGCTAATGACGAGTAAACCAACTACTATAAGCAACTATGAGTTTGAGATGGACTTTCTACAAGGATAATACCATTGTTTTATTTGAAATATGATACCGTTCAAAAGTTTGGGGTCAGTAAGAAGAAATTAAGTTTTATTAAAAAAAATAACACATCAAGAGTGACAGTAAAGACTTTTTTATTTATTTATTTTTTACAAAAGATATCAAATTATTGCTGTTCTTTTGAACTTTCTATTCATCAAAGAATCCTGAAAAAAGTATCACGGCTTCCAGAAAAATATGCAGCAGCACATTGATCATAAGAAATGTTTGATTTGAGCACAAATCATCATATTAGAATGATTTCTGAAGGATCATGTGACACTGAAGACTGGAGTAATGATGCTGAAAATACAGCTTTGATCACAGAGATAAATTAAATAATAAAATAATACTTCAATAGAAAAGTTATTTTAAATTGTAATAATATTTCACAATATTACTGTTTTTATCGTATTTTTGATCAAATAACTGCAGCTTTGGTGAGCAGAAGAGACTTCTTTCAAAAATATTAAAAAATAGTCCAAACTTGAACGGTAGTACATTGAAGTAAGGCGGTGGTACATTTCTATAATCATTTAGCATATACAGTATATCTGAGTAGTACCACCATACTTTTTGCACAGCTACAATATTATAATTTATGCTTGATAGTCATCTTAATTCTTTATTGTCATCATGGAAACATCTCAGATATTCTAGCCTTGTTAAAGTCAACATGGTTTTCAGGAAACATGCACTCTTAAAAATAACGGTTCCAAAATAGGGGTCATAGAAGAAACATTTTGGTTCTCAAAAAACCTTTTAGTGAATCGTTTTAAAAAGAATCATTTTTTGAACATATTAATAATCTAAAGAACCTTTTTCCACTAAAATTAACTTTTGTGGAACAAAATGGTTCTTTATGGAGACAATGATGCAGATAAAGAAGCATTACATTAAATTTAACAGAATTATTATTTATCTTACACAAACCTTTCTCAAATTTAATAAAAAATTGACTTTTGGGTGTTTGAACTGACACTAGGTGGAATGAGGCCAAATCATCTCAAAAAATGGTTATTTTTAGAACAATTCACTAAAAGGTTTTTTGGGAACCAAAATGGTTCTTCTATGACCCCTATTTTGGAACCGTTATTTTTAAGAGTGTATGAGTGAAACAAAATGAAGAGCAGATTCATCAGCAACTGACTGAATCAGGAAAGGGATGCTCTTGAAATATTAGAGAGATCAATAAAATGAGCCTACAAGGAATAATTCACATTAAAGGGATACACAAATGAAGATATTTCAATGAAATCTGAGAGCTTTCTGTTCCTCTATTGACAGATACGCAACTAACACTGACGCTTCAAAAAGTTCATAAAGAGATTGCAAAACTAATCCTAAAATCAATCTGTTTATCATATATAGCGATCGAGTCTCTTCAGAAAATTTGGACTATTGCTCAATTCATATGGATTAGTTTTACCATCTCTTTATGAACTTTTTGAAGCGTTAAGTGGTAGTTGCGTAGCTGTCAATGGAGGAACAGAAAGCTCTGAGATTTCATCTAAAAGATCTTCATTTGTGTTTCCCAGGGGTTTATCGACATGAGGGTGAGTGATGACAATGTTTTCATTTTTGGGTGAAGTATCCCTTTAAGACCAGAGTAATTTTGAGTTATGGCTGAGTTTAAAGCACATGTGGTTCACTCCACAGGGAGATGTGTGCCACCGACATGACAGTACAGGGGTGAAGAACACAGTAAACACACTCTCCAACACCCAGCCGTGACCCGTCTTACCTGTCCCAACACAGCGGCTTCATTTTCATGATCATCCTCATCTGCTGGAGGCGCTGCCATGATAAACCAACACATTTTCCTGCATTACAATCACACTGGGAAACTAGACAATCGCAATGAAACCCAAGGGGCCCCAATGGACCCCAAAACGGTGGTGTTTTTGGTCATTTGCAGCTTCATCGTTTTGGAGAACTTAATAGTGCTGGTGGCGATTTGGAAAAACCACAAATTTCACAACCGGATGTACTTTTTTATTGCCAACCTGGCGTTATGTGACTTATTGGCCGGTGTTGTCTACATAGTAAACTTGTTGATGTCAGGACAGCGGACGTTACACTTGTCTCCAGCCGAGTGGTTTGTTCGTGAAGGAAGTATGTTTGTAGCTCTAGGCGCTTCTATCTTCAGCCTGTTGGCGATTGCGATCGAGCGGCATCTCACTATGATAAAAATGAGGCCTTATGATGCAAACAAAAAGTACCGTGTGTTTCTGCTAATAGGCACATGTTGGTTGATCGCCATCACACTGGGAGCTCTGCCCATTTTGGGCTGGAACTGTCTGGATGATCTTCCTCAGTGCTCCACCATCTTACCTCTCTACAGCAAGAACTACGTGGCGTTCTGCATCACCATCTTCATCTCTCTCCTGCTGGCCATCTGCGTCCTCTACGCCCGCATTTACATCCTCGTGAAGAGCAGCAGCCGTAAAGTCACCAAACACAGCAACTGTGAGCGCTCCATGGCCCTCCTGCGCACCGTCAGCATCGTGGTGGGCGTCTTCATCGCCTGCTGGACGCCCGTCTTCGTGCTCCTCCTCGTCGACGTGGCCTGCGGGCCCAGAAGGTGCCCGGTTCTGCTCAAAGCCGATTGGTTCATCGCCCTGGCTGTCGTGAACTCCGCCATGAATCCCGTCATCTACACGCTGGCCAGCAGAGAAATGCGGAGGGCGTTTTACAAGCTCGTATGCGGGTGTTTGGTGCGGGACGGCATCGTGGGGTGTAAGCAGAACACGGACCCAAGCAGGAGCAAATCCAGCTCCAACTGCCCCCGGGCGGCTGAACAAGAAAACCCAGACGCCAATTCATAGTTTTCAGTTACGTGACTGTTGCGGAGACCTGGAGGGCAAATACTGCAGCACAGGCCTGTCAAATGTACATGTTTTAAATATTTATTTCACAGAGATATGCGAAGTTATGGGCACTTGCAATCCATATACAGAAGTATCGCTAAAAACAACAGGACATTATAATCAAAGCACGTATGGACAGATTTACTAAACAGGGCAAATTAGCGCAATTCCATAGCCGGATCATTTCCATAATGAGCAATGCAATCTACCCAGAGCAGTCTACGCAAATCAGCGTCTGTTATGACATGCTTTTATTGGTCGAAAATAATGGCGCAAATACCAGGAAATTGACGAGCACAAACTTTAGTAAATCACCTTGCGTGATTCATTTACATACTCTCCTCACATACATTTTGCGTTACAAATGCATATGCAATAAGCTCTTTCATTTTCAGCACTTTAGTAAATCCTGACAGTAGTTTTTTAACACCAAAAGATGGTTTGCAATGGCGCCAGCTGTTAGTAAATCTAGCCCTTAACTTGACGTGACATAATGCACCAAGACAATGATATTAAAAGATCGAATTCATTATAGGCCTTATGGACAATTTGTTGCTTGAATGTGCGAGGCTTCTGGTGTCATCCGCTTCCAGTTATTTTTAGCTGGACAAAACAGCTGGTTATGCTTCTTGATGTTGCAAACTGGTATTTATTATCATACTATTCAAGTCGGCATGAAACGGAAGTTGCGATATTTTCTGTCCTAATGTGACGTATATCCGCGTGAAACGGCTTATGTACAAGAACAAAAGCAGGACCCCCGTCATCAGAGAAGAGATGCTGCAAGAGGCGAAGGGATTTTGATTAAATATAACAAGTCGCATGAATAAAAAAATAAATAAAATAATGATGTGCATGGATAAATCATTTATAATAAATACTGCAATATTCCATAAAAAAACCCCCAAAGATTCATGGTGACTTTAAACCACAATAAGCATTTTCTTTATAATGGGAAAATGTATTGCATTCATCTGTTCACCTGTATGCATCATCAGTAAAGTGTATACTGAGTTTGTTCTTAATACTTACTACAGTCCAAACCTGATCAAATAACAGGCGGGCATGAAGAAGGCCTTGTTCTGCCCTCCAGATGTGACATCATGTGAAAACTGAATACTCACGGCACACAGAAATCAAACTACTGAGTCTTAACAAAAAGCTAAAGCACTCAGAGTGTTTACACAGCATTAGTGCATGATATACAACTTTAGTACGCACTTTTTAAGTGCACTTTAAAACATTGTTACATACTAAAGTGCACAATAAAACATCAGCACATGTTAAGTGCATATTGACCCAAAGTCAGCTAGCAGTTCTAATGTACTAAGATAGTGTATCACAAAACATTTCAAACAAGCTTTCATTTTACATCCCAACCGATTAGCTCTCAGTTCTTAGATGGGACAGACCAAACTAATTTGACAATTATATAAATATTGACTATTTATATCGTGCTGTGTTTAATGATCTGTATACCCAAAGCCTTTTATGCCAGGTGCTGATATTGTATACTAGCATGTTTTACACTTTAGTCTTGTATATAGGTTGTTGATATAACTTAAACTGTCACATATCTAAACTTTTACCAAAGGACTAAAAAGAACATTCCTACAAGATCTGTCTGTATGGAGTAAATGTGGGCTGCTGGAAAGTTATTTTAAGATTAAAAGCGTAATGTCTTAAACCAGTGCAGCTGTTTATGGTAAAGCTTGTAGTTCCAAGTTTGTGGGTTTGTGTGAGTTTGATAATAATACTGCACTTGTGCCATCTACTGGACACACACACACACACACACACTCTCCAATGCTCGTGATCATCGAATGAATGTCTCACTACAGCATTAGTGCATGCTTTAGGACTTATACAACTTTATATTTAGTTTTTAAGTGCACTTTAAAACATTAGTGCATACTAGTACACAATAAAGCATCAGTACATATATATAAGAATTGAAATCAGCATAAAAAACAAATACTACCACGATTGAAAGTCTTCAATTACATTCACATTGCAGAAATGAGAATGAAAATGTTGTGCTAAAGCAGACTGAGTGCTCATTAAAGTATTATCTTAATGCAAAAAAACAATGCTCCTAAAATGGGATACATTTTCTTGATGTAAAACAATTTCTTGTTTATTTCTTGTGAATTTGAACTATGATTCTTTACAGGTTCTGTGAGATTCAGTCGAGTAACCAATGACTAACACACATTGATTGTTTTATTGCCACCAATGGTAAAGAATAGGAATAAGTCATTCAAGCAAAGATTATTTGTGTAAACACAGTTTGTTGTGTATGTTGAATTCTGTCACCTGTGATCTTCTGCGCATCAGAGGAAACGCTCACCGCTGAAGGGAATGACATCAGAGAGCACAGATGAGCTTTACTGCACTTTAAAGAGAAAAGCATGAGAGGAATAATAAAAGGCACGTTTTCTGCCAAACTTTTTTGCCAATCAATTTTGAAATTCTAAAATGCATAGCTTGAGCAGTGTAGTTAAGATTGCAGCATTATAAAAACAGTAAAACCAGCACTGTTTAGTTGGAGTCAGTTTAATGTGTAATGTAACAGAACATCTTTCCCTAACATTAGTCATTTAGATAAACATGTGAAACAGACTCGGCAAAGTTCAGTGAAAATCTGCTGGGATTTGGCAGTTTAAATGGGGAAAGTTGCACCACTGGAAACATCCTCAGGTCATTCTGCAGACTAGACATCTGTGAATGCATGTTGTGTTCAGAATCACTTGTAAATCACTTCTCACTGATGTACAAGTCCAGTGTTTAAAGATGTAGAGTTTGTGTCATGAAGCAGTTTAAGATCAACTAGTCTTTCTTTTCTAAACCTGTTGATTTGAGCTGCACTTTAGTTTCGAACAGAATTGACTCGCAAAATAGAAGGTGATATAGTATTTATCAACAAAAATATGCACATGTAAAAGTAATGATTTTATTGTGTGCTGTAAATTTGCAATTAAACTATGAAGTATGAGGTTTCTTTCTCATTTTAATATTTAAAATAAATGTAATATAATTAAAAAATTATATTACACACACAGACAGATATGAGATTATTTTCTCATTTTAATATTTAAAAATAATTAAATGTAAATAATTTAAAATAAATGTAACATTTTTTTTTAAACTAAATATATATATATGAGATTATTTTCTCATTTTAATATTTAAAAATAATTAAATTACATGTAAATAATTTAAAATAAATGTAAAATTAAATTATTTAAAACTATATATATATATATATATCATATATATATATATATATATATATATATATATATATTATTCATCCTGTGCCTCCAAATCAATATTTCCAGAGTTTAATGTGACAAATGCCAATACATAAATATCATGTGTTGTGTTTGTGTGAGAGTGACAATATTTAAAGTGATGCAAACAATAACAACAATCATTAAAATGGCCTATTTCGAGAAAGAAAAAAGATCCACAGTTGAGCGTATATGAAACTGCACACAGGTCTTCACATCATTGATTCTAGGCTACAAAACCTATTTAATAGCAATGCAAATCACAATTTAAGTGAATTTAAGGGTTGAATCTCACAAAGATAGGTCATATTTCATTTTGCCAAAGAAGAAAATAATAAATTATATTCAACATAAAAAGCTTTTTTGACATTAAACTTAACTTTCTTTGACAAAAATAAAAAAAATGTGGATTTTGATGTCAATTTCTTGACATTTTTATGAGATGCACCTTTATGCATAATAATATTATCTTGTCTAATTTCTAATTAGTAATTGTATCAGATGCAAATTCAATTAATCCGAAATGTGGATTTAAAGGCAAAACTAAATGTTTACGGTGTAATAAACATGACTTTTTGTTTGTTTTTTAAAGCACGTGGCTAAAACAGTGAAAAACCCAGTAATATTCCAGTTCATCCAGTAATTAGACTGTGCAAAACCACAGCAGACCGGAAATAGTTGATTGTGCTATTCACTTAGAACCGTTTAATTGAAAATAATCATCAGAAGAATAATTATAATACCATTTTGTCTGTTTGTGAAGCCCACAGTCAAACCATGAAAGTCATAACTGATAGAAACATCCAAGGTATACAGTAAGCCCCGAACCGAGCAACTACACACCTCTGACACGTTTAAAGGAGCTAAGCTCAATGAATACTGGGAAGCATAAATATTTAACATTGTGAGCATACACAAAAGCCCCTCCAATGGGGCTCTGGATGCTACCAACAATCAGCACAAGTACAGTTAAGTTAAGTCATGCGAGTGCCACAGGTTTCAACGTCATACAAAAATGTAGGTACTTTAAAGCCGTGTGTGTGTGTGTGTGTGTGTGTGTGTTTTGGTCGTGGTGTGTGTACGTGCAGCATGTCGGAGTGTGGTTTCCGTTAAAGCAAACACATTCACGTCATCTTCCCTCTGAAAAGCAGAATCAACAGTGATTCGATAGAAGCTACCAAATGATCTGGCACACTAGCTGCAGTAAAGGACAAACTCCTAAAATAGGTCAATATAAACAGCTTTTGTTTTTTTCCTGTTTTTCATTTTCTCAAATATTTGTTTTCCTTCTATCTCTTACCAACGAACATTAAAATCCGGTTGTGCTTGATAGACAAAACTAAAACTTTTTTATTCTAAAATACTTTTTCTTTATCTGGTTTTCCTCTCATCCCGTCTTGGAGATCGAGTTCCAAACTTCCAACTTTACAACGAAATCCATCAGCGTCTTCTTCAAAAATATAGATTCTCAACCAGCGCAATAAAATAACTGTATCAGTTCTATAAATCGGGTTTGACTCCTCTTTCGTGGTCTAAAAACGCTGTCCTCCGTCGTCACAGTCAAGCAGTTTGACAGCCGTCACATGTTCACCGACGGAAAGTTAGTTTTGGTAAAACTCCCACGTGTTTTCAGGCGTCGTCACTGTTTTCTTTCGACCGGCTGCTTCAAACACAGTTCGCTTCCTGCCGAGACGATTGGCAGGTTGTTGTCACGGTGATGGCCAATCAGGTGGCTTATGCTCTCGAATATGTGATCTTTCGTCCGAACCTTGAGGAGACACACATTGGATTTGAAAGTTTAAGCGCAGAGGACTGAAAGACGCTTGCATGTTCACTACTGTTTCAACGTAAAGACATTCATACTTTTATTCGGCAAGGATTCATTCAATCGATCAAGTGACCGTAAAGACATTTTATAATGTTACAAAATATTGCTGTTTTTTTTAACTTATGAAAGAATCCTTAAAAATTTATCATGGTTTGCACAAAAATATTCCACAGAACAACTGTTTTCAACATTGATAATAATCATAAATATTTTTTGAGCAGCAAATCATCATATTAGAATGATTTCTGAAGGATCATGTGACACTGAAGAATACAGCTTTGATTCCAGTAATAAATTACGTTTTAAAATATATTCACAGCTATTTTAAATTGTAATAATATTTCAGTTTTTGATCAAATAAACGCAGCCTTAGTGAGCAGAAGAGACTCAGTTTATCCTGAGGAAATATGAGATTTCTGTCATTAAAACCTGAAGTTAAAATGTTTTAGGATTTAGAAAAGTAGAGTTAAGATGTAAAATAAAGATACATTGCAGTATTTCTATACGACTGATTAAATCGATCATGTGACTCATTTACTTCTTAAATTCATGTTCAACTTTTCACTTCAAATGTTGTACATTTAACTTCAATGTTTGATTAAACTACAAACGAACCCAAAATAGAAGCATTTTCTCTGGTTCTCTAGAGACGTCTGAACCCACTGCTTTCATATGTGATATTTAAACATCAATGCTCAGAGCAGCCTTGTTATTTTTTAAGAAATACTATATACAGGTCCTTCTCAAAAAATTAGCAAATTGTGATAAAGTTCATTATTTTCCATAATGTAATGATAAAAATTAAACTTTCATATGTTTTAGATTCATTGCACACCAACTGAAATATTTCAGGTCTTTTATTGTTTTAATACTGATGA
This sequence comes from Meda fulgida, assembly GCA_030578275.1. Classification (NCBI taxonomy): domain Eukaryota; kingdom Metazoa; phylum Chordata; class Actinopteri; order Cypriniformes; family Leuciscidae; genus Meda; species Meda fulgida. Next base: position 3,141,743 of record CM060636.1, on the reverse strand, counting down.
TTTTGGCATACAGCTCATGAAAACCCCAAATTCCTGTCTCAAAATATTAGCATATCATGAAAAGGTTCTCTAAACGAGCTATTAACCTAATCATCTGAATCAACTAATTAACTCTAAACACCTGCAAAAGATTCCTGAGGCTTTTAAAAACTCCCAGCCTGTTTCATTACTCAAAACCGCAATCATGGGTAAGACTGCCGACCTGACTGCTGTCCAGAAGGCCATCATTGACACCCTCAAGCAAGAGGGTGAGACACAGAAAGAAATTTCTGAACAAATAGGCTGTTCCCAGAGTGCTGTATCAAGGCACCTCAGTGGGAAGTCTGTGGGAAGGAAAAAGTGTGGCAAAAAACGCTGCACAACGAGAAGAGGTGACCGGACCCTGAGGAAGATTGTGGAGAAGGACCGATTCCAGACCTTGGGGGACCTGCGGAAGCAGTGGACTGAGTCTGGAGTAGAAACATCCAGAGCCACCGTGCACAGGCGTGTGCAGGAAATGGGCCACAGGTGCCGCATTCTCCAGGTCAAGACACTTTTGAACCAGAAACAGCAGCAGAAGCGCCTGACCTGGGCTACAGAGAAGCAGCACTGGACTGTTGCTCAGTGGTTGCATGTCATTCGGAAATCAAGGTGCCAGAGTCTGGAGGAAGACTGAGGAGAAGAAAATGCCAAAATGCCTGAAGTCCAGTGTCAAGTACCCACAGTCAGTGATGGTCTGGGGTGCCATGTCAGCTGCTGGTGTTGGTCCACTGTGTTTTATCAAGGGCAGGGTCAGTGCAGCTAGCTATCAGGAGATTTTGGAGCACTTCATGCTTCCACCTTTCTGAAAAGCTTTATGGAGATGAAGATTTCATTTTTCAGCACGACCTGGCTCCTGCTCACAGTGCCAAAACCACTGGTAAATGGTTTACTGACCATGGTATTACTGTGCTCAATTGGCCTGCCAACTCTCCTGACCTGAACCCCATAGAGAATCTGTGGGATATTGTGAAGAGAAAGTTGAGAGACGCAAGACCCAACACTCTGGATGAGCTTAAGGCCGCTCTCGAAGCATCCTGGGCCTCCAGAACACCTCAGCAGTGCCACAGGCTGATTGCCTCCATGCCACGCCGCATTGAAGCAGTCATTTCTGCAAAAGGATTCCCGACCAAGTATTGAGTGCAGAACTGAACATAATTATTTGAAGGTTGACTTTTTTTGTATTAAAAACACTTCTTTTATTGGTCGGATGAAATATGCTAATTTTTTGAGACAGGAATTTGGGGTTTTCATGAGCTGTATGCCAAAATCATCAGTATTAAAACAACAAAAGACCTGAAATATTTCAGTTGGTGTGCAATGAATCTAAAATATATGAAAGTTTAATTTTTATCATTACATTATGGAAAATAATTTTTTGAGAAGGACCTGTATATATCAATTTTTCAACTCATTCTAATGAATAAAATGACACTTTAGCAACATCTTTTACAGGCTTTATGGATTTAGTCAAATTAACTATAGCTGAATAGTAGAGCTGCGTCTGACCAAAGATTTCCCTAGTCTACTGGTAGTCGTTCATTTAAGCCATTAATAGACTCGTCGCAAGTTTATAATATCAATTGATTACTTCAATATATATATGGGGTGTTGCAGGGGTGTGTGGGAAGCATCAGAAAATGGTTTGAGTTTCAGGGCTGAGACAGTATATATGTAACATTGCTTGCGTTGACCTACATTAATCACACTGCCCGGACAAAAAAAAAAAAAAAAAAAGGATTTAAACAGGCAAGATTGGATCATTATTGCAGTGATTATTATCTTTATAGCATGTTATGTGTTTGTCAACAGCTCTTCTAACCCTAACTGAGGGAGTGTGTAGCTTCTCATTTCTTAAAAACACATGAATACATGTGGCGTAATACAGGGTAACAATGTCAAGATTCATCAGACTCAGATTGATTGTGAAATAATGGTTGGGAGGAGCATGAAGAATCATTTCACACATGAATCGCATCACAACATTTATTTACATTAATTATTTCCATTAAAAGGTGCATACATTTTTGGTCAAGAACAAGTATTGACAATTCTAACAACCATTCTCTCACAATCTGAGCCGGATTGATCTTGACATTGTCACTCTGGAGTACGGCCATGATGTGTCTTCATACATGTGTGTTTAAGAAATGAAAAGCTACACACTCCATCAGTTAGGGTTCAGAAAGTCCTTTTAGGCTAGTCATGCCACTCGTCCGCCATCTTGGCAACGCCTCCGGGTATTTCGGACTAACAAGACCAGGCTCCTTTCTAAATGAATGGGCAGAGAGTCAGAACTGCACTTTCACTGGTCACCGGGACATAAAAACTGCATGTATAGAAACAGCAGTAAAATATGATAAAAATCGCTGAAAAGTTTGATGACTTTGCCCCAAAATAAGGTTTAAAACGCCTTTTCCCCACAGGTTATCCTTTTACTACGCATGCGCAAGGGTTCTCCTCTCCGCTGTCGCAAACCTCACCTGTGCCATGCGTCAGTGGAACCAGACGATAAGGTTGAATGTTTCCCGGCTTGACTGTTAAAAGCAGACGATTGGCTTTCCAGCGGGAGGGGCGGGACATGTGCACAACCGCCATCTTTGGCATTACAGGTTTTCCCTATATAGTTGTATTGAGGATTGAAGAAGTGGCATGTCTCTATATAAATAGTCTCTGCGAACACATAACATGCTGGAGACTTTTTTTTGGCTATGCAGTGTACTAAGACATAATGAGCCTATAAAAGATAAATTAAGTGCACATTTTGAACATTTTAATGAAGTGGACGAGGCTAACCCTCATCGCCGCAGATATGCCTATACAGAGAAATGCACGTTAAGTTAAAAATGGCATGCAGTAAGCGCTTACTAATTTAGCTTCCACACACACTCCACATGAACACTTGGATATGTGCCTAATAATAGCACACATTTATTATTTATCTCACCGGCTAACGTTAGGCTACTACTAATATGTTGTCAATGATAAGTGATAAGTCAATGAATGTTTGGATGTTTGTTAACGATCGGTCCATCGGACTTATTTTCTGTGACCAACCAATTAACATCTGGTCGACCAAACCGCTTCTCATCGACTAACATTTACAGTCAGACCAAAAATGATTCAGACACCAGATAGTTTTCAGCACCTAGTGGGTGCAGGACACTTTAGCTCATTTATGTATGCGAGGATGGCAAAATAAAATAAACTGTGACATATTATACCCAAACATTTTTCATACAGTGGACTACCAGTAAAATGTATAAAAATTTGGGACCAAAATTTTTTTGACCTGACCAAGTTTTGCTTAAGTATTTTTTCTTTAACTGCTAATGCGACCTTTTTACACCACATACTGAACAAAATGAAGCATCGCTTGGTAATTGGTTGAGCAAAATTGGTATTATCTAATTGTGCAGTTAAATTTAACATCTGACAGATATTCAACCTAATTCATTTATGAAACAGTCTAACAGAAGGATGGCCAAAACCAGTGAAATATCTTGTCATATTCTTGTCATATTTTATCACCATTTTCTAAACGATAGCGAATAAACTGATAATGTGAGAAATGTTGAAGGCTTCTGAATAAACGTTGGTTTGACTGTAGGTGTCAGCCGTAGTGTGTAGTTCTCACCGTTCCCTCTGGATCGACCAGCAGCAGGTGTTTGGCCAGGCCGTTGTGCATCCCCGTCAGCACGTATGACCCCGGGTTTGTGGCGCTCTTGCGCACCAGGAAGTCTCCGTCGTGAAGCAGCAGTTTCTCAGCCTGGCGCCGGCTCATCTCTCCGTGATACCACGCGTGCTCCTCCAGCTCCTCTTGAGCTCTCAGGGCAGCCGCTCGCATCAGCAGCGGACTGGAGTTATCCACGGACGCCGCTTTATGTAGTTCTGAGGCTGGAGGAGCTGGAGACTGAGTCATAATGGCGTCCTCAAACGGCTCTGAGGGCGTGAGCACACAAAACCTGTTATCTCATGTGCTCATTTTTTATTTCGTCGAACTTTATCCACATGCATACATACAGTAGATACTCACAGGCTACGTTCACACTGTCAGTTTTTGGGATTGACAACCACATTTATTTATCGAGACATTTTCAGACATTTATGTGCCGACTAGTCGCTGATGATGTCATTGATGAGCAAATAAGCCTGCACCTCGAGCTGAGACTGAACACGGGTTGTCTTGTGCTCAGCTCTGACATATTGACACAGTGCTCCTACATCACAGCTTATTCTTATCAGTTATTTTGTCTTTGGGTGGTTATATTTCTCACTCGTTCTAAATCAGATACAGATAAAGTTACATTACATTTATATGAATGCATTAGTGTGCGTCTCTCTACTAATAGTGAAGCTGTGGGTTTTACTTACTAAGAAATATATGGCAAAACTCTTCAGATTCTAAGCTATTTTATTGATAAATCACAGAACTAAGTTTACAATATATTTCTGCAGTAGTGAATGATTCTGTGTGTGCGCGATCTACTGTCTGTGTGTGTGTGCGTTACAATCAGAGCAGTTTAGAGCGGCGTTTAACTTGCGTGTACAATAAGCTGTGTAAAACGTGAATTCACACGATCAATTTTCAGCATCCAGATGGTTTAATCAAACACATCTTGTGGAGCGCTCTCTGAGTATGCATGTATTAGTCATTTTAAAGGAAACGGAGTGTAAAAGTGGACTTTAAAGATGTAATATCCTGTTGCGCCCTCTATAGGCCGTCAGCGACTAGTCGACGTCAAGCTTAAAGCTTCATGGCAGACCATTAAAGTCGACTAGTCTGTTCAACCCCTGCACTTCATCATTTGCGCAATTTTTATTTATTATTACTATCGGAAGCTATAGCAGCAACATTGAAAGCTCCAGTCTCTGTGTCTCTTACTCATGTCAAAGAGGTCCTTCCTCGGGCTGTCTTTAGCTGTCCCGGTCGTGCCCGAATCGGACGCCGCCTCTGACTCTCCCTGCAGGGCGGCCAACACCTGCGTGTCAATGTGCTGCGTGTTCACATACGTGGGGACTTCTCCTGCTTTAGGGGCTTGACCTTTGACCTCAGGGAGACTGTATATGTCACAGGACCCTAAATGAGAAGCACAGACAGAAAAAAAATATATTTTGAAGAAGAAAAAAAAACAGTGGTAACATTCTTCAAAATATCGCATTTGGTGTTCTGCAGAAGAAAGTCATACAGGTTTACCAGGACATGAGGGTTTTTGGGTGATCCGTCTCTTAACTGTCTAAAAGTGAATTGTACCTTGCTGGAAGAACATGGGTCGGCCCTGGTAGTACGTCTGGTCGAATCCAGCGCCCTGTGTGGACAGCATTTGAGTTATCAACAACAATAATGACCCCTCCTCATCTCTGACCTGCTGGAGTCACATTCACTGACAGACAGGAAACACTATATATATATATATATATAAATAAACTATACATAAATGTATAAAAATACACTATACATTTAAACAAGTTAAGAAGCAGATCATGTGGAATGTGAGGAGTGGGAAAGTTGGAATAGTTCTGTATTTTGTGTTGTTTCTTTTGATATTATAACAAAATATAATATTTATGTAGTTATTTTACAATTTTTCAATTATCAATTATTATATATGTTGGAGTGGGAAAGTTGAAATTGTTCTATATTTTGTGTTGCTGGTTTCAATATTACATTTTTACTTAATTATTATTTTAATTGAATTATTATATATTTGGAGTGGGACAGTTGGAATTGTTCTATATTTTGTGTTGTTTTAATATTTTAACAAAATATTATATTTATTTTAATTGAATTATTAAATATTTGGAGTGGGACAGTTGGAATTGTTCTATATTTTGTTGTTGTAATATTTTAACAAAATATTATATTTATTTTAATTGAATTATTATATATGTTGGAGTGGGACAGTTGGAATTGTTTTGTATTTTGTGTCATATATAAAAATAATATAATGGATGTTCGGTTTCCTCAATTTAAATTATTTCCTTGATTCATTTTAGTGACCTTTTTTTCTCTCTACAGAAGTAAATATTATGTTTTATGGGAACTTCATCATAGCATAATCCTTTACTCTCAGTATTTACCAAAACACATGTACTGCATTTACAGAACGAACTGAGCTTGAGTGACTTGATCCCCGGTCAGGTCACTTCCTGTCAGCTGGTATAAACAGCGCACGAGTGTGTGTGAGTGATTAGTGCTGCAGACCTGGCTGCTGTCTTGCGTCTGATTGGTCAGTCTAGCATCAATGAATCCTCCTGGTGGAGGCATCTTGCCGGGAATGCTGTTGTAGTAGTGATGATCTGCGGACTCCTCCCCTTCCTCTGTCCACGGGGGCTCGTCCGTACTCATAACCCTGAAGAGAGGACAAATGAGATGTAGACGCAGCCTCAGGCTCAGAGTCCTGAAGGTGTGTGTGTGTGGACTCACTTGTCGTGCATGGATGAGGGTTTGCTGGATGGACACTGCAAATAGAGCTGAAAGCGCAGGTCGAACGCCTGACCGATCGTACTGATCACATCCTGAGCCAGACCGTCAGAGCACTCCAGTATATGACATGCTAGAAATCAACACACAGTCAGGATGAATCTCACCAAACCTGTCAAGAACATGTATGGGTCATATTTCACCACACAAAAAAAAAAACATAGCCAATATTAATTGTCATTAGACAATAGCACATTTATCCCTCTAAATTCTCATTAGTTTAGTGCGAAATAATGCTTTTTAAATTGTGATGTTTTTGTACATCATGGTAGCATTTGTTGCACTGCCTATATGTTCATTTGAAAATAATTGTATTGCAGTAAAAAATAAAAAAATAACATACAATTACAAAAACATATATTTATATATACACATACATACATATATATATATATATATATATATATATATATATATATATATATATACACACTATACATATACACACACACAAACATATATATATATATATATATATAAAGCCTTTTTGATTTTAAATATTGACTCTAATTCCAACTGACATTTTTTGTTTTTAACAAATATTTAAATGATTTAACAACACATTTGCATGTTCACGGTTCTCTGATGTTGGTTAATTGTCATATTGCATGCAAGTTAACAAAAAATATTTAATCTTTCTTAGTAAGCGTTTTATTTTGAAATGATTATTTCAAGCTAAAAAAAAAAAAAGATTACCGGTAAATTAATTATTATTTAATAATTAAGCTAATAGTTATTAAATAAATTAGCTTTTATGTACTCACAAACCACCTGCAGTTCTATCACGAGTTTGGGAAACCTCGCATTATGATAATGAGAATTTGGAGTGAAAATGTGTTTAATTGTCAGACAACAGTCAGAAAACAGACTTCATTGTCCTTATGCAAATACAATTTCTAAATTTACTTTTAATTTTAGGGTGAACAGTGACATGAACATGTTTTTTATTCATCAAAATAAATGAAACACAAATGAAGCAACAATCAATCTGACATACAGCTACACACACACACACACACACACACACACACACACACAAACATAAGACACGCACGCATGCTGAATTTTAAAAATCAGCAGATGGTGAAACGGATGGCGATTTGCTGACTCACTCCGCTGTGAAGTGTTCATTACAGGATCTTTCCTCTGACAATATCAAAAATGCATTAGAAAGAACGGCAAGAGTTTTAAAACGTGGCTTGTGCGCTGACAGGAAGTTAAAAGATCCATGAAATGAAAAGAGAGGAAGATATAACAGCCACAGAAATTGATTTTTTGATGCTAAATGCAGCCGTGGCGGACTGATCAATCACGCTTGTTTGTGGATGTAGCGCTACAGGGCGGCCCAGTGTGGTAAACACAATGAAATGGCCCTCAGGAGCCATAGAGCTAAAACTGTGGTTGATCAACAAGACCATCATTGTGAATGTTATGAAACTATTATGAAATTAGTTAAAGATGATAATTAATTTGCCACTGGTCAAACAGGTAGTTCTGTTCTGAAGTTGACAGGTCACACACTCTCAAACAAACAGTGTGACTCTCAACATTAGAAGAGATGCTTGTCTCCGAACATGAACATGGACATGAGAAAGTATTTCAACATCCAAAAAAATGACACACAAATCATCAGCGAAGGAAAAGACGGGAGTAATACCTCTCCGGTTAACAGGATCTTTCGCTACATACGCCACGTAATCAGTCGTGTCCTGTTGACAGAAGACAGAGCTAAGATTCAGACCTCAGCTGAGCTAATGCTTTTATGAGCATGTTTCTTCAAAGGTGTCATATAGTGGAGAGCAGGATATTTCTTGCTCTTTTAAATAGGAGTTTGATGTATTTGTACATCTCATCCCCTCCCCAGTCTGCGCAGATTGAAACTAAACTACAAAAATGACTGATTTGTCTATTGTCATGGTTATGACATCATATCTATGAGCTCACTCACATTTGACCGGCCACATTTACGCATTAGAAATGGAAATATTTCTAATTAATTTAAACGTCATGATTATGACATCACAAGTAAGAACTCATTAACATGATCTCCTGTATTTACATACTAAAAACCCAAAAAAGTGACTTATAGATATAATGTCATAATAATAATCATTCACATTTGACCACCCACATTTACACATTAAAAAATGGCAAAAATGTCTAATTCTTAAAAATGTTATGATTATGACATCACGATTATGAGCTAATTAACATATGACCCACATGAACATATCAATATTTATTCAATATTCAGCAACTTGATCTCATAAACAACTAGTATACAGAGACCAGCCAGTCATGAGGTCATTTACGAACAGAAGTCTTACAGGGGTGGAAAATAATCATTAAAAGCTAAACACCTTCACCCCCCCCCATAGAGGTTTGAGATTTGCCATAAAGTGTCGTGAGACTGAACGTCAGCTGAAGAATGAATCATTGGTGTGATGTTGTGAAGTCTTACCGGATCTCCACCGGAGGCAAAGGATATGGACTGCATGTGATGATTGGCTATTATCTGTGGAAACAGGAAGGAGCATCATTCATCTGCAATAAAACACTTCACTGAGAGAGAGAGAGAGAGAGAGAGAGAGAGAGAGAGAGAGAGAGAGAGAGAGAGAGAGAGAGAGAGAGAGAGAGAGAGAGAGAGAGAGAGAGAGAGAGAGGGAGAGAGAGAGAGGGAGAGAGAGAGATAGATGGAGAGAGAGAGATAGAGATAGATAGAGATAGAGAGATAGAGAGATATAGAGATAGAGAGAGAGATAGATGGAGAGAGAGAGATGTGTGTGTTTCTGTACCTGTTTGGAGTCCGGTGTCATCAGGTTTAAACTGCTGGTGGAGATGTTGAGATTGATACTCATTCCAGCAAACTGCAGGTTACTCTTGCCCAGAATACTGGAGAGAAGTTTCGAGGGAGTCTGAAAGAGAGAGCGACACATTCACACTATCCTTCTTAATTTCCTTATTGCAATATGTGATGATCGCTCATTTCTTACACCGTCTACACCGGAAGTGACAAAGCGACCGCTGCAAATCCATTTGTCGTTCCTGTCAGAAGTTGCATTTGAAATACGTCAGAAATAGAGTTTACCGTCAAAAATGGATGCGTCGCATCGTGATTATAACGGGCTCGTTCTGTCGCACCGCTCGCGTCTGGTGTCGAGACCGCGTGACTGCTTGATCATTATTTGTCCTGCATTGAATAGTAGCTTCATCCACAGTGAAATTTGTCCAAAAATCATGTTCCACATATAAAGATGACATATGTTCGGTGTTATTATTTGATTTTATGTTTCAATATTTAATATTTTATACGTTTTTATTATAAATTTTTATTTAAATATATTCTGAATGATTCAGGGTTATTATAGTTCACTAAAACTAAAACCATAAAAACATTATTTTGTTGTTGTTTGAAATAAAAAAATGTTAACTGAAATAAAATATATAAAAGTACTAAAATAACTAAAACTGAAATAAAAATTAATAAAACATACAGACATATTTTGAATTTTAATTTTGTAAATGACAAAAACACAACAAAATTATTAAAATTTGAACTAAAATGAAAATGGAAAATATGCAAAAAAAACCATCAAATTATTAATAAAAACTACAATAGCATCTCATTGTATAATAACACTGGAACGCCTTGTTATTTTAATTTATTTTACTAATTGATTTAGCAGTAAATGCTTTGCCAATTAAAATGTTTTTTTTTTTTAATTAATTAAATCATTCCAGTCTTCATTCATATTACTTAATGGAAGAAATTGAAAAAAAAATAAAAAACACACATGAATTGCATCATTCTGTGTTTGTGTGCTAAACTGATCCAGTGTGGCTTCATTAAATCGGGACATACAGCAGCACGCTTTAAAGGTTCCCTAAAATCCCCACACACACGTCTGTTCATTTGAAAGAGGACACGCCCCTTTCCACAGCATCACACACACACACACACACACCAGGAGGCCTGATTACTGCTGCTCAGCACAGAATGAGTCACCGTGCTAACAGTATGCCCACACACACACACACACACACACACACACACACACACACACACACACACACACACACACACACACACACACACACACACACACACACACACACACACACACACACACACACACACACACACACACACACACACACACACTGCAGCATGCCGTTTCTCTTTCTCCAGCCTTTATTTGATCTCTAACTGTCTTTATCTCACTCCAAACCTTCAGATGCCCCACTTTTTTTTTGCATGTTATCTTTCTTGATCTGCATCTATAACCTCCAGTCTACTTCCTGTTGTCATGCACAATAATCTATGACTCTATCTGTTTTTCTCTGGTGAGTAATTCAGTTTGCTTCAACATGTCTTTAACATCATGTTTGCACCATCAACATATTATTTTCCATGAAAACTGAACGTTTCCTAAGACAACAATGGGAATCTGCAGGCTCAGACTAAATCTGCAGACTTTTCTCTGCCCATCTTTCAGGGAAAAATTGCAGAACTGCAGAATTATGTGGAATAGGTTTAGAAATGTTATGCACTCTTACTGCAGATAAAAGCATCATCAAATCAGACTTGTGGATTGTAGCACGAGTTTCCGAGTTGGAAGTGTGACTTTAAGAGGCTTTCTATAGCGTGCAACAGCGGCCGCTCACTTTTTCAGCTGCGTTTGTTCCGGAAGTATTTTCTTTTTCATTTATTTCTCCCACCACAGGGATTTCAAAACTTTGATTTGAAGCAAAAAAAGTATTTGAAAATCAGACAAAAAGACAAAGGCACAAGACTGTGTACTTAACTACAATCCCATGAAGCATTGCAAACAGCATAATCGAATTAAAAACGATGGAGAAATATAAAACTACTACTATGTTGAGTGTATATATATTACATTTATTGCAAAATATGCTTATATATTCAAATATTTAAGTATTTTAAAAGAGTAGGGACTAAACTAAAGTGATATTTTAGCGTGTTGCTCTTTTCGACTCTCTGATTTTATATGGGAATGTTCAGTACAGCATCATGGGTAATGTAGTTTTTCCACCACAAATTAAACATGATTATTTTAAAACTAAGCTGAAATCATGTGGACTGACGGCTTCAGCAGAAGCAAATACCATCGATTAACAACCTCGTAGCTCACTGTACGGCTGTCTTTAAAGGTTTATAAGTTCAAAATACATTTTCCTATGGAGAATATGAATGTTCTTACTTCTTTGAAACTGAGTGGAATGCAGAATAATCGTTCATCTTGTTTCGTTTTTTTCTTTAACATATTTCCACACATTCTCTCCTCACAAAGCATCTCTCATTCTACCTTTCTCTTGCGCAGAGCTCCTTTGGCACCAGGGACGGCTTCACACACCAGACTGATCGCCTCCCTGCGGAGAGAAATTACAAAAAAATATAAAGACATGAGTAAGAGCAAGTAAGTAAGTATAGAGAGAGCAAACTGTAATGATGCTCTGTGAAAACAGTCCGACTGTAGCAGAACCAAACAAACCTGTTCATTCTGGGATAGATTTGATCGGTTTCTGTCAATGCTTTTCAATAGCAGACGCTCATGATGATATCTAGCGTTGCCGATGGTTGATATTAAATAATGCAAATATAAATAATAATAATACTATAAACAAACTAGAATATTATATAAATGTATATATACTTTTTAAAAATGCACAAAATACTATATATTGACAAGGTTGAAAGGAAAGGAAATTCTTGAGATTATAGGAATATTTTTGAGATACATTGTTGATAAATAATAATAATATAAATTGAATGATTATATAAACAAAAAACCTATATAAAACTCACATTAAATAAAAATATGATAAATATTTATATTTTAAATATAAAAACATTGGCTAAAAATAATATAGCCTACTGTTTATTGATAAGGTATTTTTTACAAAATAAATAAAATAAAAATTCATAAATTATACCGGACTTTTGTATAAAGAAAATGAAGTCTATTTTAGGCCAAAAAGATTATTTTGCTAAATTTCATTTTCACAGCAATTAAGCACATTTCTAACCATTTTCAGACTTCTGTAATGCGTTCTGACAAGTTGTTTTAAATAATTCTCAACTTAATGCTCAAATGAATGCTGATTTTCATTAGACACTCATTACTGTACAACATTTATTTAAGTCAGCATAAATTAAATTAAATGCAATGCAACAAATACCATGATGTATAAATACTTTACTATATATATATATAAATATATATTCATATAATTTTTGTTTTATAGTAACGAAATTGGGATTTTAAAAATGACAGTAATGAGAATTTTAAAATGCAATAAATATAAATGCAGGCTAAAACAGTTTTTTTCAACACATTTGATGAGATGTTTTACAAAAGGCACAATAAAAATAAACTATCACAGTCCTCTTTGCTGTTGAATGCAGTTTTTGGACCCGTCTTTGTGTCCAGAGAGCAGTCGGGAATGTGTTGTGTGTTCGTGCGAACGCTACAGCAGAGAGAGCAGGAAGTCAGGCAGAAAAGAGGATATGACATGTCATCTCCAGCGTCTGTATGAGGATCGGCCCACACAGCCCAGCGTTCAATAAACAAGCAGCGTCCGCTGGGATCCGATCTGCTGCCTCTATACTAATGTTACGCAATGACTCATCAGCAGCACACATGGATGGGTTACATTCACATCTCATGCGCTCATTTTAGCAACAATAAATGAGTGTTTGGCAGCGGGTGCAAATAAAGTAAAAAAAAACATAAAAGTGCCATAAAAGAGCTGATAAAAGTCATGTAACACCACACGGGAGCCATTAACTGTGATGTAACCGTTAAAGCAACTAAAAAGCAGCGTACAAAAGCCATTAACTGTGATTTAGTAGCAAAACAACAAGAACATAAATACTTATAAATACATAAACATAAGAAAAATAATATAAAAGAGAAAACTAAACATTACAAACACGCTCAACTAAAATGCTCTCCCCCTTCTATTGTCTTCAATAGATATCATTTCATGTGTAGGATTGGGGAGTCTGATTCATCTGGACAAAAACTAGTAAAATAGTCAATACCTTAGGTTGTGTTTCGTAGTCAAAAAAGATAAATGAAAAATATAATGATGCACTCTTTTTTGTCAATCTTTTTACATAATCTTATTTTTAAAATAAATAACTAAATTGCAAAATAAAATATTTTAAAATCGGGGAAAATTGTATTATTTTCATTTTGTTATTATTAATATTCATATATATTTGCACCTCTTTTTAAATCTTTTTACATAATTTTATTTATAAAATAAATGAATAAATTGTAAAATGATTGTTTGTTTTTTTAAATTAGGAAAATGAGTTCATATTGTTTTCTTCTGTGATTATTAATATTCATTGATATTTGCACCCTAAGTTGGTAGTTTAAGCACAGTAGTTTTATCAATTTTTTTAATAGCAAAATCTTAAGCTAAACACTACTGTTAATTCCTATTTTTTCACACCAAGAACAATAACTGTAAAGATAACGATGACTATATTAGTGTCCACTCCACACCAACAGATGAGGTTTTGTCATCTGCCGCTTTAAATGCAATTGGCAGTCAATGCCATTCATAATGCATTAAAAATATTACTAAAGGAGCCAGTATGATACATGGTATGATATGCTCAACTTCTTTCTTTGGAAGTGTGTGAATCCATGCATGCGATTGCAGCTAATATTACCCACTATTCCTTGTAGAACATAAGAGGACGGGTTTGTGGCTAATTTATACTTCTTCATTTGTAGAAAGACAGAGTTGTTGTACCGTGTGATTTGTGATCGTGTGGTGAAGTCCAGGGATCTCATGGACCGGAGGACTTCAATGCAGCCCAAATACTGAAAAAGGAAGACACAAATGAGATTAGAACAGCTGATAATCATTTTTCCTTCAAAACTAGATATTGTCATTGTCCGTGTGATAAAGTGCCAGAGTAATATTCAAACCAACTGTATGCAACGTTGCAAATGTAACTTTTCTGCAAAATTGGAATATCGCATAAAACCTTTGCAAATGAAGCAACGTTTCCATGTGTTCAAGAGAACAACAGCATCACTTCCTGGCGCAAAATATCTGTAATAAAAATGGAAGTTGCTGCAATCGGGGGAAGCCACTATGTTTACATACATACATCATAAATAACTTACTGCAGATGAAACCCAATAAACGCTGTCATGATATTGTGCGTTCGGGAACATGTGAGACGCTTCTGGGAGGGAATTAAACTGAATCATTTTGATGACAGACTTTTGCTCAGAACCACCAAACCAACATTTGAAAAGAAAAACCACAACATTTGAGAAGCTTTGCGATGCGATTGGTCCGCTGGTTGGTCCAGTTATCCAATCACACCTTCTGTTGAGGCAAAGTCACGTGAGGTTTTTGTTGTGCATCCAGTAAATGTGTTTCCATCGTAGTTTATGTGCATTTCTCATTAGATAAAGACTCAATTGAGAGCAGCTTTTCTTGCACCTTGGTGTTTCCTTTCAGCGTTTTTATGCATTGTCACGTATACACATAAAAGTAGGTGGATGGAAACATGGCTTGTGATGATCACTTTAAAGTTAACATGATATCAAAATAAATCTTGTATTTTTCCTGTTTAAATATTCAGAAAACCTTTAACACTGCTCATGTTGCCTCTCTGTGCTAGAAGAGGAGATTACCAGGTGGTTTCTGGGATAGTTTTGCTTCATTTTTCTACAGTGGAAGGAAGCGGAAATGTGTCATCCATTTTTTAGATTTTTTTTTACAGTCTATGATGTTTCTTCAAAAACAACGTTTTTGCATTCAATAAAATAACAGCAAATAATAATATTAATAAATACAGTTTGTGAACGACATTAGGGTGAGTAATTAATGACCTCTTCATTTTTGATTTAACTATTCCTTTCATACTTTATTCTGCCTGACACACACACACACACACACACACACACACACACACACACCACTTCAGACAAATGTCACATATCCACATACAAAAAACAGACACGCCAAGCTCACATATGCAGACACACAATAAAACATTTTCTTCAGGAAAACAACAAATTCCATAATTTCTCAAAATCACAGACTGTTATTTCACACAATGTCCCTCATCAGATGTGATCAACTCTAAACCATGGCATTATCATGTCTGATCTGATCACATGACTTCACAAACTCACTTGAATGCATTTGTTGGATAAGGAGTGAATGGATTTGTTGTCATTTTTATTTTAGCATAAAAGAGTCATTTTTTCATTGTCATTTTATGCTAAAATAAAATAAAATCCATTAACTGCAAAAGAAAAAAAAATGCATTTTGAAATATTACACCCTTCATATCATATTGTTTAATCTATAAACACTTCAAAACCCTAACCCGGCATGAACTATATAAGAAAGTATTCAATAAGTGAAAAAAAAAAAAAAAAAAAAAACACTTCAACTTCAAAGGATGTACCTCATTTTATATTTTAACTATAAAAATCTCAAAACCATAACCCTACATGGACAAAAATAAACAAATAAAAAAAAGAATAAAATAAAAAGTGATCAACAACAAAAGAAAAAAAGAAAAGAAAAAAAACAGCTCAAATCTCAAACACAAAATCCTAACCCTGCATGGACTATATAAGAAAGTCTTAAATAACATTAATACAAATTAATTAAATCCTTACACAATTATAATAATAAAACCAGCCAGCAGTACTTCAGCTGTGAATTAAAAACGAGCTACGCATGAGGTGTTCATGGAGAACAGTGTAACTTCCTCTCCAGCCGATGACATCATGCATAAACAGTGACATCATGCATCAACACATCTCTGCTATTTTCAGCCCGTCACCTCAGCGATCTCAAAGCCGTATGACTCACTCACTCATTGAGTCTCACTACAACTTTCCTTGACTAAATGAGTGACTCACCTGCAGTAACCCACCCGAGAACCGTCTAACCCCCCGTCCGGGCCAACAGCGTCAGATTCGGCTTCTCACAGGAACAGAGCAATGCTTTGGCAAACAGTATTTGGCTAAATACAATGACGGAAGCTAACTGACTGATTGTATTAGACAAAGTGGCTATTATATAGTAACATGCTCACATAATCAAGTCAAATCAAATGTATTTATAAAGCACTTATCACAATACAAATTTCAAAACAGCTTAATAAAAAATTGTTAATGTTTATCTTCATGCCTTATAGTCACATTTAGCAGATTAGAGCTGGGCGATAATAGAGTTACATTTTGTGATGATATAAACAATCAAGCATGTGAGATTTGCTATATAGTGTCGCTTTACATGAGTACATACTGTATGTATGCGGATACAGCTGGAAATTCTCACAACTATCTTTATATAAAGTGCTGGCCGAGAATAGATTTACATTCTGTAATAAAAAAAAAAAACATTCTAAAATAAAAAATAAATATAGCTTTACATGAGAATACTGTGTGTATGCGGGTAAAGGTGGATCTAATACACACACACACACACACACATGCATCTATATATATATATAGCTGTGCGAAAACGTAGTTTAAATTTTTGTGAGAATATAAACAATCATACCGATGCAGCCAAGACTTGCTATCTCGTATTGCTCTATGTGACATTCAAATTCACACTTGAGAATGAAACCGGCTCTTTATAAATACCAACACAGCTAAACAGAATAACACAAAGGCACACTAAACTGCCAACAATTTTGACCATGCACTATATATTTACTGTAAGGCATGACCCAAGTGCCTTATTGCTTTTAATAGATATAAATTAAGTGCCCAAATTTCCACTTATGAATCAAGCAAGGGCCGTATCTAAAGTCTGTAGTCTGTCAGAACGCTGGTAGTGTGTGTTTGAGAAGCAGCCTGTCCAGTCAATGTCAGCAGCTGTCCTTTTAGTGAAATGGAGCATGGTGTGTGTGTGTGTGTGTGTGTTCATGCACAGGGTCACTCAATAAGTGAACTGTAAAGAATAACACACATTCAGCCTGCAAAGGGACGCCGGAAGGGTTTGTTATTGAAGCTGCCAACTTTTACCAACTAACTCTTACAAAAAGCACAACAAACTAGAAATACTGTCCTTTTCTTCCTGTCAATCTCTTCATGTTAAATGCTCTGAGAGACCTTGGTCAATGATAATAAAGCAAATAAAACACATTTAGTTCCCCTCCAATGCACGTTGGTTTGCATCATCTAATTCAATCGTGTCGACGGTTCGTGTTTTGCCTCGACAGCAACTGACAATTCAGAAGGGAAAAAAGCTAGAAGGGAATAATGTATGATTCATCCCGCACGAATCAGAGTCACCTTTAGCTCAATGAGGCTGAGAACATGCTTATATGATCACAAACACATTAGATGATACGCTTAAAATACATGATACTGCAAGACCTGAGGTCAGCGCACAATACGCATGATCTATAATGCAAACATGTTTACAATGTGTTAAAAAAAATGTCTGCAAATAACCCGAAAAGAAGGCAATGATGTCTGTATTTTTTAAAGTATACAAGATAAATGCACATGAACTACAGAAATTTCCATGACTTTTCAAGAGTTTACTCATTGCAGCCCAGGCCTGCACATCACTAATTCAAAATTATATTTCCAAGGTTGCTGGCCATTGGAACCCTGGATGAATAAATATGAAAGCATTTTAAATCAAATGCACAGAGCACAGGTGCCACATGCGAGTTGCACTGGAGACGTGTGGCGTACGTGCACAAATCAAAGATCAGTTATCATGTTTCTCTTTGCATATAGATGTGGACAAGAATAACAGCTCTGTCTTGAAACGCGTCATGGTCCCCGGAGACGATACAGTAACAGAACTGTAGCCGGAACAACATGCCCCTGGTCTGGTAACTGGTCGCCGTGGTTACGCAATTTGCATGCACTTCCCTTTTGATGTGATAAACTTGCAGCTAATTTGAATAGATCAAATCTGTGGAGGTAAGAAAAAAAGTGGTCGCACGGACAACCGGAACACCATCAATATATTCTCTCCTCTCACTAAGAGAAGATTAATATTACACTATGGAACACATGCATGAAGGGCTGTGATGGCAGAAATGTGGATACATGTGCGAGTTAAATAGAGTTTCACGGCTATGATCGGACAGTACTGATTTATCTTATTTACATACAACATCAACACTGCTATTGGATCAACACTAAATCAACAATGAACTGAATTGAGCTAAATAATGAGACTATTGTCTTCTGTAGAGCTGCTTTACAGTTGTTTTATTATTTATGAATTTTACAACATCAACACTCTTTCCTGTTAATTTCTGTGAAGCTGCTTTGAAACATCTGTATTGTATAAAGCGCTATATTAATAAATATGACATACAATGAGGAAATACGGAAAATATATATATCTTCTCCAGTTTGGGCAACATTACACTTGCAACTGGCCATTTTTTGACAGCTGATCCTAAATCAAGTGTGTTGATAATAGTAGTCTGACTTTTTTGTTCTCAACTCAAGTGCTGTAAAATGCCAACCATTTGTTATGCATAATCATCTTTTGATTTGAGTCCATTTAGTTCCAACTAGAACAAAGAAAACAAATAAAATGAGATTCTAAATTCTAATGATAAAGATTGGATTATTTAAAGACATTACTGCATGATTAAATAATAGGCAAAAACACTAACAATACAAAGTTTCAAACATTGTCCAGAATAGTGCAAGCTAGAACAGAGAGTGATATAAGAAATAGTGAAAGCATAGATTTATTTATACATCACTCTATATACTATTACTGTGATATAAATTAAATTACACGATTTCATTCATTACGCCCACCTCCACAAGCATGCAAGATTAATGCAACAGATGCCATGGTACTGTATGTGGCGGAACAGCCTGTGCTTTAGTGGTCAGTTGTGAATGTAACTGGTGACCTACACTATTCCAAACCGTACACATAATCCCTCTGTACCAGCACACGGACACGAAGACCCTGTGCGCCGATGAAAAAACAACAAGGGGAATGCAAGAAGAGAGAAAGGATTTGGATCTTACCTTAACGACGTACGTCACTCCATGTCCAGAAATCTTTTCGCTGGAGTGCAGCCATCCACGAGACGGCTTGTTCACCAGCCCACCCGTCCCGCCCAGACTCCATCCTTCTCCTCCTCCAGCCTGAGACTCTTCCATCCTGCACTTCTTCCCCGAGCTCACGAAGCCGGGCTCCAGCGGGGCGTGAGGCGCTGAAGACGAGCCTGGGCTGCCGGATCCGCCTCCTGATGCTCCTCCCTGGAGTTTGGACACGGCCAGGTCCTTCACGGCAGACGGCAGGCCCTTGATGCCCAGCAGACCGGAGGAGTTGGCGAATTTGAGGTTGGAGACTTTGTTGATGAGTGTGCACAAGGTTCCCGACTCTTCTGAGGGTTCGGGGTCGGCTGGAGGGGCGTATGGAGGGTCGCCCACGGGCGGCGACGGCGGGACGGCCGAGACCTTGGCGTTCATGGAGAGACCGTGCAGAAGCTCATCGACGGACGTCACTGACTCATTCCGGAATCGGTTGTATTTAGCACGGTGAAGCATTCCCCTCGGTATGCCAGCCTACACGCGAACGGACACATCCAACTCCCAGCTGACCGTCCACATCTTTTGCATGCTGGAGCTGAGAAAGCGTCCTCGAAGGGGTTTGAAGAAAGGGAGCGGGTGGTCGTCAGGAAAATCCGACGCCACGCAGCAGCGACTCGGGGACCAAAAATAAACCACAAAACGCGGAATCCATGGAGACAGAGGACGATGAGAGAAAAGCAGCGCGAGGTCACTCCTCTACAGAGGGCCAGAGATGGCAGAGAGAGAGACAGATCTCTAGTGAAGAGATGTCTCTCTCTCTCCCCGCATCCTGGCAGATCCCTGAACATGCATGACTCACTCTGAGAGAGGGAGAGAGAGAGAGAGAGCGAGAGAGACCCTTCTCAACAAAAGACTCACTCTACACTGCAGAGCACTTTCCGTTACAAAAAAACTCCCACTTACTTCTCGGTAGAACCAATCAATTCGCAAAATTTGCCCTGTCTATAGGAACGCCTCCTGCTTTGATTCAGTTTGTGTGAAAACGGATAAATAGAATGAAAAAGATGCTATAAAGAGATCACTGAGAAGAGTGAAATCCGAGCTCAGTCAAAATTAATGAGAATCTTTGAATCAAACTACTCAAAATGATGCAAAAACAGTCATAATTTGCTGACATAATTCAATGCAAAAATCACATTAGAGTACCGTGCATGTTGTCGGATCACATGTACGCCACATAGCATGAAACTTGAGTCGGTGTGCATGGCGATCGCTAATTTTTCAGACGTACAATTGTGGTTTTACTTTAATTCAGAAGCAAGGTGCTCTAATGAAAAGTAAGCATAATGATTGCAAATGACTGTGACATAAAAATAAATACAAATCTAGCAAATAACCTAAATGACATCAGGGTTAAATATATTTGAATGCGTTCACCTTTCGCCCACAACCACGTTCTACCTAGCTTTTGTTAATGGCAAGTTTAAAATGTGCACAAATTTAAATCACAAGACCAATACGGCTTTATCTCTTTGTTTGTCACGTTCGTTCTTTCTTACATTCTACGAAACATCGGCATAAATCTATCCACACGAGCACTGGAATATCCCCCCCAACAGAAGCCAAAACAAGCCAAGCTTTGCTTCTGAATGAGCTTTGTTGAATAATTAAACATCCCTCTCAAATACACAATGTCGAGATTCGATCTCACTAAAACGCCATCCGGATTCAGCAAGGATACAACCGTAAATAGTGATGTCAGATCTCCCAGCCCCATTAAAAAGCATCCAACGGGATGAAGCCCATGACATTAAGGCAGCAGAAAAAGAGCCATTCATGTAAAATGTCCGGAAGAGCTTGTGACAGGGAAGCGGCAGTCATTCACAAGCTCCTGTAACGCTGCGGCTAACGCACTGCAGTCCCTCCCAGCGTCTCGCTTTCCTGCCTGTCTGCGAATTGAAAAAAGAAAGAAGAAAAGACAGAGAGAGAGAGAGAGAGAGAGAGCGAGCAAGGGGTTTGTCTTCTCCACTGAGACAAAAGCAAACAAGCAAGCAAAAAACAAAAAAAAAAGCGTTATAAGTGCTCCTCGCTCGGTGTTGTCACGGAGATGCAGAAGAGATGCTGAGGAGAGGAAGAGAGGATGCTGAGGAGCTGTGGAGGGAAAATGTTTTGGGCTGGCTGTGAATGGAAAGGCAGACGGGCATACCGACGTTTCTGTGAATGAAGTCAGGCCTCGGCAGCTTTCTGCACGGCAATCCCTCGGGATGGATCCCGACCGGCCAATCAGGGAAGAGCAGGATGACTCATTCAGGGTAGGCTGGCTGAATAGTGGGGCAAACCACTTGAAGCACAGGTGAAGGGAGAAACCATTCTCATCCTACAGCACTGCATACTGCTCGCTGCGTCGCATCTAAACTCCTGAATCCATGTTTTTCTCTTCTAAAATATCTCCTGGCAGGATGCATGGCCTGTTTTGGAAAAGAATAACAACGATCAATTGCACACTCCAATAAACTGGCCCCTCCTTGTGTCCTCCTGAGTGCAAACTTTGCACATTCATATGAATGAAGGGTGATCAAAGAACATATGCTAAACTGAATCAACTGAATTATCGGATGCATCCCGCCCAGCAGAGCCATTTACATGCAGTATGCTAGCCGAGACAGTTCTGGAAATAAAATACAAGGCCGAAAAAACAAACAAATAAAAGGAACTGGATTTGTACATTTGTTGAAGAAAATGTTAGTGATTCCTCCAGGATGCGAGGCTGATGTGAGTGGCTGCTCGGTGTTTTTAGTGGTATTTTTGACCTGTTTCATCCTCCAGCAGGTGGAAATAGTAAATCTGATCACTTAGTAAAGTAACAGCACACCTCTCCTCAACAAGACACATGATTTGAAGCACATATAGCACTAAGTTAGATCCACAAATCAATGACATTGTGTAGCTTGTGGCCCATGAATGCATCCTTAAAGGGATACTCCACCGGTTTTTCATATTAAACTATGTTATTCCCTTAACTAAGTCGAGTTGATATATACCTCTCTCGTCTCAGTGCGTGCACTATATCGCTCTGTATTGCCCCAAAACTATGTTAGCACTTAGCTTAGCTCAGTGCATTAAATATGGGCCAAAAAGAGAAGCGACCAAACACTTCCTCGTTTTCCCTATTTAAACACAGTTACTCGAGTAGTGTAACTCGACCTAGGCTGGTGACACAAAATAAAACGTTGTGTTTTTCTAAGCGTTTAAAATTGATGACTAAATTGTATTGCGGAATACCATAACAAGTGCTTTTGAGCAGTTCGACTTGGCGCAATAATATCATCACTCGTGAAAAGTCCTCTTACCGGCTCCCGCTTCCTCTCCCCCTCCCTCTCATTTCCGTCAATACAACCAACATAACATGCACCGGTAGTAGTTTGAGCGGAGTTGACGAAGTAACAGGTTGTTGGAAGCTAGTTTGTGTACAATCATGGTTAAAACGTGCATCGTAAAGGGTTGTGATAATAAGGAGAATGTACATAGTGCTGTCATTTTTCACCGAATTCCAACACACCACATACAGCGGAGAGCTTGGTTAGCGGCTTTGAACAAGAATGAGAGGGAGGGGGAGAGGAAGCGGGAGCCGGTAAGAGGACTTTTCACGAGTGAAGATATTATTGCGCAAAGTCGAACTGCTCAAAAGCACTTGCTATGGTATTCCGCCATACAATATAGTCATCAATTTTAAACGCTTAGAAAAACACGTTTTATTTTGTGTCACCAGCCTAGGTCGAGTTACACTACTCGAGTAACTGTGTTTAAACAGGGAAAACGAGGAAGTGTTTGGTCGCTTCTCTTTTTGGCCCATATTTAATGCACTGGGCTAAGAATTCCTGGTGATAAACTACATTACCCATGATGCTGTACTGAAAATTCCACCAATCAGAGAGTCGGAAAAAGCAATATCAAAATAGGTCCGCCCACTTTTATAAAGCACTGCGAATGACGTAATCGAGTCTCCCTACACAAATACTTAAATGTTTGTATATGCATATTTTGCAATAAACTTAAAATCTATTGTTTTTATAACTATAATCAACATTTCTAAATGAGTAGTTTAATATTTCTCCATCATTTTTAATTCGATTATGCTGTTTGCAATGCTTCATGGGATTGTAGTTCTTTCTCTCACTAAAGCCGTTAAGTACACAGTCTTGTGCCTTTGTATTTTTGTCTGATTTTCAAAAACTTTCTTGCTTCAAATCAAAGTGATGTTGTGATTCACCTCAAAGCTGCTCGGTTTGGTTCAGTTCATGGCTTATAACTCTTTAACAAAGATTATTTTAAAATCCCGATTGGAAAAAGTAATAAAAAAAATTCTTAAGGAACCAACCGTGCTGAAAAAAAAGTGCACTAATGTATTAAAATGTAGGACAGGACTTAAATTTTAATTTTAAAATAATTAGCCATTACATTCCAGAATGAAGTCACATTGAGCATTTGTTGGAATAATGTGCACTTATTTAAGAAAAATAAGACCAAGAACATGCATTGGAAAAAAATAAAGGGGGTTCAGTTACTTCATGCTGACTTTCAAAATTCAATATAAAAAGCTGGTTAATAATCTTGAATCACGAAGAAGCTTCAGTTGAGCACATCTGTCTGATCAGGATTAGATTGATCTATCTGCATCACATCAATCTCTCTGAACACCACACAGGTTCTCAGGCAGTTTACTCACCGTGGAAAAGTTCATCAGGTTTATCTTCCTCTCATAACACACCTGAATGTCCTGAAGCATGAAACATACAGAAAATATATTACAAACAAGTAGGAAATGAAACTGCTTCACTGTAAATGTATGTATTGCGCTTTAGACATTCTACATGTTTATATTTATACACATAGAGAGAAGAGATAGTGGGTGGTGGACTGCGCGCGCGCATGTGTGTGTGTGTGTGTGTGTGATCTTCATAGTCGTGACTGAAGTGTGTCGGGTTCACTCCTACACATGCTCATTAAAACAGCATGAAATATAGAAACTAGAAGAGACGGAGACAGAGAACACAGAAGGCTTTCCTTTTCAAAGTCCAAAAATCACATCACATGTCTGTTGGGACACATATCAGGTACGTCACTCTTAAACGCAGGCTAAAACAAGACCAATTTTAGTCCAGTGACTAATAGTGAGTTTAGAGACCTAGGAGCATTTGTTTAACTACATTGCACATTTATAATACTATGTCTACACTGTGTATATGTAGAACAATGTAAATACAGATTAAATAAGTAATATCCACAACATATAGATTTGCAGAGATTAAATTTCAGTGTAACACTACACAGCATTTAGCAGAGTAAACGTTGCGAATGCATCCAGACACATGCGATAGGTCCATACAGAGAGAGAGACGCTGCCTACAGGAACCTTTACAGTAACCATAGTTTCAAAGACAGCATAGCAACAGGAATGAGGTGAGGGGGCCGGCCATAGTGATTGGCAGCTCACATCCGGTGGACGCCATTGGCTGCTGTGAGTGAGTGTTTTCTGGTGTAGCACCGCATATTCTGGTGTACATGCCACTACATGTGTTATCAGAAAATGGAGTTCAGGTGTTACTAGGATACCACTACATAAGATAAACATTTGTTTTTGTGCAAAAAATCTATAATGCAAATACCCGAGTGTGAGTCACTATAACTGAATCATAAACAATATTGATTCGTTTTTTTAAATTCTGCTGCATTTAGGAGCGTGAAGATGAAATACTCATCTCATGCAGCTGCAATTTAACAAACCTATAGAGTGTAACAGTCCGGTTCCGGAATAAAAACTCATTTATTTATTATAAAAACTTAATTTTCATTCATTTTCTCCATAAAGAAATTGATTTTGAACGGTAACTTATAAACCTTTAAAGACAGCCGTACAGTGAGCTACGAGGTTGTTAATCGATGGTATTTGCTTCTGCTGAAGCTGTCAGTCCACATTATTTCAGCTTATTTATAAAATAATCGTGTTTAACAGCAGAATTCCTGGTGATAAACTACATTACCCATGATGCTGTACTTAAAATTCCACCAATCAGAGAGTCGGAAAAAACAAGTTTCAAAATAGCTCTTTACCTCCGCCCACTCCCATGAAGCAGTGCGAATGAATACTGTAATTGATTCTCCCTACACTCAAAATTGTATATTTCTCTATATTTCTCCGTTTTTAATTTGATTATGCTGTTCGCAATGCGTCATGGGATTGTAGTTCTTTCCCTCACTAAGACCATTAAGTTCACAGTCTTGTACCTTTGTCTTTTTGCCCGATTTTTTAAAATCTTTTTTGATTTTGTGATTATACTTGTGGTTCATGGCTTATAACTCTTTAACAAAGACTATTTTAAAATCCCTATGAGAAAAAAAAAAAAAACTTCCAGAACCAAAGCCGCTGAACAAAGGGACGGCTACTAATGCACTCTATACTGTACACTAAAGCTGCGTCTGAAATAGTATATAGTCAGAATAGGTACTATATTTGAATATACTTCGCGACCGTTAAAAAAGTAAGCTCTATATAGTATTAATATGGGTAGTGTGAATGCATAACTTACTACATCCACCATGTTGTTACTGTCATGTGACCCACCAGCTCAGTTGTCTCGCTTCATTGCCATTCATAAATCCTCTCCTGTGGCCTCATGGGATAGTAAAGAGTCCATCATATGCACACTTCAGAACCTCATCGGAAGTAGTAGGTCATCCGGATACTTTTTGCTAACTACTCTGTTGGAGTACTTTTTTTCCCGGATACTATATAGTAGAAAAGCATTCGATTTTGGGATGAAGTGTTACTCATTTAGAAGTGACATATTCGGAACTGTACATGGGTAGTTGACACATAATATGGACATGAACTTCTACATCAAGGTTTTTTGGTTAATTTTCATTTTTATATATGAAGGAAAGTGTCTTTTTTTTAGCATTAGCAAGTTTTAAACCCATTTAAAATCACCCTTTTGTCTTTTTGCAGCTCACTATAATAGTCCTGTGCTATTTTTTTTATCTTATGACTTCATAAAAAATGAATGTATAATACCGTTAAGTATATAAAATTATTAATTGTTGTAGAACTATTAGTTAGACGTTTTATTGCAGGATGCTCTCAAATACTTAATGTAGTTAACTTAATTGCAAATTATTAGTGCTGTCAAAATTAATTGCATCTATCATAAAAGTTTGTAAATATGTGTATGTGTAACGTTATATTTATACACAAATATTTGCATACACACAAATATATACATTTACAAACTTTTATGTTAGATTATACTTTGTTTCTTAAACACACTAATTTTAAGTAGTTAGCAAATTAAATTCTAAACCCTGTAATTATATTTCATCATCAAGTCTCAAACATCTACACTTTTTTTATCGATTAAATGTCTGTTTGATAGAATTAAGATCAAGAACTGTAAATGCTAAAATGTAATAAACATTGTGTGTTTTCTTTCGACGATAGATTAAAAAAATATAAAATTGTTTGTTTTCTTTCAACGATAGATTAAAAATTTCACTAAACTATTAAGGTTTTAAGCTATCTAACGCTGTAACCATCGAACATTGGTCAAAATAACATGATAATGCAGCAGTAACCTTGCACACTTCATCTTTGGCGGGTTTCTGAGGCAAAAAAATGCAACATTTCTATATTTACAGACGCATATTCTAATCAATTTTCACAATCTAGCTCATCGCTGATCTGTTTCCAGGACAACCGCCCGCCCTTTCCTGCGCCCCCGCCATTTCGACGTGGTCACGCTAGCTAAAAACACATGACCTCTCTCAGCCAATCAGAAGCGGCTGCTCCGGTTGAGTTTCAGGTTTAAAACTGTATCGGTTAAATTTGTAACAAAGTTGAGAGAGTTTGATCGAATCCTTCTTTCGCGTTTCAATAAATCCGAATATTGTCATAGCAGTCTACATTTATCAATCTAATATGGCTCATAAACAGATCTACTACTCGGATAAATACACAGATGATCACTATGAATACAGGTAAGGAGGTTTGAACTGCTTCAAGGCCTCGTTGCGGCGTTTTTGCTTAAAAATCATTCATTTAATTTCTCATCAGTGTTGAACTTACTCCTTGTGAATTGCTTAATAAAGTTAGGTAATCTATTTGAGCGGCATGTTTTAACGTATACACAAAGCTATGGATTTGATTGTCTCTTATGTGCTTTTAGTCTAGTGACGTCACTTTTCAAGCGGCATGTTCATGTCATTCTTGGTATTTGTTATTTGAATGTTGTCATTTGTGATGGCAGACATGTGGTGTTACCGCGAGAACTGGCCAAACAAGTGCCCAAATCTCACCTGATGTCGGAGGATGAGTGGAGGAGGCTGGGTGTGCAGCAGTCACTGGGATGGGTGCATTACATGATCCATGAACCAGGTCTGTATACAAACACACACATTCATCAGTGCTAAGGTGTGTGTGTGCTCTGATCCAGAGTCAGCTGATCTCTGACCATGTGATCTCAACAGCCATTTACCCCAATTCTGTTACTTAAATGAATCTACTTAAAGGGATAGTTCACCCTAAAATGAAAACTCTTTCATTAATTACTCACCCTCATGTCGTTCTTAACCCGTACAACTTTCGTTCATCTTCTGAACACAAATGAAGATCTTATTAATGAAATCTGAGAGCTTTCTGTCTCTCCATTGACAGCTACGCAACTTACCACTTTGACCTTCAAAAAGTTCATAAAGAGATCGTAAAACTAATCCATATAATTCGAGCGGTTTAGTCCAAATTTCTGAAGAGACACGATCGGTTTATATGATGAACAGTTTGAATTTAGCTTTTTATTTACATATAAACATTCAACTCACACATCAGTTGTGGTAACCGGAAACGTAAGCATGTTTGCTTGACGTGCGAGAACCAATGAGGTTCATTCTCGTGTTACGCATCACGTTTGAGCTTCAACAAGAACCAATGAGGTTCATTCTCGTGTTACGCATCACGTTTGAGCTTCAGCAAGAACCAATGAGGTTCATTCTCGTGTTACGCATCACGTTTGAGCTTCAACAAGAACCAATGAGGTTCATTCTCGTGTTACGCATCACGTTTGAGCTTCAACAAGAACCAATGAGGTTCATTCTCGTGTTACACATCACATTTGAGCTTCAACAAGAACCAATGAGGTTCATTCTCGTGTTACACATCACATTTGAGCTTCAACAAGAACCAATGAGGTTCATTCTCGTGTTACGCATCACATTTGAGCTTCAACAAGAACCAATGAGGTTCATTCTCGTGTTACACATCACATTTGAGTTACAGCAAGAACCAATGAGGTTCATTCTCGCGTTACACATCACATTTGAGTTACAGCAAGAACCAATGAGGTTCATTCTCGTGTTACGCATCACATTTGAGTTACAGCAAGAACCAATGAGGTTCATTCTCGTGTTACGCATCACATTTGAGTTACAGCAAGAACCAATGAGGTTCATTCTCGTGTTACGCATCACGTTTGAGCTTCAACAAGAACCAATGAGGTTCATTCTCGTGTTACACATCACATTTGAGTTACAGCAAGAACCAATGAGGTTCATTCTCGTGTTACGCATCACATTTGAGTTACAGCAAGAACCAATGAGGTTCATTCTCGTGTTACGCATCACATTTGAGTTACAGCAAGAACCAATGAGGTTCATTCTCGTGTTACGCATCACGTTTGAGCTTCAACAAGAACCAATGAGGTTCGTTCTCGTGTTACACATCACATTTGAGTTACAGCAAGAACCAATGAGGTTCGTTCTCGTGTTACGCATCACATTTGAGCTTCAGCAAGAACCAATGAGGTTCATTCTCGCGTTACACATCACATTTGAGTTACAGCAAGAACCAATGAGGTTCGTTCTCGTGTTACGCATCACATTTGAGTTACAGCAAGAACCAATGAGGTTCGTTCTCGTGTTACGCATCACGTTTGAGCTTCAGCAAGAACCAATGAGGTTCATTCTCGTGTTACGCATCACATTTGAGCTTCAGCAAGAACCAATGAGGTTCATTCTCGTGTTACACATCACATTTGAGTTACAGCAAGAACCAATGAGGTTCATTCTCGTGTTACGCATCACATTTGAGTTACAGCAAGAACCAATGAGGTTCATTCTCGCACACCAAGCAGGTTCGGTTGAGTTTCTGTGCATGTTCACTGATCAATGTTTATATGTGAATAAAAGCCTAAACTCAATCTGTTCAACATAATCAAGCCTCTTTAAGAACATTTTGGACTAAACCGCTCAATTCATATGGATTAGTTTTACGATCTCTTTATGAACTTTTGAAGCACTAGAGTGATAGTTGTGCATCTGTCAATGGAGGAACAGAAATCTCTCAGATTGCATTCAAAGATCTTCATTCGTGTTTCGAAGATGAACGAAAGTCTTATGGGTTTGGAACGACATGAGGGTCAGTAATTAATGAAAGAGTTTTCATTTTAGGGTGAACTATCCCTTTAAGTTTTGATCAAATAAATGAAAGATATATAACATTTGCTTTTGTACTTATTTTTTCAGAACCGCATATTCTGCTGTTTAGAAGACCTCTACCAAAATAATGACAGTGACAAGTGTCGCCTGCTCTTCTGGAACATTCCTGTGGTTGAATGTGATATTCAGTGAATACTGGAGAACTTCACCTTGTTTCTGGACTCCTTTGACCACGATTTATGTTTGGACAGAATCAAGGGATTATGGGAAATTTTCACTAAAAATTCAAGGGCTCTTAACTAAAAAAAAAAAAAAGAAAGAAAGAAAAAAGAAGCATGTGACTCAAGTGCCTCTCTGGGTGAAGCCAAACCTTTGTGTGTTGAATAAAAGTCTGTGATGCATCATCAGTGTTTAGAAACCTAAATCAGTGTTTATATGGCTGAACTAAAGGACAATGCTAAATATTTTGGGGGATAAAAATATGTACTGTATGCTAAAGGGAAATAATTTGTGGAAATTATCTAGGAAATGAAGATTCTTAGTTTCCGTTAATTGTTCAGGGAAGGCAAGTGTATACTGTAAAAGAGCTTTGTCATGTTTAAATTACGATACAAAATTTGAACCATATGTTTAAAATGTAGTTAGCCATGATGACAGCACTATCAGCAACTGCGCTTCTTGAAAACAGGGTTTTTACTGAGAAAATAACAAGTTTATACTTTTTATCACAAAATTACTTTTCAAAAAGAATAGAATTATGACTTTATATTCTTGCTGCTCTTTATAATAAAATTAAAATGCCGCCTCGTGCCTGTTTTCTTAGTAGTTCCTCTATCAGCACAACTCCGCTTTCACCACACGATGGCGCCACGTCACAACCAATGCAGTGGTTCGTTCTGAATAATATTTTATAATTGTTTAATAATTGTTTATAATATTCTTAATTGTTAAAGAACAGCTGTTTCATTCAAAGAACATATTTAGCTAAACCATTCATGTTGTATGCCTCATTTGGTACTTAAAATGAGATAAGAACATGGTAATTATAATGGGATACAATAACAAAATAAAAATGTGTTCCCAATTTGTAAGTAAAATGCATTTTAGTTAGCTAGTGTTGTTTATCGCCATGTTTTATGTGGTCTAAAAGCACCTCAGTTTTCCAGTCGAGTGATTTCACAGCTCAATTAATAGTCTATGTTATAACGTTCGTAAGGTAACGCTATTTTTGAAAGTTCTCTGAATGGTTAAAAATTAAGAGAACATTCCATTTTATGATTTTGTAAACATGAATACTTTTGAACGTTCTCTTAACATTCTGAAACATTTAAAAACATTAGGCGGTACGTCAAACTACAACGGTTCAGAGGGGAAACGATGTAGGCCTATGCTATAAATAATGTTTTTGTGCTAACATTTTGAGAACATTAATAATTTTGACCAAACGTTCGATTAATGTTACTGGTGGAATGTTTGTTCATAACTGAGAGAAACGTATGGAAGTTCTGAGAACGTTCCCTGTTAACTGCAAAAACAGGCATTGAGGCAGTGGATTCTATGATGATGGTGCTAGATTGGGGCAGTTTGGGATTTTCTTTTTGGGGCAAACTTTCATGCGTTTAATATATTAAAGGAAATTATATTTGTTGGTCAAAACTTTGAATAGTTTAATTAGTTACCTTTTACATGTTTCATTATTCGGTCAGACTGAACATAGCTAACAGTACTAGCTTTGGGTTACAGTAATGGCTGGCGGAAGAATCAGGGCTATAAACGGTCATCATTTATACAGAATTTTTCTCACTGTGTCTTTTATCAGATTTCTATTAGTATTGATGACAGGAGTCCTGTTTTTTTCCTCAAAGCTAAAGCAGATATAAAAGATTTGAGTGAATGTTTCTGCTAAATATCCGGACATCCAATAACTGGCTTTACCGGAAACATATTTAAAAGCCACTTGGACTGTTCATTGGGTTCAGTGATAATAAAGCTGTGGATCATGACTGATCATCTTACAGATGCTTATTAAGTTTATTTAATTGAATGACATACACATGACATCCTCACCTGTGGCTGGATCTCTTATTTCCTGTTTCTGAGCCCATCGCATCCTGTATGTGGCTAAATGTGTTCCTGATGAATGTATGAGGTGAAAGTCTTAAAAAACACAATCTAAAACCACTCAACATTTACTCACATAGCAAAGTTCCTGTTTTAAAATGAATGCATTTAAGAATCTTGTTGAATTTAAAGAATTATTAATTAATTTTTTGACAACAGCAGCATAATTGCATGCAGTGGCCGAAAGGGGTGTCTGGCCTATAACCATTGATTCAAATATTATTAAAGAATTTGTTAAAGATTTTGTAAGAAATTTGTTATATTTGTTTATTTGTAATAAAGCATTGACAAAGCAAATTGTGTTGACATAATCTTTGGCCAGGCTGTCATAAAAAAAATATATAAATATGAACATGCAAAAACAAAAGAGTTTTGTTTTGCATAGTCAAATAAAACCTGTAACTGTAGTTTGCCCTTTTATCCAAATGATTTTCAGATAAATACCATAACCAAGTTTAGTGTTAGTTCTTCCCTTATATTTAAAATGACCATTTTTTTTCCTCATATTTTGATTTAATCAAACTTGTATGATTATAGAAACAAATATCCGCTCTGAATATCACCTAAGGACACTACTGTATGCATGCAAGTTTTCAAAACATTGGTGGCGGATCTATAAAATGCGATATAAAGCTTAAATTAAACCTGTTTGTACAATATTTGTGTTCTTTATGAGGATGGTTGAATGTTAACCAGTAAAAACTGAGGCTTCACCTTCCCAAAGCCACGCTGTTTATGTGTTCAGAGGTGAACAATGATTTTAATAGGCTGTGTGTGTGTGTGTGTCTGTGTTACAGTGTCTATAGATTGTGTGGGTCAGTTAACAGCCTTCACTCTATGGAAGATATACGCTGGTCTCTAAGGTCAGAGGTCAGGAAGAGGACACAAGATGAGGACGCCATTGACCTTCATATGGAGAGGGGCCATAAAACTTGATTTTGAGTTGTGTAAACAGATTCTGGGGGAGTGAACTATTGGTCATTTCAAATAAAGAGTATTTTAAGGAACAAGGGTTTTATGATTGTTATGGTATGTTTTTTCCCTTGGGAATATCTTGAACAAAACTACAGCTCAGAACAGGAGTTGTGGCTGTGCAACTGCTCCTGATACATTAAACATTGTTCAAGTCTCTGACAAATAATAGAAATGTTATTTATTGTGGTTGCAACCTCTAATTTGGAGGACAAAAAATATATTCAAGCAACTTTCTTGATATGCATTCAAAATCTGCGTAGATAAACACACTGGATTATTTCAAGAACACAACAGAAGGCTATAAACACAAATCCTGCTTTCACTAACATGAGGCGTTGTCGTCTGCTCTCGAGGATGGAAGGCTATAATAGAAGCGTCATAGAAAGCGGCTGTCGTCAGTCTCGCTGTCTGCACCTGTCTCACTGCGGACGTCTGTCTTAAAGCGCCTGGAATCCCGGACATTCTCCAGTGGATCTCTGATCCGGAGGAACGGGAACAGGCTGATGGACACGGAGCCGCTGAGAGAGTGTGTGTGCATCATGGACCTGAAGCACCACACACCAGCAGTGTGATGATGTGAGAGTGTGAGAGTGTGTGTGTGTGTGTGTGTGTGTGCTCTCGTCCAGGCGTCCGTCCCTGGAGCCAGAAAACGATGCCATGATGAGCGATAAATGAGCCGGTTCAGAGAACACCCTGTCCATCACAGCTCTCCTACAGGACAAGAACAACTGCGATCAACAACAAATACATCATCATCATGTGTTAACCCTAACCCATCCCATAGAAATCAGACCTCAAATTCACATGTCCAGGTCAATACACACACACACACGCACACGCACACACACTAGGCACTGGAACTATTTTAAAGAAAATGTTCTACGTCTAACTGACTTTCAGTAACCCTAAATCTGATGAGGCAGCATTTTAAATGTTTAAAAGCATTATAAATAAATAATGATTATACATTTTTGGTTCAGCTTTGTAAATACTGAATGAAGACACTTCCATCTTACCGCTCAATGGTGGTTTGAACATATATATGTGTGTGCAAAAACATTTCGAAAGCAAACCTAACGTTCAAAAGTTTGGGGTTGCAATGTTTTTGAAAGAAGTCTCTTCTGCTCATTATAAATTCTAAATACAGTAGAAATATATTCATATTGTAAAATTTTATTACAATTTAAAACAGCTGTTTTCTATGTGAATATATATTAAAATGTAATGTATTCCTGTGATCAAAGCTGTATTTTCAGCATCATTACTCCAGTCTTCACATGAAATCATTCTGATATGAGGATGCAACAATTTTTTCAAGATTCATTGATGTAACCGGTTCAAAAGAAGAGAATTAATTTGAAATCTTAACATTATAAATGCTCACTGTCTAATCTTCACTGTCACTTTGAATAATTTAATGCATCCTTGCTGAATAAAATGATTCATTTATTATAAACCCTACTAACCCCAAACGTTTGAGTGTATATGAATCTCAAGTGCAAGAGTTTGAACTGTTCTCTGATTTGAGAGAAAAAGTTCAGTGAACAAAAAAAACACCCTTCATACCTGATCATCGTTTCAATTCTTTCATGAAATGTGCTCTACAATTCAACATTGAACATCAAACCCGTATTTGCCCTCACCCAGGCCTTCTTCCACTCCTGCAGGAGTGTGTTGTGTTCAGACAGAGTGTTTCTCCACTGATCCACGTGTGTGTGAGGAACACCGGCGTCGTCTGAGAGGAAACACAGAGGACATCACGTCACAGGTCGAGGCGAGATGACAAGACACACGTTACAGTCCGCCTCGCAGCTTTACCTCTGCTGTTCAGCCGAAGAGCCACTTCTGAAGCATCAGTTCCAGTTTCAGACACTGCTGCACACTCATACTGGACATCTTCATGCAAAGCCTCTTCCTTCAGCCAGCTGCTCACCAGCACGGCATCATGGGAAACCACGCGCCTGTATTCAAACACGCCGGTCTCGAGTCTCCGTCCATTTATGTGCCACTCAACACTTACATCTCTAGGACCTGAAGGAAAACTGCACTTACATTTGGACCCTACATGATGTTTAGAGCTCCAGTGCAAACAACACACACACACACACACACACACACACACACACGCAGTATCATGCTGTTTGAGGAATAATTGGATTATCACACACTTTCATTCTACATGCATGACAAACTGTGCATTCAGATCATAAAGCAGATCAAATTAGTTAGGATTTATTCAAATGCATTCAGTTATATACACGCTGGATTTACAGTATCTGATGTTGTTGACCACAGAACAATCAAAACAAATAATAAAGGGTAATAGCAACTTTTGAACTCAAAATTATAATTGAGTTAAAAATATCTCGCAATTCAGACTTTATGACTCGTAATAAAGAGTTTACATCTCACAATTGTTAGTTATAAACTCGGAATTGTGAGGGGAAAAAAGTCAGAATTGAGATAAAAAGTTGCAATAACCTTTTTTATTTTTTTATTCTATGGCGGAAACAGGTTTCCATACATCTCGATTCGTCTCATTTCACTGGTACATTACAAACACACACACACACACACACACTTGTCGACCCAAAACCACTTTCTGTGCAAAGTTATATCCAATATTTCAACTTGTAACCTGTAAACCTGGTAACAGTGTTTTGTAAAATAGTGACGTTTACAGAGAGAAAAAAATCACATTTACATTTATCAGATGCTTTTATCCAGAGATTTACATTGCATTCAACATCTTCATTTCCCCAGATCATGATCTGGGAATCAAACGATGACCTCGGCATTGCTCTACTTACTGCTTGACCTACAAATTGTATATGAAGCAATTAATACAAAGTGCTTTAACACAAATATGAGCTTCACATTTCTGCTTTGACACGTCTCGCCCAACAGACTGCCATTGTAACCGCATATTAACATCTTACGAAGCGAAGCAGAGATCTGGTAAGATGAGAGATGGCTGACACTCACGCTGTTGAACTTGTATTGAGCAAGGGACATTCTTTAAACATGAATCTGTCACGCATGTTTAATGCCACTATAGGAACCGACTGATTCACTGCCCTATCTTTAAAACATTCAAAATACACAAATAATCTCATTGTGTAAAATGATACCATGATGTAGTTTCAAAGATGCCAAAGCTGAATTATCCATCTGTACACTACAGGTCAAAAGTTTGAGGTCATAAGATTGTTTCTTTGATCACAGGAATAAATTACATTTGAATATATATTCATATATAAAACAGTTATTTTAAATTTTAATAATATTCAACAATTTTACTGTTACAGCGCAACCATGGTGACGTCTTTCAAAACCATTAAAAAAATCTTCCCGACCCCAAAATTTTGTACAATAGCACAAATAATACTTTAAACTTTTTGGTAGAAAACGTCAAGCAAATTTGAATAGATTTGTCATTTTATATTTGTAAATATGAATTCATTACTAAGATTCTGTTGATGTGTTTTTGCTCTCTTCAAAAGCACTTTAAAGTGCCCCTGTTATGATTCGTCAGATATTACCTCTCATGTAGTGTGTAAAAGGTCTGCAGAGTTAAAGTGCAGATAAATGGAAGAAAGAAGAAAGTGAGTCGTCAGTAACTCCAGTCTCACTTCCTGCTCGAAGTTTTGTAACTAACTGGCATAATACCAGGCTATGGTTTTCATTGGCTGACGGCGAACAGCGTCTACTTTGCCCCGCCCTCAAACACCGCAGTAGCTGAGACTGGAAGAGTTTGGTTTGTGGTGTTCATGTCGAGAAGATGCTGTTTTCAGCGTGTGAATGTACTTTGATGCACTTCTTAAAGATGAGATTGATATAGTAAAACCGACGCCATTGTTACTGTTCGAATCACTGTGTATCAAGTGCTGAGGAAGATCTCACCAAGATCTGGCCATCTGACCAATCAGAGCAGAGTAGGCCATTCACTGACCAATCAGAGCAGAGCAGGCTCTCAGAAAGGCGGGGTTTAGAGAGATCCTTGATCACACTGTTTCAGACTCTGAGAAATGAGCTGATGCTGCAATGGATATGAGAAAATGCATGTAAACGTGTTTCAGGAGACTGCTAAACATTATTAAGAGTCTCTAAAATAGCATAATAGGGGCACTTTAAACCACATGATATAATATAGAGCTTCAATAACGCATCTGTACGCAATAAACAGCTTTTCACATTTTTTGCAATTCAAACATTTATTCAGGCTCTCTAGTAAAAAGATTGGAAGAAACTTTGTACATCATCAGTTTTTTTTATGTACAAATATTTACACTGTACACGACTGGTGCTGAAACGTCCTTTATAGAGTCCTTCAGTCAGACGTTTCTCACGCACTTCTTTCACAAGAGTCCATTTACAGAACAAGACTCGCGTCTCCAGGTAAAACAATAACACAAACCATAATCATAAATTAAGATCTGAGCAGAATTTAGAAAATAACTACAATTATTTACTGTAAAATAAAAGTTTAGTAAACTCTAAAGAAGTGATCTCTTTATTATTCGCTCTTTATGCTCTTTTTTGAAAATAAAGGAGTAAAAATAAAAATGCAAATGTAAATTGTAGGGATCAGACGGTGTGCAGAACATGCAGACACACAAAAACACTTGTCGAAATACTCTTTAAATGACTTCCTCTCCCAAAATCGGCCAATCAGAACGCTTAATATTGCTGGAGGAGTGAAAGAAAGTCAGACTTGGGAGTATTGAGACAAGACTGAGGAGAGCGTGAGCAGGAGGAACAGCTCAGAGGTCAGAGGTCAGAGGTACCACTCACCCAAGGCCAGGCAGAAGAGCAGAAAGGCCTGGTGAGGGTGAAGGGCCCAGAACTGTTCCCTCAGGAGAGGGGGGATCAGCCGAGGCCCATCCACACCCCTCCAGCCCGAGGACGGGACGTCGACAGCCAAGGGTGCTGTGCGGGAGAGAGGGAGTGGAAGGAGGAAAGGAGAGAGACAAACACAAGAGTGTGCTGAGAGTCAGAGGTGGACAGCAGTTTCAGGAACGCCACGAGAAACAGCAGGAGAGGCGTCAACAAACACTTCACCCACAAATCGAAACGAGTTTTTGCAGTAAGAAATGACACGCTCTGTGACATTGTTTTCATGACATTTAAGCTGATTTCCTTTCTAATATATTAATTATCGTAATGACTTTATATGTAATACAGTCATGAAAATTACAGGACACTATGTATTTATTTATTTTTGTATTCAAATCACTATCATGAAAATGGCACAATGCAAAAGAAGAAAAAAAAGAACAGAAAAAAGTTTTTTTTGCATAAAGAAAATAAATTGTGACATTATTTTCATGACATTTAAGCAGATTTATTCTTAATATTTGAATTAGCGTAATACTAATTCATATGCAATACAGTCATGAAAATTATCCAGTTAGGACACAATTTATTATATATATTTTTGTGTGTGTTTATTAAAATCACTGTCATGAAATATTGTCAAAAGGCAACCCAAAATTAAAGAAAAATGAAAATAACTTTTTTAATGCAAAAATATTAAATTTTCTTGACATTTGGAGTTTTGACAATTCACCCCAAAAATAAAATAAAAAAAATACTACAAATTATATATAAAAAAACATTTGTGACATTATTTTCAATGACAACCCCATACTTAATATTCCAATTGCCATAATGTCAAAAAAATACAGAAAGTCATGAAAATGATCCTGTCAGGACAAAACTTATTAATGTCAAAATAAAAATGCAAAAAGAGTTTTTTCTTAAACTTTTGGGGTTTCTTGACTTTTTTTGTGATATTCACGCTATTATTGCTAACATAAATAATATAATATCTTCAAAAATATCGAAAATCATAAAGCTTCTTCTTTAAGAAAAAAGTTTTCAAAGCTCACGTTTGTGGACTTCGGTCAAACACTCTCAGAAATCGAACAGATTATTGTGTCGTGAGACGCAGCTCTCTCTCAAACACAGGTGAAAGTGTTGTCTGCAGACACACACATCTCATCTGCGACCACAGGAAGCTGTGCAAGAGACACATCACAGTGTTTAGACTTTTTTTGGTCTCGTTAATAAACACGAGGAACCCATTTTAGCTTTTGGAACAATCTGGCTCCGGTTTTGAGCATTTCGGTCTTCCAGAGACATCTTCCTCTTCCTCTTTAAATGCAATCCTGCATGTGTGATACTGAAATCATCCCTGAGATTTAAAAATCACACGCCGACAAAAAACCATCAATCGCCATTAAACTTCAGGTCGGACCCCAGTCACCCCACACTGCAAAAAATATTTTCTTCCTCGTTATTTTCTAGTCCCAATATCTAAACATTCTGAAATCAAGATACATTTACTGGAGAAGCAAAATGACTTCTTTTCTAAAAAACCAGTGGCATATATATCTTGTTTTCCCTTTTAATTATATTTTTTGACATTATTTTTACGACATTTAAACTAATTTCTTCTTGATATTCTAATTACCATTTTGCCAAAAACCCTTTACATGTAATCCAGTCATAGAAATGATCCGGTCAGAATCAGAGACCAATTTCTTTTTAATATTAAAAAATATCATGAAATAATGTCAAAATGCTAAATAATACTAATAATTATAACAGAATGATCCTGCAAACAGTCCATTTTAAACAAAACGTTTTTCAAAAACAAAATTTATTCTTTAAATTTTAGGGTTTGTTAATATTCACCCCAAAATCAAAGTAAAAAAAAAAAAAATACTACAAATAATATTTTGAGTAAAGACAAAAACGGACTAAATTTCAGAAAACAAAGACTTCGCTTCTCAAGCAAATGTATCTTGATTTGATTTGATATTTGTACCAGAGAATAAGACAATAAGAGGAACGTGCTAACCCAGGGTGAATATTAAACAATATATTCAAACACTGTCCGGAACTCCAATTTGGAAAACATCACACAAACTTACCAATTTGGTAAATAATGTTTCCAATTTGGAATTTTATTTGGAATTGAGTTGTCGTTGTTGCAGAGCTGCGGCGGGTAGCGGTTCTTTACGTGAAACGCAAGCGCATGCATAAAGCCTGTATCAGTGTGGCGTGTCAGCGTCTGCGTACTCAATGGGCTGAGACACGCAGTCTATGTCGAAGGGCCGGTCTTTAGTGGGACTATCGCCACCGTCCTCGAAGCTGTTGGACGGGACTCTTCCGTTCACGTATTCCGGCTCCGTCTCGTATCCGGTGTCTCTGAGCGCGTGCAGTGGATGCGCTCCGTTCTGATTGAGTGAATCTGTCTTGTCCTGCACATGCTCCATCAGGCCCGACTCACAGGCCACGTACTCGGCCTGAGGCTTTTTGTTTGAGCCGAGCAGAGCGGATTGCAGGCGGAGACACGGCGCCGGCAGATACTGCATGTAGCAGTTATACGCCAGAGCCGCGAGGAAAAGGAGGAAGAAGAGGAGGAAGAGCGACAGCAGGGCTATGCTGTTGTCGTGTTGGATGTATTTGGCTGAAGGATCGAGCGTCTCGGTGCGGGTCGGTAAGTTGCTGACCTCTGGAGGGATGTGGGATTTGGGTTTAATGGCGCTGTTTGGAGGGGTTGTTAGTGAGGGAGAGTCCGTGTGTGTTGACGTTAGTCCTGAGGTGAGACCGCCATTACCTTCAGACGCCGGGGTCGGGTCACGGGACACACTCTGAGGACGCTGAGCGGATATTCCAGGTGTGTTCTCGGGAAGATCCAGGCGGAGGACGTATCCGGCCACCAGACGGGTGAAGTTCTGTCCCGCACCCGACTCGACGGACCAGCACTCGTAGCGGCCCGCGTCCTCCGGGGTCACGCTGTAGAGGAGCAGCCCGTTGTCCCCCATCAGGAGGAAGCGCGAGGCCTCGGTGAGAGCGTGACCGTTGAGCTTCCACAACACCTGAGCCAGGTTAGAGCGCACCTGACACCACAGATCAGCAGAAGCGCCAGGCTTTACCGCCACCTGCTGGTAGTCCTCCAGCGCAACCACAGCGACTGCAAGAGGGACAGGATTACATCAGTGCAGTACATTCTCAGTTTACAGGGAAAAGTGACACCTACAATTATTTAAAATAGAATAATAAACCATCAATAAATAAAAACATCAAAAGGTAAATGTTCTTTATTCTATTGTACTACTTTATTTGTGCTTATAAATTAAAATGATTTCATATTCTTCCTTATGTTTGTGTAGTGAAAACAGCGAGGAAAACATGCCGTGATTATTTATTTTTATTCAGATTTGTACTGTATTCCACTTCCTGTTTTAATCATTTAGAATCTGCACAGCAATGTCTGTTTACATTATAATTTATGATTCCTCTGACTTTATTATTATGTAAATAATAAAATATATTAGGACTGTAGAATTATAAAGTATATTATAAAGTATCGCGAAAAAATAAAAATAAATATAAACTATGATTATGATTCCTCTGACTCTAAAGTTATTTAAGAACAAATATGCAACTATGGATATTACATAATCAAATTAAATACAAAAAAATAATGATAATTCATCCAACTCTAAAATTATAAAGTCCATTATAATATATTATACATTACATTATAATGTACTGAGGAATTGAAAAAGTATATTTATATATAAAACATTTATAATACATATATATATATACACACACACACACACACATAATATATTATAAATTACAATATATTTACTTACATTAAAAATACATACAAATAATAATTATAAAATATATAAATTATATAAAAATAAATGATGATGATTATTCCTCTGACTATAAAATTTTTAAGTATATTAAAATATTTAGAAATCATATAGATTAAATATATTGGAAGGCACTGAGAAATACTTAAGAAAGGAAACTTAAATAAATAAACAAACAAACAAACAAATAAATATATATATATAATAAATTATAAAAAAGATAAACATTGCCCAGCCCTAGCACACACACCTAAATGCCTCTAGCAGTCTTGTCCATTAAACTTTCCTGTTTAAGGTGTGTGTGGTGTATATACACGGCTGTACAATTATTAGATATACAGTGACAATATACACAGTACAGACAGCAAAAAAACAGGCATGGACCATTTGAGCTTCTTTACAGAGTCTAATTTAATACAAATGACATTGTACATTACACACCTGGAGGGCACTTCCCAGCATCCCCTTTGAGGCTCTGAATCAACTTCCTGTAAAAACACACAGAGTAAACATAGACACATCTGATTAAAGATGATAAAGCCACATGCCTAACATATTCCAGAAAATATATATTCAAATACATTTAAAAGCGTCTTCAAAACAAAGCATGGACAAATTATAAACAAATAAGACACAATTACATCATAATAAGTTCCTCTTTAAAGCCCAGCGCGGAGACACGGTGTCTGCAAATATTTGAAAAGTTAAAGACTAAAATCCTCCATGTCAACAAGACAGACGTGCTGTCGGTCACAATGCGGCGCCTAGTTGTCATTGCTCACCGTTGTTGAGCATCATCCTGGAAAATATTAATGCAGGAAGTTGAGCGTGCGTCCCAGGCGCAGTACGGGTCTCGAGCCAGAACACAGTCCACACAGGACAGGTACTTCTCACAGAACGCTGTGGGACACTGAACCACCCCGGAGTCAGAGCCGGCGTACAGGAACTGGGCCTGAACCAATCCGTTCAGAACAATCAATCAATGATTCACATGCACACATGATTCACTCAAAAAGGCTCATGTAGCGTATGCATGTTTACATGTTTTTTTTCAAATGTTTGAGATTAAAATATATAAATTATACAATAAAAATATAAATAGGGACATATTGCTGTTTATTAGACTGTACGGTTATATTTGTGCTTATAAATTAAAATGAATTAAATTAAAATTCTTGTGTTCATGTAGTGAAAAACATTATTATTTTTAACTAGATTTGTACTGCAATCCACTTCTATAATTTAGAATCTACCTAGCAATGAAACAATGATTATGATTTCTCTAAAGTTATTTCAGAGCAAATATGCAAGTATGGATATTATATAATAAAATACATTTTAAATTTATATAAAAATTTTTTAAAGAATGATATAAAAAATAAATTATGACGAGTCTAAAATTATAAAGTATGAAGTAAATATCAAGTACTTGTATTTATAAATACTTGTACTTCTAAAAAGTAATATAATACATGATAATACAAAATAATATAAATATGATTATGAGAAATTAATGAGATAGACTATGATATAAATAATATAAATTATGATTCCTCTGACTCAGGACAAATATGCAATCATGGACATTAAATAACCTGTAAAAATAAAAATTATTTACAATTTTTTTTTTTTTTTTTTACAATTTTTCAAAATGGTGACTCGAAAATATAAAGTATATTTCATATATATTGAGAAATACTTGCAGAAATAATATATATATAATAAATTACGATTAATATTCTTGCAGCCATTTTTCATTCCCTTATATATTCATGGCCTGTGTGAGGATGAGAGACTATAGATGGTTTTCTGCTGGAAGAGGAACAGAGTCTGTACAGACTGTCTGTCTCCACCGTATGGAAACTTCCTCCCTGCTGTGGAATAACAGTGAATAAAGTGTGTTG
This sequence comes from Meda fulgida, assembly GCA_030578275.1. Lineage (NCBI taxonomy): Eukaryota > Metazoa > Chordata > Actinopteri > Cypriniformes > Leuciscidae > Meda > Meda fulgida. The sequence goes on along the minus strand of CM060636.1, from coordinate 3,098,023 downwards.
TTGTGGATTTCATTTCACATGATTCAGCCCTCAAACGGTCACATGGCTGATAAGATGAATCTGAGCTGCTCTTACCGCCCGTGAGGAGAGTAAAAGCGTTTTAATTGGCTCAGAGTTCTTCAGCAGCTGGATCTCCTCCACCGTGTGAACCTCTCCGTCCAACACCAGAGACTTATGCAGGAAACCTGTATCTGAGAACACATCCACAGCATGACTTCTCCATCACCATCACGACACCACACTGGAAAGCAGAGCTTCACTAACTTTTTTGTCACCTGAAACTTTTTACTTGAGATTTTAAGTTAATATTCCGACGTTCATGCTTCTCTGATGTCGGTTAATGGTTTCATGACATGCAAGTAAACAGATCAAATATAATCCTTTATAAATAATTGACTTTGTAGCTGAAATTTCAAGTAGACTCCAATCTCTTTTTAAATGTGATAGTGTCTCAGTCCACATCACATTCACACTGGTGTTTTAGGAACCCAATCAAAATTAAATAATATTAATAATAATAATAATAATATATTATCTAAAGAATAATTATACTACTAATAATAATTATTTATATAATATCTTATTGTTATGAATAATACTGTTTTATTATTATATATTTATTTATTATTAAAATAATAATTATTTGTATTATTTTATTTATATCATTTTTATTATTTATAATATATTATTATTATTATTATAATTAGTATTTATTAATACTTTTTATATCATTAATCAATTGATTAATTCTTCTTATTATTTTTATTATATTTTAATTCATTATAAAGAAAGAAAAAAATGCTGTTTTAAACTAGAAATAAAGAAATTAAAAATGAATATTTGATAATTATCATAATGCTTGATTTACACTACTACTACTACTAAAAATAATAAATAATAATATTTATGTATTAAATTCTTCACTGTCAAATTCAAACCCTCAAGCTTTTATTTTGGAGGAGTCCTGCTAAAATGCTGCAAGCTTCAGTGAACACAAATTTTGGAGATGATGTATAATAAAGTAAAGCTAGCACACGTTGTGTTCCTGAATGCACATGAACTTGCAGCACAAGCAGAGATGAACAGAGGCGCTGGATACAGCGGCTCATGTCCTGATTATCGTGCAGCCCCATCTATTCATTTTCATTTTACATTCACGAACACCCGATTGGGAAACCCTGCTATAAAGAAACAAATCAAAACCAGACTTTCACATCCAGTGGTTTCCGCATCTTTTCACGGCATTCACTCACCGGTGGCGGTGAAAATCACATCGTAGAGGTTTCCATCGAGGGCCTGAACTCTCTCCACAGCGATCTGTGTGTAGTTGACGTCTTTGGTGATGAGGCGCGGGCCGTTGCCGATGGGCAGCACAGGGTCCTCCAGCAGCGGATGGTCCCGCACGAACTGCAGAGTCTTATCAGGCAGCTGGAGGGACGAGTTGATGTTCTGCATGCGGTTCAGGTTGGTGATGCACTGACACGGGTAAAAATCAAATCAAAAGTTTAGCGATAGAGCAATTAATAGGTGACGTTATTAGCTTAACTCTTCCTGTCTGGCTGATTAACAAATGTTAGTTTCTCCTTATGTCAAATATGTACTATTTATTGCTAATTTTGAGTTACATTTGTATATACATTTGAATACATTCTGGTGTATTTTTTATATTATATATATATATATATATATATATATATATATTTATATATATATATATATACAGCGGGTGAAATAAGTATTGAACACGTCACCATTTTTCGCAGTAAATATATTTCCAAAGGAGCTATTGACATGAAACTTTCACCAGATGTTGGTAACAACCCAAGTAATCCATACATACAAAGAAACCAAAACAAAGAAGTTCAGAAGTGAAGTTATGTGTAATAATGTGAAATGACACAGGAAAAAAGTATTGAACACGCTTACTGATATTTATTCAATACTTTGTACAAAAGCCTTTGTTGGTAATGACAGCTTCAAGACGCCTCCTGTATGGAGAAACTAGTCGCATGCATTGCTCTGGTGTGATTTTGGCCCATTCTTCCACACAAATAGTCTTCAAATCTTGAAGGTTCCGTGGGCCTCTTCTAAGAATCTTGATCTTCAGTTCTTTCCATAGATTTTCAATGGGATTTAAGTCAGGTGATTGGCTGGGCCATTCTAGCAGCTTTATTTTCTTTCTTTGAAACCAGTTGAGAGTTTCTTTGGCTGTGTGTTTGTCTTGCTGAAATGTCCACCCTCGTTTCATCTTCATCATCCTGGTAGATGGCAGCAGATTTCTGTCAAGAATGTCTCTGTAAATTTGCCCATTCATCCTTCCTTCAATTATGTGAAGTTTGCCAGTACCATTTGGTGAAAAGCAGCCCCACACCATGATGTTCCCACCTCCAAACTTCACTGTTGGTATGGTGTTATTAGGGTGATGTGCAGTGCCATTTCTCCTCCAAACATGGTGTGTATTATGGCATCCAAAAAGTTCAATTTTGCTCTCATCTGACCACACTATATTTTCCCAGTATTTCACTGGCTTCTCCAAATGTTGTGCAGCAAACTTTAAACGAGCTTCAACATGCTTTTTCTTCAGCAATGGAGTCTTGCGTGATGAGCGTGCATACAGGCCATGGCGGTGGAGTGCATTACTTATGATTTTCTTTGAGACAACAGTACCTGCTAATTGCAGGTCTTTTTGAAGCTCTCCACAAGTGGTCATTGGCTCTTGAACAACTCTTCTGATTATTCTTTTCACTCCTCTGTCAGAAATATTGCGAGGAGCACCTGGTCGAAACAAATTTATGGTGAAATGATTGTCTTTCCACTTCCGTATTATGGCCCCAACAGTGCTCACTGGAACATTCAGGAGCTTAGAAATGCGCCTATAACCAATGCCATCATTGTGTTTTGCAACAATTAGGTTGCGAAGGTCTTGAGACAGCTCTTTGCTTTTACCCATCATGGGATGTGTCTTGTGTGACACCTTGGCAATGAGTCCTTTTTGTAGGCCATCAGTTGAGATTGAACCAGCTGATATTAATTTGTACTGACAAGGGTCTGGATTGCTTTTTAGTTTCTGATAGTTTTCAGCTGTCGTCTTGGCTTTCCATGCCTTTTTGCACCTCCCTTTCTTCATGTGTTCAATACTTTTTCCCTGTGTCATTTCACATTATTACACATAACTTTATTTCTGAACTTCTTTGTTTTGGTTTCTTTGTATGTATGGATTGCTTGGGTTGTTACCAACATCTAGTGAAAATTTCATGTCAATAGCTCCTTTGGAAATATATTTACTGAGAAAAATTGTGACGTGTTCAATACTTATTTCACCCGCTGTATATATGTGTGTGTGTATGTGTGTGTGTGTTATTTTAATATTTGCATGTAGTTCATTATTAATTCTATTTTATATTATTTTATTTTTTATATTATATTTTATATTTCACAGTTGATTTTATATTTTATTTTATTATTTTATTTTATTATTTCATCCTTATTTCATTATTATTTCATCATATTTCATTTTATTTTATTTCCATGACTAATTCTCTTTCACACCACTCTTGCCACTGTCACTTTTGTGAAAAAATCCAGTTCGATTTTTGAGACATAAGTGTTCATTGAATCGATTGTAAAATCGATTTTCCATGTCTAAAGACCAAAAGTTTCCATTTTCAAAAACATAGAGGCAAATCCACGGACAACTAACCGGCATTAGGACGAGCGTAAAGAGGGCGCTTGAGACGCGCACAAGTCAGCAATATTTCTGATGATTTATTGGCGTGAAATTTCGTGCACAATGACAAACAGGAGTGCAACATTCGGGGTTTGAAATCATGAGCTTTGGCGGGAAACGCTGTCAAATCACGAGCCAATTTGGCGTGTTTCTGTTTACTCATTTTGTGTAGCCAAATCTGCGTGGATTTAGCACAAATATGCAACTCGTGAGTCATCGTGATATATTAAATACAGCGTATTGCGCAGAATCTGCAAACTTCTGGCTAACTTGAACACACACGTCACTAAGCAACAAATAACGGCGCGCTTGTTCACTTGCACTGAAGTAATAGCGACTACTAAAAAGCATTTGGTTAAGAGAAATGACATTGTTATTTTCCAACATCCTACTGTGTACTGTATTGATCTGTCCACATACAACACATTTTTGGTAAAAAAACAACAACAAAAAAAACAGGCCGTTAAAATCGATTCCCTGTTTTCGTAACTTGTGTTGGTTGGTCCAATCGATTGTGCAATCAATTTTCGAACGTAAAGTGACAGCCCTAATATATACCATTGAATCCATGTTTTGGGCAAATACTAACCGCTCCGGGTCTGGGACTCGGGGTGATGCCATTAAATCGGACCCACTTGGTATGGGACTGTTCCACCGTGGCCTTCTGCATGTACTTCCCTTTGGAGAAGACCTCATGCACTGAACTCATGTTGTACGCACACACCGCAGACAGACCAACATTCCCCCTGACACACAGAAACAAGAAATGCATTTCACCTATGCATAAAAAAAATCCAGTCCAACCACTTCTTCTAGCCACTCTTGTTTCGCATTAATCCGATTACTCAGATCCAGGTGATGTTATGACTCAGACATATTCAAGCCAAACTGGAACAAGCGGTTTAAAATGCCACACACGCTCATTTAGCACTGTGCCCATACACAAATGTGCTAAACTCACCACTGAGATGTAAAGACCCCATAGATGACGGTGTCTCTCCAGTGAGGGGCTTTCAGAATGAACACGTCATGAACCACGTTGAAGACAAAGTTGAGCTCAGGCATGGAGCAAACCAGTTTAGCCTTCAGAAAAGACGTCCACTTCTTCTGCAGAGTCCGCTGGCCTCCCAGATCACCCTGTTATAGCGAGAGACGGGACACACTTTATAGAAAAATGCTTACAATGCTACATCTGCATGGTGTCATTTACAGAAAGTAAATATTTCATTACAACTGGAACTAAAACTAACAACAGCCTCAAGCGCTGAAAGGTTCTGTAATCGCATATACTTTGTGTAGAGGTGTTTTGTTTTGTTTATAGAAGGACATTAAAATGAACGTAATGATGAGTAATTACGAGTTTAATTACGAATATGAGTAATGATGCTGAAAATTCAGCTTTGATCACAGGAATAAATGACATTTTATAATATATTCAAATAGAATTCAGCTATTTTAAATTGTAATAATATTATTGTTTTTACTGTATTTTTTATTTTTTTGATTGAAAGGAGTAATGCAATATACAGTGAAACCATGGAAGTTACATTTTCCTTCTAATTTTAACTATAATAACCCCCCCTCACCCCCAAAACATCCCTGGGCAGCTTAAATACAACAGAATAACATAGCGTCTGGTTACAAAGTCAAAATATAACCATTATGTCTTTACTTTATTTTTGACCAAATAAATGCAGCCTTGGTGAGCAGAAGAGACTTTATTAAAAAAAAATAAAAAAAATTTTTTTTACTTTATAACAACTTTATAATATATAATAGAAACATATGTGTTTGGCTCATGGTCAGGCTCTAGTATTATAGTGTGAAATTTTATTCTGCTTTGTTTTCAATTATGTCTCTGAAATATTTGGTAATTATTACATCCGGATGAAGCTTCTGCTAACTTCAACAGCACGCTGCGCCATAAACTAAACATGCATCCAAAATAAACTTTGTCAAAAAATATGGCTTGAAAGAATATCTTTGAGTAATCTTCAGCGCTGAATGTTTTTTACGTGACAAAAATGACATGATCAAATGTTGATTCTCTAGCAGTAAATAGAGAAACTGAAAGCAAGATGTTAAAAGAATGAAAAACAAAACATGAGAGATCTAGATAAGATGATGAGATCGAAACATCCATCTTAAGTGACAAAGAGGGAAGTTTGATGATTTTTACTGAGGGAGAAAAAAACCCTAAAGATGCGGAACAAATCAATTTCATGCATTCATTGGAAACGAAATGAAAGATGAAGAAATGGAGATGGAGATAAGAGTTAGTACAGGGCTGATCTCACCTTACAAACACGAGCGATCCTGGGGATCAGCAGCTTGCCAAAGAACTCGTACTCCACCGACACCTCCGTGAAGAAGTAGTAAATCTTATCGTCATCTCCATCCGGGCTATTCTGCCCTTCCCGGATCACATCGGCAAACACGAAACTGGGCTCTGCACAGGCAACCAGAACCAGACTGAGCAGTGTTAGTAAACGATCATTTATATACTGTTATAGTTTATATTGTTATTCTGAATTAGCTTTTATATCAGTTTTCAGTTTTATATTAGTTTAATTTTTTTTGTGCTTTTGTCATTTTTATAAGTTTTTTTACATTAAACCATTCAAACATTTGTGACAGTAAGATTAAAAAAAAGAGAAATTATTTTCATCAAGGATGCATTAAATTGATCATAAGTGACAGTGAAGACATTTATAATGTTACAATAGATTCTATTTAATAAATGCTTTGATAAATTTAATTGATAAATGTAATAAACGCCAAAAAATGCTGTGCATTGATCTTTCTATTCATCAAAGAATCCTGAAAAATAATATGCATCATGGTTTCCACAACAATTTTAAGCAGCACAGCAGTTTTCAACAATGATAATAATCATAAATGTTTCTTGAGCATCAAATCATCATATTAGAGTGATTTCTGAAGGATCATGTGACACTGAAGACTGGAGTAATGATGCTGAAAATACAGCTTTGATCACAGGAATAAACTACATTTTCAATATATTCACACAGAAAACAGCTATTTGAATTTGTAATAATATTTCACAATATTACAGATGTTACTATATATTTGATTAAATAAATAGGCCTTGGTGAGCAGTCAAAAGCTTGTCAATTAGCACTGCATTGTATACTTCGTCAATAAATACCTTGAGATGGCTTGAAAAACACAGAAAAAATATATCATCGCAATCGTGTGTTTATTGTCTTCACGTTTCATCAGTCAAAACGTTTCTTTTTATTCAGCTTGCTGCTATAGCTGGATGCCTTTGTCCATATAAGGGATTTCCTGGAACGTCATAAGTTATTACTTCTACGAATCCGCTTTGGGCTTTCTGTGAGAGAGCGCCGCCCGGCTTTGAGTATGAATGAAACATACATTACACGAGAGAACATAATATTCAGATCGCCTCGTTTAGGACAAGAATAAAACAACAGGTCATGCATTGACTATCTTGTCTCTTTGTATTTAAATCTAGAATGATTCACATTGGCCTCTATGTGAACACATCTAAGCTAAAAACTCATGTTTTCTGTGCCTTTTAATGTATTATAGAGATTAATAGAATCTCTTTTATTGTTTTTGTTCGTTCTTTGTGTGAATGGTGTTTTGTTTTGAAGTAACTGGTCAACTCTAAGTTGTTTTAAACTTGTGCTCTAGAAATAAACTTGACATTGACACTTGCCCAAAAAAGTGTGGTGGATGAATTTACGTTTTATTATGAGTGCGGGATACACGTTCCCCCTGTTTCTCGCCCATCCCTGTGCTTTGAGTCTACATAGAACTCTTTTTGACTGTTCTCTATGCCTTCTTGTATATCTATATGTACTTATACAGTATATACACCGCCGTCTACTGTAATGGAAACAGCTGCGTGTACCGTTGAGCCAGGACGTGGAATACTCAGTGCGCAGTAAACTCTGAGACGGAGAAGATCTAGAGATGATCGGCTCACTCCCCAGGAAGTTATAAGCGGTTCCCGAGTACAACTCGCCATCTGAACAAGAAAAACACACGCAGTTAACACACTACAACTGGAAATATGAGGATATGAAGAATACCAGACGAAACACTGAGGGTGTCCTGCAGGTGTGGTTTAGGTAACAGAGGGAAACTGCAGGTGAACTTACCAACCATTACGGTAGTGAAACTTTGGCCCGGGTCAAAGGAGCATTTCCCCCTGCCGTCCTCTGGTCGGTTGTGCAAACTGAAATTCTGCAGAGACTAAAGAGAAATGAGCCGGTAAGAGACATCACAATGTTACCTTAAAGTTTTATTATTATGTAAAAGTAAAATAAGAAATGGGACAGATATAAAGCATCATATGTAGACCTGGAATGCAATGCAAGTCGCTTTGGATAAAAGCGTAAATGTAAATAAATAGTTCAGACACCAGAGTCACATGTAGGGTTGGGTATCGTTAACAATACCAGTGCCAAATCGATACTTTTATAACGGTACCAGTGCCTAAACCAATACTTTAAAAAAAGAGCTTTAAAAGAATGGTGAATTATATTAAAAACTGCTTTTTTATTGAAAAGACACTACAGTACTAATAACAGCAAAGTCTGTATTCTTGGTATGCTACAAACCAGCTTTACATTTCAGCAATTCTTTTCACATTTTTTGCCTTCTCTGGCCAAATACGACGCCTCTCCTGACTACTGCATGTCCTGCACTAGGTGAGCGTTATTTCAGATCGCATCACCTTAAATGCCGTGACGCGAAACCCATCGTGGCCGTCATGTTTACAACTGTGACAATGAGCTTTTATCAGGATCAACTGAATGCTGGATTTCAGAAGTATGTGAAGTTTGCGGCTCTATTATTCTTACCCAACCCTAGTCACATGACCCTGTTGTTTGTCTTTATGGCAACAAGAAGAGGAAACTATTGTATTAAAACTCAGAAATTTAGTAACAGGGCCATTGTTATCAAAATATCAGGGAAGTTCTGACAATAAAGAGAAACCAAAATGTCACACATATTGAAATTGATGATAATACTTTTGTGTTTAAAACTATATAAAGCGGAACAGCTGAGTTCCCAAAAGTAGAGATCCCAGCAATGTTGCCATTTTTAACTAAAACCATAATGCAGTTCTCGTATATTGTCTCGTTTTGGTGAGAGAATCTTTTAAATTAAATTAAAGGATTCAACTGTGATTCACACTCGCAATTAGCAAATTATATATATACTGTATATATAAAGTAATACTAAATATCACTGGATCGTTATCCAAAGAGTAATAGTAATGCAAATGTAATTTTTGAGAAGTTTGAGAATGATTTTATATGCTTCTATAGAAGCCATGTATTAGTGGCATTTAAACCTTTTTTTAAAACTGCATTTAATACCTGCATTTAATAATTCTCAGTGTTATTATATTTGTGGCAGTAATATTGTAATGCTTTATATGCAGAGTAGCTCATTCCTTCATAAAAGATGCTCACAATGACTTTTTTCCCCAAAATGTTCAAATATTTAGAAATATTTGTAATGTTATTTATCTGCGAGCTGGTTAGTTTGGTTCAAAACTTAAAACTTTATTTTGAAGAATTGCTCAAAATCCATTTGGAGAAAATCGATGGAAAAAACACTCCCTGAACCGATGCTGATGAAAAGTGGACGCTTACTGTTGCCCGATTAAACACATCTTCCACAGTTGAGTGTTTGCCGGCAAGCTCGGCTGACACTTGAACTGTTTGGAAGGTTTAATTAGTGAATATTAAGAGTTGTACACACCAGATAATCACAGAGAGGTTGAAACGCGTGAGTCCCGCAAACATACAGATTGTCTTTATCCAGGACTTGCAAAACTCGAACGTAGTTTCGACAGTCCGTCTATCACACAAGCACAAAAACAAAAAAAAAACATTTAATCTGGATCAAATATTTACAAATATTCCACCATCTGTGTTGAAATATTCAGACCGAAGACATTTTTCCACATTACCTCTTTAGATTTCCCCTTTAAAATACACATTGACATGTCGTTCTCTGGAACTTTCCACATCAGCTGAAATAGATCACAGTCAATACAACATCACAACACTGTCTGCTAACTGTGACCAACATAAAGAGTCTTTGAAAGTGGTTTCAGATACATTACACGGCAGGAATAATTCTCACCTGGTTGCTCTTGATTGACACATTGTTCATGTTGAGTTGGTAGATGACCTCTCGAGCGCCCACGTACAGCACACCTCTGTCCTCGCTCAGCAGGAGAGTCGTGTAGTTGAACACATCCGGCTCCCAGAACTCAAGCAGGTTCACATCTACAGGAACACACACACACACACACACACACACATTAGCAAACCATCAGATGGGATTTGTGGGTACTGGCTCAGATCATACTGGAAATAAACAGCAGACATATCTGACCAAGATGGAAAAGACGAGAAAAACTGCTGGAAAAGAAATAACATTTTCTGGAATCTCTTTACGTCTGCTGAATGAATAGATTGCACGTTTAAAATTGAATCAACTTTCAAGAGTATATTGAACAGTAAAAATATAATTCTTCAGCTGGTTGTGGTTGAATCCTCTCCAGTGCCCATTTGTTAATGCTTCTTTTGAAAATTGCTCCTTTTTTGTTATTATTGCCATTAAATTATGTGCATTAAAGGGGTCCTAAACCTTTTTTTTTACATGTTCATGTTATTCAGTGTGTAATGTTCCTGTTTGAGCATGAAAAAGGTCTTTAAATAATTAATACACAGAATAAAGGGGCGAGGCCTGGTTGAGTTAGTTAGTAGTGTGGTAAAACTGCCGGTTATGGTAAGGGGCGGGACATTTCCAAAACACGCTTGACCAATCACAACACACTGCTCCAGCCAACCAATCAGAGCACAGTGTGCTTTTGAGAAGGAGGGGCTTCATAGAGACAGGAACTAAACAGAGCGTTACTGACAGACTGGGAAAACAGGAGCTGCAACAATGACAAATATGGGACAAATAATGTGTTTTTTGAATATTCAAGTATGACAACCTATTGTAGTTCAGCCCAAAAACAACATCTAGAAGGGCATAAGAGGTCCCCTTTAAGAAAGTAAAAAGGGTGGATTTTGAATACAATAGCTTCTTCTGGAGGACACAAATGACCAAGACAAACTCCAATGACTGTAATTCTTGAACACTTTATGTTTAGTAAGGAATATTTATACACTGCATGTATATTTGAGCATGTGCATTCATAGATGGTGATTTATGTATCACTGGCACACTTCAGTTTGTGTTTGGTGTCCAGTTTGGAGTGTGCATGCTTGTGAGTTTACGCTACATACTAGCGGCTCTCAGGTCTCCAGCAGCCAGACGTCTGCACATGTGTGCTGATGCTATCTGTGTTAGAAAAGCCACACATCGAACAACCAGTGATGGTGAAACTGTATATATATACTACCGTTCAAAAGTTTGGGGTCGGTGCGATTTTTTTGTTTTTAAAAGAAGTCTCTTCTGCTCACCAAGGCTGCATTTATTTGATTAAAAATACAAAACAAACCCAGTAATATTGTTAAATATTATTTCAATGTAAAACAGCTGTTTTCTATGTGAATATATTTTAAAATGTAGTTTATTCCTGTGATCAAAGCTGTATTTTCAGCATCATTACTCCAGTCTTCAGTGTCACATGATCCTTCAGAAATCACTCTAATATGATGATTTGATGCTCAAGAAACATTCATTATTATTATCAATGTTGAAAACAGTTGTGCTGCGGAATATTTCTGTGGAAACCTTGACACGTTTTTTTTTCAATAGAACAACATTTATTTGAAATAGAATCCTTGCTGAATAAAAGTATTAATTTCTTCAAGACATATTCACAAATCATAGTGATATTGTGTGTGTATGTGTGTGTGTGTGTATATCTCACATACATAAGGTATCCATACATATATACAGTATAAACACACACACACACACACACACACACACACACACACACACACACACACACACACACACACACACACACACACACACACACACACACACACACACACACACACACACACACACACACACAGTTTAGAAGCTTAGAGGTTTCACCATCTCAGGAAGTTTGATCTGTGGCTTTTCTAACACACATAGCATCAGCACACATGTGGTGCCTGCAGACGTTTGACACCCATTACATTTTTGACAAGAAAAAATAAATGAACCCTTCACTCACCATCCTGCTTCCATGAGCTCCTGGGAATGCTGGAGGGGCCGTGTGTGGAAACTTCCAGAAGCAATCCGAGAAACACTCCTAACACGCTAAGAGCCATGTTGGACTCCGGGATCTTCGGTAGCGTGATGTTTCCTCTGTGAGAACGACAGAGAGAAAAGGAAGAAAAGACAGCTGTCAGTCGAACAGCTCCACATCTGAGACAATCACAGCCAATGAAATGGAGAAATGTAGCATGTTCAAACTGACACGTTTAGCGGAAACAGGCTTTATTAAGACAGAGTGACACCCCTTTAGATGAAGTGTTTACTTTGCACACAACAACAAATCACATAATGAGAATGAATATACATATCACATTCACACTGCTCATTTCCATACGATGAACAAAACAGCATTACCATTACCATTTTCATGCTATTTACTATTTACAGTATAAAATGTATTGCAAAACTCAAATAATTATTGATGCAATGATGACAGAATAGCTGCGATATGGCTAAATGTGATCATCAAATAACAAAGTCTGTGATTTAATTAAATAAATATATGCACTGCTGTTTCAGAGTGGCACTGTTTTCATTAAAATAAATTGCATTTATTTATTTGCCAGAAAACCACCAAAATAAAAGCTTGATTGTTTAATGTTTGAATTTAAAGAATTTAAGAAGTAAATAATAGTACTTTTACAGCTGTACTATAAAATAAAATGATTATTTTATTAAATTATATTTCTTATTTTGTTTAATATTTTATAATATATATATATACTAAAAAAGACTTCAGAGTAAAAAATAACGATTCAGCTTTTTTTGGTAACACTTTATAATAAGGTTTCATTTGTTAACATTAGTTAATGTATTAACTAACATGAACTAACCATGATACATAATCAAACATTTGTTACTGTATTTGTTAATCTTTGTTAACGTTACTTAATAAAAATACAGCTGTTCATTGTTTGTTCATGTTACTTCATATTGCATTAACTGATGTTAACTAATACAACTTTTGACTTTAATACTGTTTTAGTAAATGTTGAAATTAACATTAATAAAGATTAATAAGTGCTGTAGAAGTGCAGTTCATTATCAGCTCACTAATGTAGTTAACTAATGAACCCCTACTGTAAAGTGTTCCCATTCTTTTTATTTTCTATATGCAGATGAACACAATCACCTAGCTGATTCAAGAATAAAGCTATTCAAGTCATCTGGTGAAAATTCCTGTATTTTTTTCATATTGCAATGTAAATTGCAGAAAAACTAAATACAGCAATGTCAGTTTTTCCAGTATCATGCAGCCCAATGCAGACTGTGCCTTTATGGATGAACTTCTATAACTGTAGTATTTCTATTCATTCATAGTTCGAAGACGCTTTGCAGTGAGTAAAGAGCAGTTAAGCGTTTGCGTCTCATTCATATGAAATGAGCTTCAGGCAGAACAGCAGCTCTTGGAAGCGGAGAAGAGGAATGCGATGACAAGCGACCAAAATTAGCATCAGTGAGATAAAGCCAAAACATCCCTCTCGCCCGATATCAGCGGCGGACTGTTAGTATAGCATGTGCTCACTGTCCCGAGTGGGAAAACAGCATGTCCCGTGTCCTTGAACTCAGATTGAGGTGTTTAAACGATAGAGAAACAGTTCAATTCACAGTTCAAGATCAATAACCTAGATATGACATCACCGCCTGACGATGACTGTAAACTGGTTGATTTTTCAGAAATTCCCCTGAACTGATATCTACACCACAGGGAAGTGAAGTCAGTTCATGTAAAGGAGGCATCATGAGGTCACAACATGCTTCTGAAATTCCAACTAAACCCCAGGACAGAAAAATGACACCTGATATGATGATTTTCATGACATCTCATATTTAAAATCATCTAGAGTTTCCACACTGATTGGTCATTTAAGACACAGCCTTCATCTCTTTACAGAGATGTGCAAAATTAGATTTTTTATTAAATGTATGTTAAATCAACATAATACTTCTCTGATTTGAAATGTCATAATATAACAAGCATTAGTTGATAAGCAGGCATATCCTGACAGGTGTTCAGAGAAAGTGTTTTTAAATTCTGACAAATGATCTCCATATGTGCTCCATGTTATTGTTCTGGGGAGAAAAAGAGCAGAGAGATTGAAAGACAAAAGAAATCAAATGAAGTGAAGAGAGTGGAATGTAATAAGATACAGGAAACTCAAGGAAACATCATTTCAACATGTGAACATAAACGGCCCCAAGCAAAGACAGAACACAAACTGCAGTGCTCAGCTTATCCCGGCTCTTCAGATTCACCCGTTTCATTTCTTTCATTCTGATCGGAGAGAGAAAAACTTATGACATGAGAGAGAGGAAACATGGATTTACCAAAACACAGTGCTTTAAAATCACTGGAAAACACTTTTCAACAGTTTGAAAAATACAATTAAATAAAAAAATACATTTCGGCTTTACATTGCATTCATTCTATATTTAAATAGCGTATATGTTTAAATATGACTGTTGCATCAAATACAACCCAATGTTTATGGTCTCTGGCCATTGTTTATTTCTAAAGCAATTCAAAGTGTGCCAAATTATTATTTTTACAATCCGAAAATGCTCCATCACAAGTGTTTATACATTTCCATTCCAAATTTCAATTAATTCCTGTTGAGAAAGTAGTATATTAATTTCAACGGATTTTATCTTAAAATTGTGAAAGTAGTAAATGAAGATTGACAACATGACATTGGTTGACATTGTGGAAGCATCAGACAAAAATAAGAAACCTGGACTAAAATATTAAAATCACTTCAGGTGAAAAACTACAGAATATGACTACTTTTTTTTTTTAGTTGTTGTGGCTTTAGACATCAGATGTTTGAATGTGCTTCAGATATCAAGAGGAAAAACATGTATTTGGACAGAGACCCAACTGAGATGAAACCGTGATTGACCCTGCAGGACAGCAACACCAGTGACTGATGCATTGGAAATCAACACAGTAAAATTACAACCATTGATCAACAGCAGATGAGTTTTCACAGCTTCAGGGAGGAAACAAACACACGTGCAATTCTACCAACCACCCTCAATGTACGGAAACGCTAAAAGGAGGTCACACAAACACAAAGACCCTGTTGTGTGTGTGAGGGGAGAATTACACACACACAGTAAACAATCAACAAAAGCTCAACGCACGTGTGTGTCTGAGTGCCTCTCACACACCACTTTCCCAGAACAATTCATTCACATGCCAGACCTGATTAGTCGAACCCTGATTTGGGTTTTACCCTGAATATGAAACGAAGAGCAGTGAATATGAAATAAATTATAACAAATAATAAAATATACAATACGTACACAAATTATTTTTTATTATAGTCTCGAATAGTCATGGTACGGACATCACTGTTCGGTGCATAACATTCAATTCACTTGTATAGCGCTTTCTACAATACACATCGTTTCAAAGCAGCTTTACAGAAAATGCAGTCAGAAGACGAATACAGTCAGTCACAGGCCATTCACCCGCCAATCCAGAAGGGGACGTGTGCGGTAATGCAACACTGTTTGCTAACCACCACAACAGGAAAAAGAGCAGAAGAAGAAAAAGGCACCAACCCAAACCAAGAGTTCAGACGGCAAGAGCTTGCAGTAGCCTAGACGCTGAGTTTCCATTCATTTTTGTGGCGCGCTCCACAAACTTCACGGAAAGGAAACCGGGACGGCAGAATCCTGTTTGTTTTCTTTATTTTACAAAAGCACAATGATTTGTTTTTATTGTGAATTATACACAAAAAAAAACAGACTTCTGCACGTTAGTATTTTCACCCCCCCAAAAATGGTTTTAAGCCAGATATTTATTTCTTTTGCATTACTGTGTCAGCAGGAAATATCAGTTTACATTTCCAAACATTCCTTTTATATGTGTGTGTATTGTACGGGTGTAACGGTACACAGAAGACAAACAGACAGACAGATAAATAGATACACACATACACACACTGCAGACACCTCATATGCAGACACAGCCCTCTCTTCCTGTATTAATAGTCTTGAAGCCTACAGTTTGTGGAGCACCTGTTTCGTGTCCGCTGCACGCACAGGCTCAGAAATGCAAGCTGGGTTTAAACCGTGGCGTCTTGCCAACTGGGCAACCAAGTGGCCGTTCTCAAACATTCAGTGTCTGCCAACTGTGCCCGTCCCCCTCTCTCTCTGACACTCACAGAGACGGCACAGTGATCGAAGCCACTCGCTGCCGACACACAACACTTTCTGCCAGAATCAGCTTTCCCACTACGCCCGCTGACAGCTCTCACAATCCCTCTCTTTCTCTGCACCCTCTCATGCTTCAAGGGCCTCTGTGTGCGTGTGTGTGTGTGTGTGTGTGGTTTGTTCTTTAGGTTCTTGTTTTTCCTTTCCAAGAGTATGAGAGTTTGTCTTTCTCCCTCAACCTGTCCACTCGTCAGTAAAAAACAAAACTTAGCAGATGCATTCATCCAAAGTGACTTACAATGCATTTAAGGTATACATTTTATCAGTTCATGCATCCCTTGAGATGAGAAAAGTTTTTGTTTAAAGAAACCATGTTTACATTTTTTTTTCTTTTTTTTAAAGAAACCATGAAACGGGATGTATAACGCTTTTAAGTTCTGTTAGGTGATGCATTTCTGAGCTTAAATTTAGGACTTTAGGACAGGGATTCGTTTTATATATCAGAATCGTTTGGATCTGGTTTACTCAGAAATGCATCACATGGGTTGTAAAATGGGTTGCATTTTGCATGCAAATGAGTGTTGACGTCTGCTTCTCATTAACAGTCCTGTAAGCACAGCAGAATATGTTGCTGGCAGAACTGCGGTGGACCCAGAAATACCTCGGTGAACACAAAGTCTTTGGTTTGGCATGAAATATGATGAATCTTTCATGACATCACGGCCCTGTGGAGCAGCAGCATGCAACTAATGCCCACATGCAAAGAAACTACAACAACAAAAACATAACAAACAGCAGGAAAAAACAATGATAAATGTAAATAATATAACTCATGGTATTTTGCAATGACATTTCCGACATTTTAAGTGTCTAAATACTTCTTGAGGCCACTGAGAGTATATAAAAAGTGCTATGAAAGCTGCAAAACGCTTTAGCATTTCTTTCTAAATAAAACTAGCTGCAGCACAGCTACAGTTATGACTTAAATAACTTCAGGACAGAAACTGTAGGTAATGGAAACCCAATGCAAAGGACAGAAAATAGCAGCTTCACGTGTAATTACAGCTGTATATCAGTGCAGAAAGAGCAGGGCAGCTCTGACGTGACCACACTGAAGCCTGATGAAGGGTCAGTCCCTGTAAAAACTTATATTTAGGCTGAGCTACGGAGACCTTTAAAATACACACGCTCCACACGAGCTGCAGGAAGGAGCACAAACGACATGTGAAGAAAGTGAGGTGCATTTTAAGAGGACACACACACACACACACACACACAAAACATAATGACTACCTCTGCTGGCCCATCAAAAGAAAAACGTAATTTTCAACATCTGCTTGTCTAAACTCTTAAAAATAAATGTTCCAAAAGGGGTTTTAAGTTCCAATGATGTAAAAAAAAAAAACTTTAAGTTCCAACAGTCATAAAAGAACCTTTAATTTCCTATAATGACAAAGTACTTTTTAATTTCCTATAACGCCATAATATAACTTTTACGCTCATATGATGCCATAAAAGAACCTTTACGTTCCTATGATGTCAGAAAATAACTTTTACGTTCCTATGATGTCATAAAAGAACATTTAATTCATACAGTCATAAATTAATCTTTTACTTCCTATGATGTCATAAAAAAACCTTTAAAGAAACCATAAGAAAACTTAAGTTCCTATGTTGTCATTAGAAAACCATTAAGTTCCTGTAATACCATAAAAATTCCTATGATGTCCTAAAACTTGTAAAAACCACAAAGTATTCTATGATGTTATAAAAGAACCATTAATGCCATTAAAGAAGTTCATATAATGGTACAAAATAATCAAGTTCATAAAAGTTCTCATGATGATAAGAGAACCTTTAAATAATTGTGTGTGTTCTCTAATAAAATAGAACTACTAAGGAACTACTAATGACCACAAAACAGTGTGAAAGGTCTTCAGAAGAAGTGAAACCGAGAACAGGGAGAAGAAGGGAGGAACTGATCTTAGATATTCACAGGCTATAAATAATCACAGGCGGTCGAGATCAGAGGCAGAAGTCTGGACTGTGATGCCCCAACGCAGGTGCTGAAAGTGTGCGTGTGTGTGTGTGTGTGTGTGGTGTGAGAAAACATTTAACCTTGGGAAGACTGGATTGTTTTCAATGAGTGACAGTCATCATGTATGTGTGTGGTCAAGCGTGTACTTCAGCAGCCGTCTTGGGGATCATTAACACAGTGTGTGTGTGTGTGTGTGTGTGTGTGTGTGTGTGTGTGTGTGTGTGTGTGGGTGGGTGGGTTGGTTTATGTGATTTATGAGGACACAAATTTGCATAATGACATGTCTATTACACTGGTATTACAACTTAAAGGTGGTTTATGAGGACATTTCAAAAGTCCTCATAATTCAAATAGCTTAAAAAACATAAAAAACAATGTTTTATTAAAAATGTAAAAATGCAGAATGTCTCCTGTGATGGGTAGGTTTAGGGATAGGGGCAGTGTAAGGGGATAGAATATACAGTTTGTACAGTATAAAAACCATTACGCCTATGGAGAGTCCTCATAATACTGTTGCACCAACATGTGTGTGTGTGTGTGTGTGTGTGTGTGTGTGCGTGTGTGTGTGTGTGTGTTACACACAGCCAGGAATCTTCAGTTTCTCTCTGAATAGTGCTGGTATATAAATAAATCTCACACACAGTGGGCGATCAGGTTTAGGGGTGGGTTAGATTACGGCCAGTCTTTCTGAACGACACGAGCAGAGTTTCAGTTGAACAGCAATATAACAGACAGACGATTCAGTTTCTGTCAGCATTTCAGGATTCAGTCTCAATGCACAGCTCTCATATCATGAAAAACATACTCTCACATTCACAACTCCCTCTCCAATCCACACAGATTATTTACGGAAACTGAACTGCAAAAACAACTCATGAAACCAAGTGATCATTTTTTTACTATTTTACAAAATCATGAGAAAATTTTAATACATGACCCACATTTACAAAACTATTGTTCAATACTACTAAATCAATAATATTACTCCTCACAAAACAATGCACATCATGATACGTCATAATTCTGCAATGCAAATTCAAACATTCAATATATATATTTTTTTAATTATCATTATTATTATTATTATATTATTAATATTATAAAATAACATAGATTTTTTATATTATATTTAATTGATATTTTTAGCATTATAATAATTACATAAAATATAAAATGTATAATAAAAATATAAATAATGAATTTATATTATATTATTTTATTTCATTGTTAATAACTTTAACAACATTATATATGGAAAAACAAATGCCACAAATGTGTAGAATGACCCTTTTTAAACTTAATAAGACTCAAAATGAACTCGGCCATCAATGCACACAATTTCAAAAATGTCAATGAAAGCCACAGTTGGCAGTGAGTGAAGACCCCTCACGGCAGGTCACACTGAACCAGCTCCATAAACACAGCGGTTTTATTGTGCGATACATCAGCCTGTTTCCTGTTAATTAAGGTGCCTTTTTCTGCCCGGACGAGTCTTTAAAACAAGAGTAAAACCCCATGACACTCCTCACTGTCACACTCCATGGTCAGTATTGTAACACGGCACCATCTTTAGCATGGCACTGATTTCACGCTCAGATTTAAGGTTCAGTATAAACAAAAAACCCTTCTGGGCTCTTTTGTGAAAACTCCCAGCATCCTCCGGCTCTTCCAGCACCTCCACAGTGTTTGTCTGGGACTTGGCAAGCAAGAGTAAATGCTCATTTTGACAGCCAGACACAGATTAATTTCATTACAGACTTCTGACTGCCCACATTGCAACGAATTCTGGCTGAGAACCGTCCGTCTAGATGAGCATGTTTAACTGCAATTTAAATACTCACGTCCCACTAACAATAAGCTACTGTACAAGGATTATAGTTCCTTCTGAAGAACACAACGGCTTTTAAATCATCCTTCATTACAAAATCTGAACTCTGGATCGAGTTACACTGAAGTATGTGCTGCAAATCTCTCTCAACTGAGATCCAGAACACGAACTGGGCGAGAGTACTATAATCTGAACCTGGTTTTCTTGTTGAGCAGAGGTGTGCGGCTGCTTTATTAAGTGATCACATGCACCATTTTCACCTGAACAGCTGAAAAAAAAAAAAAAAAAATCCAGCAACCATATAGGTCACACTAACATTGTGGCAGTGAGTTTTACATGTGCAATACCACTAATATGTTAAAAAAAAAATCACATATATTTATATATTTCTCTTAAAGTAGCAAACAATGAATATATACACACACAGTGCTTATATATATATATATATATATATATATATATATATATATATATATATATATATATATACAGTGAGTAAAATAAGTATTTGAACACCCTGCTATTTTGCAAGTTCTCCCACTTAGAAATCATGGAGGGGTCTGAAATTGTCATCGTAGGTGCATGTCCACTGTGAGAGACATAATCGGAAAAAAAAATCCAGAAATCACAATGTATGATTTTTTAACTATTTATTTGTATGATACAGCTGCAAATAAGTATTTGAACACCTGAGAAAATCAATGTTAATATTTGGTACAGTAGCTTTAGTTTACAATTACAGAGGTCAAACGTTTCCTGTAATTTTTCACCAGGTTTGCACACACTGCAGGAGGGATTTTAGCCCACTCCTCCACACAGATCTTCTCTAGATCAGTCAGGTTTCTGGGCTGTCGCTGAGAAACAAGGAGTTTGAGCTCCCTCCAAAGATTCTCTATTGGGTTTAGGTCTGGAGACTGGCTAGGCCACGCCAGAACCTTGATACGCTTCTTACAGAGCCACTCCTTGGTTATCCTGGCTGTGTGCTTCGGGTCATTGTCATGTTGGAAGACCCAGCCTCGACCCATCTTTAATGCTCTAACTGAGGGAAGGAGGTTGTTCCCCAAAATCTCGCAATACACGGCCCCGGTCATCCTCTCCTTAATACAGTGCAGTCGCCCTGTCCCATGTGCAGAAAAACACCCCCAAAGCATGATGCTACCACCCCCATGCTTCACAGTAGGGATGGTGTTCTTGGGATGGTACTCCTCATTCTTCTTCCTCCAAACACGGCGAGTGGAATTATGACCAAAAAGTTCTATTTTGGTCTCATCTGACCACATGACTTTCTCCCATGACTCCTCTGGATCATCCAAATGGTCATTGGCAAACTTAAGACGGGACTTGACATGTGCTGGTTTAAGCAGGGGAACTGGTTTAAGCAGTGCCATGCATGATTTCAAACCATGACGTCTTAGTGTATTGCCAACAGTAACCTTGGAAACGGTGGTCCCAGCTCTTTTCAGGTCATTGACCAGCTCCTCCCGTGTAGTTCTGGGCTGATTTCTCACCTTTCTTAGGATCATTGAGACCCCACGAGGTGAGATCTTGCATGGAGCCCCAGTCCGAGGGAGATTGACAGTCATGTTTAGCTTCTTCCATTTTCTAATGATTGCTCCAACAGTGGACCTTTTTTCACCAAGCTGCTTGGCAATTTCCCCGTAGCCCTTTCCAGCCTTGTGGAGGTGTACAATTTTGTCTCTAGTGTCTTTGGACAGCTCTTTGGTCTTGGCCATGTTAGTAGTTGGATTCTTACTGATTGTATGGGGTGGACAGGTGTCTTTATGCAGCTAACGACCTCAAACAGGTGCATCTAATTTAGGATAATAAATGGAGTGGAGGTGGACATTTTAAAGGCAGACTAACAGGTCTTTGAGGGTCAGAATTCTAGCTGATAGACAGGTGTTCAAATACTTATTTGCAGCTGTATCATACAAATAAATAGTTAAAAAATCATATATTGTGATTTCTGGATATTTTTTTTTTTAGATTATGTCTCTCACAGTGGACATGCACCTACGATGACAATTTCAGACCCCTCAATGATTTCTAAGTGGGAAAACTTGCAAAATAGCAGGGTGTTCAAATACTTATTTTCCTCACTGTACACACACATGTACATATATGACCCCGACTCAACAAACCAATCTGTAGAAATTAGTCGGGCAGGGTCAAATATGCATATGGAAGTGTCCATCCAGTCCAGATGCAAGTTAACCTGGTAAGTTTTTGCTACCATATGTATGCATATAGTATCCAAATTAGGGAAAAAAACATGAAAAGGATGGAAACCTGGGTACTTCTTGAAAATGGTCGGCAAGCAAGTCTCTTGACAGCTGTGCAACACCTCAGCTCCCCTTTGGGTTCATTGGTTGCTTTTCAAATTAAATGGCACTGATATTATCACAAGGAAGGACTTGGCTATATTGTTACTGTTTGTTGTTCATGTATATAACAGCACTTATCCGATTGGTGATGAATATCAACGCCTTCAGATAGTATAGTATATAATAACGCTGGTTTGCTTATATTTGATATTGGTTGCTGCAGCACATATTGATGAGAAATGAATAGTAAAGCATGGTTTTCCATGTTGTCATGTAGGGTAATAAAGAGAGAAAGTAATCGGGAATGACTACCAAAATAACCAAAAGGAGAGTTCACCCAAAATTTTTAATTGTCTCATCATTTACTCATGCTCAAGTTGTTCCAAAAAAGTAATATGGAAGTCAATGGCGTCCATCAACTGTTTGGTTATCGACATTATATCAGACAGAATATCTTGTTTTGTGTTCAGAAGAAGAAAGAAACTTATACAGGTTTGGAACAACTTGAGGGTGAGTAAATAATGACAGAATTGTCATTTTTTTTGGTGAACTATCCCTTCAAGTCCAAGTCAAGACTCGAGTCAGTTGTTCACGAGTCCAAGTCGTAGACTCAAGTTTCCTTCTCTGCTTAATATGAGGAGAGATAGAGAGAATTGAATTCTCTCAAAGAGCCAAAACAAACTCAAGCATAAAACATGGAATAAAAAGGCAAAGAACCATGAAGCCACAAATGAAGAAAAGAAGGATAAACTGCAGGAAAAGTTGGAGAACACAACCAAGCAGGAGAAATAAAATATTATTTGGGATGGACAAGAAGGATTTCCAAATCAACCAAAAGATCGAAATGTGCAAAAAGAAACATGCAGCTTTAAAACGCAAGAGCATCAACAGGAGGGACCGTCCAAGGGGTTTCATGCAGTGATGTCATCGCAGCTCAGCGCAAATGAGAGAACGAAAGCCCCAAACCAGACAGATGAGGAGAGGAGGGGTTTCTGACCTGTAACTCGTCCACGACGCTCGACGAGACCAGAAGATCCGTCCTTCAGAGAGAATTATAAAATCCTCCGGCTAAAGAGAGACACAGAGATGAGGAGAGGGTTATCATGGAGTCTGACTGTACGGATGGATGAATGTTAAACATCACACACACAAATGGAAGAAGAGCAGAGGAGAAAACAATTTATTAAAACAGAAGTGGAAATACACACAGACATCACATTTGAGAACATGCACACTTTATAAATGATGCACTGCTACTGATTAAAAGAGCAGACAAACATATAAACACACAATACTTCAAATATTAGCACTGATTTATTTTTAAACCAGAATCAAGTTGATTATCGATGGCATTGGTCAGATGTTGGAAGCATATCAGGGCTCATTTTCAATTATAAACCAGATTTCTAAAGGATTAAACAGTTATCTATATCCATCAGTTTGCCAACTGAAGCAAAATTAGAAAGCACAAGTATTGGTCATATCAAAATAAACATGCATCAGTGCACCTCTTCCAGATCAGCCCTTTATGTTTTGCCATTTTTTACAAAAATTAAACCTTTAAAAGGATGTTGCACTGAGGGTAGATTGCTGCGGTTTTAAATCAATGGTTTTAATAGACTGTTTCACAGACTTTACAGTCATGAAATACTCACACGGACATTAAAATGTGTGCCTTGGTTTGGACTGCAGCGAATCTGCATGTATTCACACATTTATCATTTAATCACACACACAACAGCAGTGGCAATAATAATGTGTACAATCTTAAGCAAAGGTATAATAAGCATTTACAAAGGAGTAGTTTCCAACACATGCTGTAAGCAGTCGACCAATCACAACAGACTGAGCCATCTGACCAATCAGAGCAGAGTAGACCAATCACAACAGACTGAGCCATCTGACCAATCAGAGCAGACCAATCACAACAGACTGAGCCATCTGACCAATCAGAGCAGAGTAGACCAATCACAACAGACTGAACCATCTGACCAATCAGAGCAAAGTAGACCAATCACAACAGACTGAACCATCTGACCAATCAGAGCAGAGTAGGCCAATCACAACAGACTGAACCATCTGACCAATCAGAGCAGAGTAGGCCAATCACAACAGACTGAACCATCTGACCAATCAGAGCAAAGTAGACCAATCACAACAGACTGAACCATCTGACCAATCAGAGCAGAGTAGACCAATCACAACAGACTGAACCATCTGACCAATCAGAGCAGAGTAGGCCAATCACAACAGACTGAACCATCTGACCAATCAGAGCAGAGTAGGCCAATCACAACAGACTGAACCATCTGACCAATCAGAGCAGAGTAGGCCAATCACAACAGACTGAACCATCTGACCAATCAGAGCAGAGTAGGCCAATCACAACAGACTGAACCATCTGACCAATCAGAGCAGAGCAGGGTCTGATAGCAGCTGATGCTGCAATAGATATTATGATTTTTTTTTTTTACCTTGGATGCATGTAAACCTGTTGTAGTACATTCCAAAACACAATTGACTTATCAGTAAGCCCTGCCCCCTTAGTTACTGTTGCTATCTAGGACAAATAAATGGAGTCTTACAATGACAGCTGTCAGATGTCAAGATGTTTTTTTTTTATATAAATTTTGGTCACAGAAGGACCACCTCTCGTCGAGAAGCATTCAAGTGTGACATGTGCCATGGAGGGACATATAAAAGATTTTAAAATAAATATGGTGGGTAACAAGATTAATTTGGAAGCGAGGGTTTACGGATCACAATGTTGGATGCCTCATGTTATGGTCGTCACGATCACAGATGAACAACATCCAGGATCAACACTGTTCATGTACCGCAGGGTAAGATTCAATTAATTTACATTTAACCAGTTTAATATGGAGAGGCACTGAAATGTAGACACTGTACATGACATGATTACAGTTAGCTATTAACTTTAATTGCAACTTAATGAGACTATGACAACCAGAAAATTAACAAATTAGGGTTAAATCCTTAGGGAATCAGGTTACTGCGCCCACATAATTAATATTATAAATAAACCGGGCTTCAGTCGTATTGCTCTGACAATTGGTCCGTTTGCGCAAATCGTACACTTTTGAAACGCGCTGATGAACACGCGCACAGTACGTGATTCAATACATGAATACCAAAGCCCATCCTCTCAGGATACCTGGAATCTGGAAACCCCAGGAACATCTTTTAATATTTTTGTAGCATAAACACCATCAAACCGATGAGAGCTTCGGCTCTTACAATGTTTCTCTATGGCGCTGAAACATAAAGATGTCCGAGTTCCCCCTGCAACTGATACTCAACTGCCATTGGCTCATCTGTGTTTAAGGGGAGGGGCTTACCGATTGGTCAATTAGGAACCTTTAAAATAGCATAATAGGGGCACTTTAATGGCACTGAAAGTTTTGCTCATCAATGTTTAACATTTACCTACATGTAGATTTTATAACCTTTATCAATTTCCTTCAGCACACAATCTGCTGCTCATGGACACAATCTCCAAAAATACAAAACCAGCATTGATTTAAATAAGCATGCACAAGAGAAAGTTATCCAGTGAATGAAGCGTACAATTTCTGACGGTAAAACACTTCCACTATAAATTAGTCATTTAGCTTAAGTGTTTGAGAATAACTTAAAAAATCAAGTTATTCTCAAACAATTTAGTCATTTATTTCCTACTGTATCTGAGCTCAGTTTACCCTTCCATTCACGTTTAATAACCAGGAAAACCACTGCAATCACATTTAATAACCAGGAAAACCACCACATGCGCATTTAATAACCAGGAAAACCACCACATGCGCATTTAATAACCAGGAAAACCACCACATGCGCATTTAATAACCAGGAAAACCACCACATGCACATTTAATAACCAGGAAAACCACCACATGCACATTTAATAACCAGGAAAACCAAGCAGGAAAACCACCACATGCACATTTAATAACCAGGAAAACCACCACATGCACATTTAATAACCAGGAAAACCACCACATGCACATTTAATAACCAGGAAAACCACCACATGTGCATTTAATAACCAGGGAAACCAAGCAGGAAAACCACCACATGCACATTTAATAACCAGGAAAACCACCACATGCACATTTAATAACCAGGAAAACCACCACATGCACATTTAATAACCAGGAAAACCACCACATGTGCATTTAATAACCAGGGAAACCAAGCAGGAAAACCACCACATGAACATTTAATAACCAGGAAAACAACCACATGCACATTTAATAACCAGGAAAACCACCACATGCGCATTTAATAACCAGGAAAACCACCACATGCGCATTTAATAACCAGGAAAACCACCACATGCGCATTTAATAACCAGGAAAACCACCACATGCTTAATAACCAGGAAAACCAAGCAGGAAAACCACCACATGCACATTTAATAACCAGGAAAACCAAGCAGGAAAACCACCACATGCACATTTAATAACCAGGGAAACCAAGCAGGAAAACCACCACATGCACATTTAATAACCAGGAAAACCACCAAATGTGCATTTAATAACCAGGAAACCACCACATGTGCATTTAATAACCAGGAAAACCAAGCAGGAAAACCACCACATGCACATTTAATAACCAGGAAAACCACCACATGCACATTTAATAACCAGGAAAACCACCACATGTGCATTTAATAACCAGGGAAACCAAGCAGGAAAACCACCACATGCACATTTAATAACCAGGAAAACCACCAAATGTGCATTTAATAACCAGGAAACCACCACATGTGCATTTAATAACCAGGAAAACCAAGCAGGAAAACCACCACATGCGCATTTAATAACCAGGAAAAGCAAGCAGGAAAACCACCACATGCACATTTAATAACCAGGAAAACCACCAAATGTGCATTTAATAACCAGGAAACCACCACATGTGCATTTAATAACCAGGAAAACCACCAAATGTGCATTTAATAACCAGGAAACCACCACATGCACATTTAATAACCAGGAAAACCACCACATGTGCATTTAATAACCAGGGAAACCAAGCAGGAAAACCACCACATGCACATTTAATAACCAGGAAAACCACCAAATGTGCATTTAATAACCAGGAAACCACCACATGCGCATTTAATAACCAGGAAAACCAAGCAGGAAAACCACCACATGCACATTTAATAACCAGGAAAACCACCAAATGTGCATTTAATAACCAGGAAAACCACCACATGTGCAATTAATAACCAGGAAACCACCACATGTGCATTTAATAACCAGGAAAACCAAGCAGGAAAACCACCACATGCGCATTTAATAACCAGGAAAACCACCACATGCTTAATAACCAGGAAAACCACCACATGTGCATTTAATAACCAGGAAAACCACCACTTGCATATTTAATAACCAGGAAAACTACCACATGCACATTTAGGCGTCAAAATCAAAGCAACACAAACTGAAAATAAACATGTATCTGCTGTTTTTGATTAGTTAAGGTTCTGGTTAATATCAGTGAGATCATCAACCTTTGCAAAGGAAACAATCAGCAATACAATTGAATGTAGGTCAGAGAGAAATCGCTCAAGCATGTGTGTGTGTTAACCGGGACCGGGACTGAGTCGAGGGGTGAACAAACCAGCCACACACAATCACAGCAAGTCATGCGGACGTAAAGCCAGCGCACACAAACACAGGCCTTGCACAGGGCAGGAACACAATGTCCCAATTACGGATTATGTTGCATGTTAATGTCTTCCTGATGTCAGTCTCAATTTAATTCAGTGCTTCATTTGACGGATGCATCTTACAGACGTCTGCTCATCCGGTCTGAGGATTCACACACATTTATCTGCATTAACTTCAGACGGTTCAGTGGGTTAGTAGAGGAACACAACTAACGGAAAAACTTGTTTTTGAAAAGATGGTTTTTATATTGGCTATGATATTTAGAAGTAATAACCTCAGATCTCATTAGTTACTTGTTGCAGTTTAATGCATTGCAAATAAATGTAAATAACAATTTGAAATAGCATAATATAAAACATTCTCCAAGAATGTGCCATGTAGTCCTGATAAATTCATTTTAGTTTTTTTTTCATATATATATATACATATGTATATATATGTATATATATATGTATGTATATATTGTACATATATACGTATATATATGTATTGTAGCAGATACGGTTGCAAACAAGCTTCCCAATACACACACACACACTAATGCAAACTGATGCTCTCAATATCTGACATTCAGAGCATCATTCATCTTTTGTTTCTCACACACACACACACACACACACACACACACACACACACACACACACACACACACACACACACACACACACACACACACACACACACACACACACACACACACACACACACACACACACACACACACACACACGCTGTGGCAGGTGTCTGGATCTCTTGTCAGAGCACTGACAGTGGACTAAAATTGATGAGCTACGAGTCAAAGGTCGCGTCCCTTTACAGCGAGAGGAAACCGTCACACGACTCTTCTGGCATCACACACAAAACGTGTCATTAACATCCGGCGATCGAGCCGTCAGTCACACTCTAACACACCACGAGGAAGTGAAGATGTCACGGGTCGCCCTCTTCACAATGGAGGATTCCTATTATCGAACAGAGACGACGATTGGATTGTTGGCGTTGAGATCGGAGAACAAACAGGTTTGATTGATGAGACGAAGACTGTGGCACTACAAAACAAGAGGATGATATTGTTATATTTCAATGCAGGCTGTGATAATAACTCAAGCAAAGCTCTCAGAGGAGACAGGAAATGAGTTATTAATCAACTTCAGTTCTGTCATACATTTCAAAACAGGCATGAGAAAAGTCTGTATAGTTGGATCGTCATATACTCATCTTTGTTACAAACACACCTGACTTTTTTATTCATTTTATTTTTTATTGCTGAAAACATTCCCAACCACTATAAATCTCAAATTTCAAACGTACTTTAAAGGCACAGTATGCGAGTTTCGCCACTAGAGGCCGCTTTTTCAAAACAACAAAGGCGTAGCTTGATGACGCCGTGAATGAGAGTGGGATTGTGGGAGTTTTCGTTTTCACCTCCACATCCGATGGAAATAAATCCGACGGGACTCAGGCAGAAATAGTGTTCATGGGTGAGCAAATGTATTACATTATTCATTTTACTGTGGTATGAATCAGTCCAAGAGCCCGGGACATTTTACCTTGCTGTGGTTATTACGCTAACGCTCCTTTCGTTTTGTTGCTTATGTTTATTTTATTTGCATTTTATATTTTATGTTTATTTTTATTTTACAAACAAGTTCAACTTTGTTACAGTTTCATTTGATCACTTAAATTCATTGCATTTTATCTCATTCTAATGAAATGGCCGCGAGTGCAGAATTACTACTCATACAGGTGACTTTATTTGAGGAATTAAAATTGTGGTTGATTTAAAATTAAAATTACTTGATCAAAAAACAATCATACTAATATACATTTGAGTGTGTTGAAAGTTATGTTATAACGTTACTCTTACACTTGTAACACATAGCATTACGCTAGATCGATATTAGAATATCATATTAATAAAAAACCCAGACAACTTCCGGCAAATTTCGATTTGCTCTGAAAGTTAGTCTGGCAAAGAGCTCATTCAAGCCCATTTCCAATCCGTCGAAATCGAGGCACCAATCAGAAACGTTGGGGCGGGCTTTACACGATGACGACAGCGCTGGGATTTTGAAGCAGATTTTGTAGCCAAAATTACAAAGATGGATGCCGCCGTCACGTCTGTTTTAAGCGATTTGAACGTTTCCTTGTTGTTAAAAACCGAGCAAAGAACAATATTCTTTATTGTATATTAAGAAACATAAGATGTTTCTCCGCCGCTCTGCATACGTCATCTCCTTCATCGCTCTGATTGGTTTTAGGTCCATCCGCGACGCCCGTTGATGACGCTCCTCTGGAAATGATTTGTCTATGACGCTTTGCCAGACCATAACTCAGTTACAACTGAGAATGGTCTGGTTTTAACCAGGCTAGCTGTATTGCTGTTACTACAAATAAAGCTCTTTCTGATTATGCTGTTAGCCACTTGACAGAATATTGTCTCTGAGGTACAAACATGTCACTCGCGGTAAATCAAGAAAACAAGAGATTCAAACAATAAGTCTAGCCGTGTTAAGCTGTTTAAGAATGAGTAGTTTTCTGTCGATAAAGGTTTCCAAACAGTTGCTCACCGGACTAATAAAACACAATATATTAAAATGTCTTTGGTGTTTACATGGCTTCTACGGAAGTAAAACTGGAGATCGGAGATAACGTGGATATGACGCGATGATGCGGGCCGTTACACTGGATAAAGAAGCTGATTTATCTGGATCTATAAACACTGTAGGAAACATTTGGAATAATATAAGTACACAAAACAACAAAATACATAACAATATTCTACTGTTTTTTGTATATTTTAATGAAAAAATCTTACATATTGTGCCTATTATTAAATACTTTATATTTACAGTGAAATATTACAATATTAGATTAATATTTTTTATTAATAATAATAAT
This sequence comes from Meda fulgida, assembly GCA_030578275.1. Taxonomy (NCBI): domain Eukaryota; kingdom Metazoa; phylum Chordata; class Actinopteri; order Cypriniformes; family Leuciscidae; genus Meda; species Meda fulgida. The sequence goes on along the minus strand of CM060636.1, from coordinate 3,067,104 downwards.
AATAATAACAGTTATTACTATTATTTTAATATTTTTCCACTTTTATTTTATATTTTATATTATTTAATTAAAAAAATAATTATATATATATATATATGCTGGCCTTTGAGCTTCATTTTATGTATTAACAGTGCAATACAACTAAAAGTATGTTAAATCAAATAATAATAATAATAATGAATTATTGATATTGATATATAGTCACAAAACATTTTTGCCATTTGTGTAGCCATACAAACAAGCAGAGCAAACCTGGAGCTTTTTTAAAATTGTAATTAAAAAAAATATTAGAAAGAAAAATACAATTAGATATTTTTCCCAAAATCATGCAGTCCTAGTGGAGGTTGGTTTTTAATGAACAACATTTAAAATTTCAGTCACATAAACTGCTTTGCATTCATTTTTTTAAGTCTTATTTCCATTGTACGAATAAGAGAAGCATGAACAATCTGTCTAAAATCTCCTTTTGAGTTGCACAGAGGAGGAGGAAGTTATTATGACGTTTATTATGACGTTTATTATCTTCCTCTCGGTTAACTCCAGATTTCCAAAAGTCACCAGGCATCAATTAATATCTGTAAATGATTGACTCTCATGGTCTTTGGCAGCTGCTTCCCGTTTGTTTGGACTGAATCAGAGTTGTTTCGGCAGCCTGGAGGTGACGGGTCAGAGGATCTTGACCTTTGAACTAAATCAGCTCCAGGTCATGTGATCTCAAACTGTTCATATGCTGATCAGTTTAGCTGGAGTGTGTGACGTCCATCCGATAAATGCTATAATTATATGGTGGATCTTGATTATATTGTAATCTTCATTTTTTTAAATAATAATATATTTGTATATATTTATATTAATATATTTTTAGATGGCACAATGCAATTTCGTTTCTATTAATTTGTGAAATTTTCATTAATTTAATTTTGTATTAATTTATTATGATTCATTTTTAATAATAATCCAATTTTTGATATGGCACAATGCAATTTAATTTGTAATAATTAGTGAAACTTTCATTAATTAAATGTAATTTTTAATTAAAATTTTAAATGTATTATTGGTTCATTTTTTTAAATAATACTAAGTGGCCAATATATATATATATATATTTTTTTTTTTTTTTTGGGAGATGGCACAATGCAATTTAATTACAATTAAAGACCATTTTTTGTCTCATATAATGTTTCACAAAAAATGAAAGGCAGACCAAAGTGTGTGCTAGGTTCATAAGCAGATAAACCCTCTTTAATTATAAACTAAACCAGATATAAACATGTATTAATTTATTTTTCTTCTTTCATGCAACACAAAAGCAGAAGTTAGGCAGAATTTCCACACAACACTTTTCCATAAATCCTCATACAGTGACCAGGGGCTGTTGAGCTCCAGAAAAGCACAAACCAATCACTTCAGAAGACTTTGAACATAGTAAACTCCAATTTTAAGGTACATTTATCATCCTTTCCTGTCATTTAGCATCTTAACAGCCCATGGTCACTATGTTTGTTCAGCTTTTGTGCTCTACTGAAGAAAGAAAATCATCCAGGTTTGGAACGACATGACTTTTTTTGTTAACAAATCACATTCAATAACTGTACTGTCGAAACATGTCTTACGAAGAGTAAAAGAGAACAAAATGAAGTAGTTGTCACTTCAGTCCACCAAAAAATCTTGGTCAATATTAACTCAGACACAAGACAGAGAGAACCAGAGAGAGAGAGAGAGAGAGAGAGAGAGAATGAGAGAAAGACAGACATGAATCTCAAGTAGTCTTGAGTAGAGGGAGTCTTTGTTCTGGACCCAATGACAGCGAGCATCCCTCATTCTCATACTCCGTGTTTTCTTTACGTCTTTTCGGCAGCACATTTATCATTCCTCCACACAAACAATTGTGCTACAAAACTCACGAGCGCAGGCGATACAAAGGACGGCTAAACCGGGGGCCTCCGATCAGCCGCCCGCGCTGGTTGCTAGGTTACCTTTGATCTTTTTCAAAAACTCGTCAACAAGCTTGTCACTTCCATAAGTCTTCGAGGAAGATTTTACTTCTGCAGCTGTTGTTGATTTAAAAAGACATGAGAGACTAAAGGCTTGCCAACTCAATGGTTTTCAAAGTAAAATTGTGTTGAAATAATAATATCCATGACCACATTCACAATACATTGTACTATATATACAATATATACAACATATTGTACTGTACTGAGTAAAAATTAAGTTCTCCCATTTCTATTTGCCGTTTCCTAAAGATCTCTTATGTAAACTGAAACAGCATCTAAAAGGAGCAAAGCTCTGACTCAGGATTGCTGACACCATTAGAAAGGAATGGCTAAGAACAAATTGCTTATTCACTATAAAATCAGTGAAACTGCATTAAATGATGGGACCGTTTCAGCTGTCTGGCCTAATTTCCAAGAGTCGCTGCAACTCTTTCCACAGGATGGAAACGGCAGCTGACATCCGTCGATCACTAACAGAGACTGACGACTTCATTTGCCATCAGGATTTTCCTGCTGATCTGGAGTCCAATCCATCACTTACATAAGAGCGACAGAACCAGCAAGTAAGAGGCACTTCGCTGCAAATCACATTATTTTCATGGATTATGGATATTAAATATTCATTACTTTCCCTGACTATATACATGAGTCAAAGTTTTCCAATGCCTTTATATCCAAAAATTAGGAAGTGAACCGCAGGACAGAATCATATAGCCAAAAGCATACTCTACACAAGTAAATGCAGATCCAAGGGCTGCATAACATACATCGAAATAAATTCAATATCATGATATGGCTTAATGCGATAGCCAAATCACGAAAGCTACAATTTAATGAAATATTATTTGCTAAGTCAGTTATTTCTAATATCACGCATCCCTTCTTGACCCCACTTAACCTGAATTAATGTGTTCCTGTGTGAGGTAACAAACCGAACATATACTTGTGTGCCTTTATGAATTGTGTTCTGCTTCTGACACATCTCATAAAGCTGCAATACTTGCATAGAGTACTTTTACAGTACAGAGCACTATCAAAAAACATCAGCATTTGTGTGTCAAATTCTTTCAAAACACCCTCAGCTGACCAACACCAATGAAGATGCTCATCATTTTCATACCTTATTGTCTGCGAATTGGCAAAGGCAAGCAGGAGAGAAAGAGAAATAAAAAGAAAACAAAGCAGGAATTTGGGTCAAAAAGGAAACCGAGAGAGCAGCCAACAAGCATCCAGCATCAGAAAACTCGACTCAGCCAAGATGCAATGCAAATCAGCTTCCATGCAAATGCCAAACGTCTCCAAGGGGCCCTCGGAGAAAAGACCCTTTATATGCCAGTTTTTTCAATGCGTTTGCCTGAAGACGTAACCACATCCCTGCTAACCTGATGATAGGGATTGAGATCATAGGAGAACAAGCAGGACAACAGAGGAAGCATTCAACATATCTGCAGAAGCAAACAACTACTCACTTGAACGCCATGGCATCGAGCGGCGAATGCTGATTCATTAAAGAGTCTTTCTGAGGTTCACGTCTCGGGCTGAAGATGGAGAGAGAGCTCTTCACGGATCTGTGGAGAGGGCACAAGGACTTTTAGATTAGGAGGGGGAGATATTTCAACTTGCACATACAAAGGCAGCGCTCAGAATACAATACTAACGTACTGCACAGTATGTACTTTACACCGTCTACTATTCTTTAGAAAAATGCACAAAGCCGTATGCAACATTGTCACATGACCTCACTATGTTTAATTTAATGAGTGGTGTCACAAAAAAGATTAACTATAATTTTGTGTTTCGGTTTTTTTGGCAGGCTAATCAAATGATGAGTCTAGAAAGAAATAATACAAGAGATTGGTATTATTACTTCTGGTTCAATTGTCACACTTGAAATAGAAGGTCAAGTTATACTTGTTCTAGCACTATTAGAATGAGTATTAGTAGTATAAAAATAATTCAGACAGCTTTGCGAACACATTTGGCTGATTCATTGAAAAGAATCGGCTCCCAAGAGTGATAAGAAACAGCTCCCAATTACAGAGCGATTCAATCTGACTCCCGAGAGCGATTCAATCTGACTCCCGAGAGCGATTCAACCCGAATCCCGAGAGCGATTCAACCCGAATCCCGAGAGCGATTCAATCCGAATCCCGAGAGCGATTCAACCCGAATTCCGAGAGCGATTCAATCTGACTCCCGAGAGCGATTCAACCCGAATCCCGAGAGTGATTCAACCCGAATCCCGAGAGCGATTCAACCCGAATCCCGAGAGCGATTCAACCCGAATCCCGAGAGCGATTCAACCCGAATCCCGAGAGCGATTCAATCCGAATCCCGAGAGCGATTCAACCCGAATCCCGAGAGCGATTCAATCCGAATCCCGAGAGAGATTCAATCCGAATCCCGAGAGAGATTCAATCCGAATCCTGAGAGTTCATGAATCAGGCATCAGTAATTCTGATTCAAAACAGTTGGCTGATGACCATGCGACCCAAGAAATCTTGTCAGGTGTCAAACACAAACCACAAAAACAAGTTAACCAATAAAATAGCATTTGTACTAAAAAGCAAGCAACACTACTGAGAAATCTAATTTAACAAATAGCTTTGTATGCCAACATTGACAAATACCAAGTTATTAAAGTTTTTATAGTAACAAACAATTAATATTATATTATAGTGGATACCATGATTGATTACCATGGTAACTATTTTAACTCCACACACACACACAGACACACACACACACACACACACACACACACACACAGCTGTTTTGCAAACAATTGGCCCTCGGAGCGAGCGACACAAGGCTGATGAACACTACGCTGCCTCTCTCTCAGTTAGCCTCATCTAAAGGAGAGAGGGGTTTCCTCCAGCTTGGTGGGGATTCCATCACCATGGCGACAGTGGAACCCCAGAGAATGAATAGAACCTGGAATCCAGCGACTCAGATCTTACTAACTACAGAAATATTAGATTCTATCACCTGCACAAAGGTATGAGCGTTTTCATTAGCGAAAAATAGATTAATAGAGACCTTGAAACCGAAGAGAAAAACTGTGTTGAATAAATCAGTGGTGCTAAAAATAGAGCAATATATACAGGTAGTTTATATTTCCTTCAGCTCTAGTCGAACTTAAACGGAGCACAACAGGATGACTTTACAAAACAGGTTAAAACTGCAGAACACTATCAGCTTCATTAATGATTCAGTATGTCAACAGATGCAACATTAAGCTAATGAAGGAAACCAACTACACTGCTTTCAGGACCAGGACGAAAACGAGATCATTCAAACTATTCAAAAGTTTGTGGTTGGTAAGACGATTTTGAACACGTTTGAAAACAGTTGTGCTGCTACATATTTTTGAGAAAACTGATTTTTTTCAGGATTCTTTGATAAATGGACAGTAAAAAAAGAACAGCATGTATTTGAAATAGAAATCATTTAACATAATATAAATGTCTTTACTGTCATTACAGAAGAGAGGAACCAAGCAATTTGTCAAGGAGCCAACAATATTCATAATATACAATGCCAGGTTTAAAACTAGTACTTCGATAAATAGTCACTTTAAAATCTTTGAAAATATGTTTAATTGGTTATTAAATGGCTCTTAGCAGCTCTAGAAGACGTATTTGCGATGCGAGTTGTGACGTTGTCTCTCTCTCGACTCCAGAACGCCTCGAGGCTCGAGTCTGAGACATCACTGAAGTCCTCTGGGAGACACGCGTATGGCAGTCGTCTAGCCCACTTCTCCTCATTAGTCTTCATGAAACCCACAACAGAACCGCACAAAGACACTAATGGTGATCACAAGGCCTACACTGTAAATCACAGTTTAGCATATAGGTACAACCATCAGAGTACACAAAGAAAAGACCATCAGGGATTAATTGAGATGTTCTGACAATTATGCATAGCAACATTACTGCTCATTTGCATGTGTCAACATCTCCGCTTTGAACCAATGGTTTGGAAACAACGCTGGATTTCTATACAGACACCTCAGAACAATGGCAGCTAATTACCCAAACGTGACGGGCGGTTACAACCGTCTCATCGATCCCTGTAGAGTTCTCCCAGAATGCAACGGGCCACTAAAGGTCAAATGCTTCTTTTTTCCTTTAATGAACTGCTTCAGGAATGAAGAGACGCTTTCAGTTCTGTGGGTTTCCACAATACGACCCAATTGTTATATTTGCAGAAGTTTCCAATGAGGGTATGAAATTCCTCAACAATGATTCCAAGAACCTGAGGTGCTTCAACCAGAGTATAAATCTGCAAGCAGACGGAAAACACAAGTCATAATCAAATTCTCCCAATACATCCCATATGCATTGTAAAGGTATTTATTTACCAGACGCCACTACATTCACGTCTAAAACTTGATTCCTTTACAAAAAGGTTGCAACCAGGGTTTCTCTCTGAAATAGAAACTTGCTCAAACTTATATGGCTCATGACATGAGAAATAAAATTTGCCTTGATTTTTTGACATATAAGAGGTCTTTGTACCAATAAAACATAGTTCAAGTTTCATAGCATAAAACATCCTCTTTATTATGAACAAAGCATTTGTTTAATTAAGCTAAAAAAAGACTAATTTTGATATTGCGGGATCTGTGACGTACAGATGTGTGTTCAGCTCCCACACACTCGAGTCTGCCGACAACAAGACAAAGGGACGAGTTAAAGATCATCCGCTTTCCAGTTTAAACAGCTCATTTATGTCTCTGTACTGTGGTTTAGCATAAAAGGTTTATTTAGCATGTAGTAAGAAATACCACAGACATTGAATAATCAAATATAAAAAATATAATAAAATGCATAGTCTTCACTGAGTGAATTAAATATAAAAGTATTCTTATTAAAGATTCAAAAGTTTTTGAGATATTTTCTCTGTCTGTTTGATTAACATGAATGACTCAGATGGCAGCAGGTTTATTAGGCTGTTGACACTTTAAGACCGAATGTAAAGATTTAAGTTTGCCAAGTCAAGCATCACTATTATGTGATCAAACCTCTAATGTGTGCATCGTCCTGCAGCGTTTGTGCTTCACACATGAAGGATTCCTCAAATCATGCGTTTTGTTGAGGTGTTTTCTATGTCGACCAAGGTTTGCTAGTGTTCAACCGGTACATTGCCAAGGCCGATATTTTTAAAATATCGGCATTGGCTGAAAAGTTTCTCCGATGTGTCAGGAGCGGGACTTATATTTTGACACTAAAACACACACATACAGTGTCCACGCTAAAGGGATGCATGAGCCCACTTTGAAATCGGACAGATGTGTCTTGAAACGCTGTGTGCGTGTGCTTTGATTTCGCAATGCTGCTACGGAAGGCTCACATACACACACACACACACACACACACTTGAAGAGAGAAAACACTGATTACACTGGAGGTTTAAATATGCATTTGATCACAGCTGAAGGAGACGTACGGACACATGCCAAAAGCCACAACTAAACTACACCTTACTAACGCCTGTCAGGAGGAATTCACAGACAATACATGACTAGATATCTTTACGTTTTCTGCAAATCTTGCTAACACAATGTTAGGCTTTTGCAGGTGGTTTTCTTCGTTTGGAATTTGTGGAATAATGAATGTGCATATGGGATATATGTAATAATAATCTTCAATATGAGAAATTGTATTAGCGATGCTACAGCAGCATGCAAAAGAGAAGCACACTTTAAAAATAAAACCTACAACTAAACAACCAACAGAAAACCTATAAAACACAACCACCTAAAAACATAAATTTTTTTACTTAAACCCACGAAGTGTTGGCAAAGACGCTCTGAAGCTCAGAGAAAACCACCACAAAAAGAAAAACTATAAAGAGTGCATTCATCAACTGATCTATTGTCTACTCTATATATTATTCAAATTAGCAATATGCATCAAATAACATCCAAAAAATACAAGAGATGCTCCTTAAACTCACCAAGTGCCGGTCAGATGCTCTGAAGCTCAGGGAGGACAACCACTAAATCCACAATGATGCAACAAAAACAAGCGAGAATTATTTCAGTGTGTCTGCTGGTCTCATACGTGTCTGTTTTCTTTCAGACGTGTGTATAATTTAGAGTAAATCTGTAATTTTCTGGGTGTCATAAATGTTGATGGTTCTGTTTGGCTGTGGAGGTCTGAACACGAGCAAACGGAGATGAGAAAACATTCAAACCTCCCCCCCCCCCTCCCTCTCTCTCTCTCTCTCTCTCTCTCTCTCTCTCCCTCTCCCTCTCCCTCTCTGAGAAAAGCATGCTGAATGTCAAAAACCATGCAAAAAAAAGCACCGAAATCAAGATGGTTTAACCTCAACATCCACCCCCTGTCAAAGCAACAATGAAATAATGTCAGATTATAACATTCTCACACACACACACACACACACTGTTGGAAGCACTGCTGTGACAGGTGCAAAAGAATAACAGCAGATCAGCTGGTGCAACTGCATGCATTCGTGTGTGTGTGTGTGTGTGTGTGTGTGTGTGTGTGTGTCACAGAGCACACTTGAGATTGCTGACAGCAGAATATAATCAATGCACAGAGGGGGCTGGGACAGTGTGTGAGTCTTCTATTGTTTACAGGGTCAGAGTGTGTCCATAATGCAGCGAGACAGACCAGTCGGCTCTTCACCAGGGTTGGGAAGAGTTCTGCTTTCAAGATGATCCACACTTATCGCATTTCTATCCTAAATTTATCCACTACACTAGGGACGACAACTGATCACAAGCTGCTCTGTGTGAATTTAGCAATTGGTTGTCAAACACGAGTCTGAAGACATGTGATGCATGTGCACGGTCAGATGATCTGCATTTGCAAGAAAAAAAAAGATAAATGTTCACATTAGCAGAGCAATGCTTTTGATTAGAGATGCAGATGCACAATATCACCATCACATTTTTAAATTATTCATATCTGAAGCAGATATCTGCACTTTTTTTCTTTGCACTTCAAACAGTATGGCAAGTGTAGAAAAGCTCTGAAGATATCAGTTGTTTCTATCAAACATTAAAATATCATTTTAATTCAAGCATGTAAAGTTCAATGTACATATCGTAGCTGTGAACACAGCTTTTTCAATAATACAATTATTTATAATATAATACATAATTTTATGCATTTTATTAAAAAACAAGTTAACAATATATTATATATATACTGTTTATAATTGTCTATCAATCAAATTTCTATATTGCGCATCTTTTGAATTTTATCAAATTCAAAGCCTTTTAATTGCAAAGATTTTTATGTTGCTTTACTTCAGATAATTCGGGGGCATTATGAAAGAATGACAAAAAAAACATGCATTGAAAAATGTATTGTGCATGTACATTAGTTTAACTGTGCTTCTCATCTCCACGCCAATCATGATCCAAATTTAATTAGCTCGTCTTTCTTTGTACCTGCTGGCTCGGTTTGAATTAATAACTTCGCTCTCCGAAACTACCTTTCTGGAAGAACGAACACAGATTGGGATTTTAAAGAGATTGGTGTACCATTGAAATGACATCAGCTCTGCAATAAAATAAGCCTCCAAACAATAGACATTTTATTGAAAAGTACAAAGCTGCAAAAATGTGTTAGTTTACTAAAGGGTGATATCGTGGTCCGAATGGACTGGGAAGCTTTGAGTTGTGATATGTCTACAGCAGACATTACAAATTAACAAGACAATTCTGTTTTCAATGCAAATACAAATATGCATTAACACATTCATATTTAAATCTACAGTCAGTACAGTGTGTAATATAGCTGTTTGTAAAGGTAAAAGGTCTGCAAAGTTTTAAAGATCAAAGCGGACAACAAATTAGTTATTGTCTCACAACAGACTGGGCCATCTGACCAATCAGAGTAGACCAATCACAAAAGACTGAGCTGTCTGACCAATCAGAGCAGAGTAGACCAATCACAACAGACTGAGCCGTCCGACCAATCAGAGCAGAGTAGGCCAATCACAACAGACTGAGCCGTCCGACCAATCAGAACAGAGTAGGCCAATCACAACAGACTCAGCCATCTGACCAATCAGAACAGAGTAGGCCAATCACAACAGACTGAGCTGTCTGACCAATCAGAGCAGAGTAGACCAATCACAACAGACTCAGCCATCTGACCAATCAGAGCAGAGTAGACCAATCACAACAGACTCAGCCATCTGACCAATCAGAACAGAGTAGGCCAATCACAACAGACTGAGCTGTCTGACCAATCAGAGCAGAGTAGACCAATCACAACAGACTCAGCCATCTGACCAATCAGAGCAGAGTAGACCAATCACAACAGACTCAGCCATCTGACCAATCAGAGCAGAGTAGACCAATCACAACAGACTCAGCCATCTGACCAATCAGAGCAGAGTAGACCAATCACAACAGACTCAGCCATCTGACCAATCAGAGCAGAGTAGACCAATCACAACAGACTCAGCCATCTGACCAATCAGAGCAGAGTAGGCCAATCACAACAGACTGAGCTGTCTGACCAATCAGAGCAGAGTAGACCAATCACAACAGACTCAGCCATCTGACCAATCAGAGCAGAGTAGACCAATCACAACAGACTCAGCCATCTGACCAATCAGAGCAGAGTAGACCAATCACAACAGACTCAGCCATCTGACCAATCAGAGCAGAGTAGACCAATCACAACAGACTCAGCCATCTGACCAATCAGAGCAGAGTAGACCAATCACAACAGACTCAGCCATCTGACCAATCAGAGCAGAGTAGGCCAATCACAACAGACTGGGCCATCTAACCAATCAGAGCAGAGTAGGCCAATCACAACAGACTCAGCCGTCTGACCAATCAGAGCAGAGTAGGCCAATCACAACAGACTCAGCCGTCTGACAAATCAGAGCAGAGTAGACCAATCACAAAAGACTGAGCTGTCTGACCAATCAGAGCAGAGTAGACCAATCACAACAGACTGAGCTGTCTGACCAATCAAAGGACCAAACGATCGAACCGATTCAGACACTGTGAGAAAAGAGCTGATGCTAGAAAATGAAAGTGTTTTTTGACCTTGGATGCATGTAAACCTGTTGTAGGAGACTGCAAATAACACCACAGACACAGTGTAATCCCCATGGGAAAATCCAACAGTAAAACTGGGAGTTGTGAAAAATGTGATACACCAGCGTTTTGCCAGATGAGAAGTTTATCTATGCATCATCTTTTTACTCTTTTAATTCATTTTATATCTGTATCATAAATCTATTTTAATTTCTTTTATACTTGTTTTCATTTCCCTTGCTTTTATTTTGTGATTATTTTAGTTCCTTTCTGTAAAGCACCTTGAATTGAAATGTGCTATATAAATAAACTTGCCTTGCCTACAAAACAAAATAAGCAAACTTCAAAACAGCGTAATAGGGGCACTTTAAGGATGTTGCACTGGATAATGTTACAATGTAACACTAAAGAACACAATGATCCCCGATCAGCCTGAATGATCATGAGTCATGAGGGAAGATGTTGTTTGTATTTTTCCATGAGTATTTGAGTGTGTTCACGGTATAACAACATTCACACTTGGTTTCACCCCATCAGAGTCACAGGATTCTCATAAAACAGAAGCACAGATACAGATCCTGCCAAAGCTTTCAACCAAATTTGATATCCTATGATGAAAAACAGGTCTTTTCAAATAAGAGTTTAATCAACTTTGTAGTTTGTACACATAATCTAACATTCACAATTCAAAGCTCCTTCTGGTGCTGTAAAACTCCTAAAAGTACAAAAAAATAATTGTATTAAAGGGATAGTTCACCCAAAAATGAAAATTCTGTCAGTAATTACTGACCCTCATGTTGTTCCAACCCCGTAAGACCTTCGTTCATCTTCAGAACACGAATTAAGATATTTTTGATTAAATCTGAGAGCTGGATCACTCCTCCATAGGCTTCTTCAAGGATTGAAATTTGCCGGCCTCGAAAAGTTATGAAAGACATCGTTAAAATAGTCCGAGTGACTACAGTGGCTCAATCTTAAGTTTATCAAGCGACGAGAATACTTTTTGTGCGCAAAAAACAAACAAAAATAATGACTTTATTTCAACTATTCATTTCCTTCTGAGTCAGTTAAACTAGTGTAACAGCGTAAGCTTCTGTTGTTGTACGTCACACGCATCACACACATGACCAGCGTCGGCCAATAGTGAGCCTACGTGTGACGCAGCTCTACGCAAACATACTAGTTTAACTGACTAGAGGCCCACGAGAAGGAAATGAATAGTTGAAATAAAGTCATTATTTTTGTTTGTTTTTTGCGCACAAAAAGTATTCTCGTCGCTTGATAAACTTAAGATTGAGCCACTGTAGTCACTCGGACTATTTTAACGATGTCTTTCATAACTTTTTGAGGCCGGCAAGTTTCAATCCTTGAAGAAGCCTATGGAGGAGTGATCCAGCGCTCAGATTTCATCAAAAATATCTTCATTCGTGTTCTGAAGATGAACGAAGGTCTTACGGGGTTGGAACAACATGAGGGTCAGTAATTACTGACAGAATTTTCATTTTTGGGTGAACTATCCCTTTCATTTAAAAAAAAGAAAGATAAAAGTTTAAAAACTCCAAATGAGGTGTGCACTACACTAAACTAAAAGTCTGATGTAGTATTTACTTCGAAACCATTTTCACTCACAAATTGCAAGTAAATTTCACAAGTAATTACAAAGAAATGGCAAGTAACACGTTGAATGAAACATGCATTTTTGAGGTAGGAACACTGAAAATGAAATAGTATTTCCTTGTAAAAGCTCTATTAAGCTTAAAAAAACTCTTTTACAGTGTATATTCCAAGTCTTCAGAAGGCATTTAAGAGTTTGATTTGAGGAAGAGACAAAGAGTCTTTACATTATTTTCTGAATATTTTTCCCTCCACCACAGTTTTAAAGTCTTAACTGCATTTATGCAAATTCACAATCACTCTGTCCCTGTTTACAATATGACATATTTGATCAATGTAATTCACTGAGAGTAAGTGCAAATGAGATTTGAGAGCTGTAGTTTGTAAGAGAGCTGGAACAGAGCTTGCAAGTTGAGAAGGTCAAAGAGAGGGCGGAAAATGATCATGTTCATCTAAATTACGACTGTTTTGGTGCAAGAGACCTTGACTAGCTTCAGGGAGAAAAGTAAAATGCTACAGGGATGTAGAATATGGCTTCAGTCTTGATTAAACACAAGATCATTTTTAAAGCGCTGACTGCTCTCTCCTCCACATAACTGTTTGTTTCTTTTCAAACACTCCCTTCAGAAATATTTAATCTCTGTAAATTATTGTTTCACTCCCTAAAACCACCCAGAAAACATTTGCATTTAATAAAAACATTAATACAATTGAGAACACTGCTGTAAATGCAAATAGGGATTAATCATTATCGTTTCCCAAGAACGAACTTGTTATCTGGTCTAAAACCACATCCGTGTCCGATAACTCGTGGCACGCAAGAGAAATCAAGTCAATCCGACACAATGAATCCATTCAGCAGGAGACGCTCCGAAACAGCAGAATGGCCTTCCCATCGGCCAATAAATCGATTATCTCTGGAATGAGCCTGTTTTAGTTATCCGAGATTAAAAATGAACATCCCACATGAGTCTTGTGACCCGACACAAACTGACTCGCCATCAAGTCAACTTGAAATTCAAATTTACCCCATTTACTTTTGTTTCTGGTTTCAATGTGAATGATTCATAAATCTATGTCGTAATGAATTTGTCTTTATAATATTTCATCAAATGACTGAATAGCTCATGGCCATCTAATTTAAAGACATTGACAATGACAGTAAATAATGTCAGAAAAGATATCCATTTCAAATAAATTCTGTTCTTTTGAACTTTCTATTCATCCAAAGATCATAAAATGAAATGTTCAGCATATTAGAATTATTTCTGAAGGATCATGTGACTCTGAAGACTGGAGTAATGATGCTGAAAATTCAACTTTGATCACAGGAATAAATTAAATTTTACTATATATTCGCACAGAAAACATTTATTTGACATTGTAATAATATTTCACAATATTACTGTTTTTACTGTATTTTTTAATTAAATAAATGACTATTGAATGATAGTATATCTACAGAACAGTATATTCCATTTCCCTGTAAAACAATTATTGTAAATCTAACTGTAAAAGACTGTAATAATGCGACTGTAAAAAATGCAACAGTATATTGGTTAACAGTAAGTTTCCATAGTAAATAAAGGAAAACTAAAATAGATCTAACATGACATTTTGTAAAAATGTGGTAAAATACTGTTAAATGTAATTTAAAAAAAAAGTAAAAAAAATCATCTTAGAATTTACAGTGAATAGCCGTATAATGTTTTTTGTGTGTGTAAATTAAAGTTTTAAACTGTAAAATTGACATGTTGTTCTGTAAATTATTAAGATATTGGACAAATTATCTTATCGGCCTGATAACGTTAACATTAAAACTGATCATTATCGGCCGAGACCGATACTGTGGCATATATTTTGCATCACTAAAACGAATAAAATGACAAAAGCACATAAAATTACTAAATTAAACTAAAATTAAATTTGAAACCTGAAAATATAAAAATAGAAGCTAATTCAAAATATTATCATACACCATAATAGTATATATAAATAATACTAAAATAGCACTGCTCCCAACAACAACCCTCAATACACTATACAAAACTAATAATTTAAGTTTGCAAGCATAAAAATGCATGTGCATAACAATTAAGGTAAGATGTGACAACACAGTATTGGCCTCTCAACTGGACCGTAACGCTCTCACTGGCCTCGGGGCATCATTATTATTCAGACCTGTTATCGATTACCAAGCATTGCTTGTTATCACTGTGTGTTTTCAAGAAAAGAACTAGAAACAGCAGCTATCAGAAGAAACCCTGTGACTGCTCTGGGACCTGTGCAGGTGTCGGGGCAACATAAACTAGCCTGTGGTCAGATTAGAGGGGTAATTAGTATCCAGAAAGGTAACAGAATAAGGGCGTCCTCCTATCAGTCCAGATCCTTCTCTCCACACTCCTCTGGGAGATGGAGGGATGTTGGCAGAGGGACACAAAGCACGCCTGTGTTCGGCTCACAAACTCTAGTGGCACTTTTGTGCGGTTTCTTAGAGTGAAGGAACATTATGTGCCGTGGACGAGTCTTTTTCAGCATCCACAATGTGGACGGAGCATTAAAACAGGGTCGGAGACCGGTTAGGGCATCGACGTAGGGTTCGGATCAGGTCACATTTCACTAGCTTACTAATGAGAGACCCCTGCTATCGCTTCAATGCAAGTCTAAAGGGGGACCATCGCTGCACTGATTTTTAATTCAGGATGAATTTATCTGTCCAAATTCAAATTATGGCTGCATAATATTTAATCGCGACTAATCGTTTGCAGAATAAAAGCTTTTGTTTCCATCATATATGTGTGTGTACTGTGTAAAATAATTATATATTTAAAAAATATTTACATGTTTATATACATTTTTATATTTAAATATAATTTATATTATATTTAATTATAAATAATATATAAATAGATTTTTTTCTTAAAATTATACATGCATGTTTGTGTATTTATATTTACATCATTATTATACACAGTACACACACATATATGATGTAAACAAAAACTTTTATTCTGCAAACGATTAGTCGTGATTAATCGTTTTGCAGCCCTAATTCAAATAATTAAAGGGTCCGTTCAACCAAAAATGAAAATTCATTATTGAAATTCAATGTTGAAAAGGTAAACTATCCCTTTAAAACACTTGAATGTAAGTCAGTCAGTAAATAGGTCTGAATCTCATAGGTTTTGTTCTGAAAGGCCGGTTCTATTTATCGACGGGCCACTGGTGTTCGGTTCACAGGGATATTGGGATACCGGTGTCTGACCCGGCGCCAACTCATCTGGGTTTCATGATTCTATCGTGTTCACCCATGAAGGAGGGTCATTGTCTGGCTGGACTATCGACATAATCCATGTTCAGATTAACATACGGTATATGACGCACTCATAAGATCATTTCCTCATTAAAAATGTCCTGAGGGACTAATTTAACATCAATGAACCCATCGGCGAGTAATGGCATCTGCTCTAATTATTACAGCACATATAAAGATCAAGGCTAAATTCAGAATAAAGCTTACTGCACTGAGTATACACGGCCTACTATTTTTAAAAAGTAGTATGTGAAACAGCACACAGGCATTTCAAATATTAGTATGCTACATTGTAGTCACATGACCTCATGACATTGTTTCAAAGCAGCTTTACAGAAAATCCTGATGTTGATGTTAATCTTAATATTTTCATGCCTTATACTCGCATTTAGCAGATTTGAGCTAGGCAACAATATAGTTACATGTTGTGATGATATAAACATTTAAACAGTTGTGATCTGGCTATAGGCTATGACTATTTCCATATGTGAGTTTATACTGTAAGTATGCAGATAAAGATAGACATATATCCAACAAAATGTATAATTCCGTCAAATAATCCAATCACAAGCTATATTACATGTATACTGTATACTGCTAAATTAATAAATGTAAAATGCAAAACCACAAGTACAAGAAGCAGGGTGCTATTCTGAACATAGCCCAATTCTATATTGATGGGAAAACAAATCAACAAAATTTCACCTGATGCTAAACTTAAGATTTAGTTCTAGCAATAAGAATCCTTTTTATCTTTTAATAACATTATCATGTGCTTTTGTTTATTAAATTTCAACAGGTTTTAACAGCAAAAGACTAAGTAGTCCCTGAAGCAAAGAATACATTATATCATTTCAAGGGTCAGTTTTTAGGCATTAGGGGTCAAGAGGTCATGGACAAAAAGGCATTTAATGATAACCCTCCGCTGACAGCCAACAGGCTAGATTCCTCCACTTTTACCTTGCTTCTATTTTAGACAGCCTTCAGGCACCTGCTCTGAGACACACGAAAGAGTCTCAAACATGTTTTAAAAAACTGTCGAAAAATACTCTATGTCTGCATCTAGTTGACATGTCAAGCCCTGACATGCTTTAATGTTTAAACTACATGCAATTATAAACTCATCTTATTAACTGAGAGATTGCATGTAAAAACACTTGACCATAATTAAACTACAAAACAACAAAAGGGTGATTAAAACTTCACTTCACACATATAAACTTTAACCTAAATGTTGATGTTCAAAATGATTATGCTCATGTCGTCACCAAATACATTTGCATTGCTTACATAGGAAGTTTGTACAACTAAACACAACCTAGTTCTCAACTAAAAAAGCACAAAGAAAAAAAGAAGACTCTTTTGTTGTTTAGATGAAAAGTCTGGGATAATTTATGCGAGTTTGACTGCAGACCTCCACATGACCCTAAAATGCCAGACTAACTTAAAAAACACAACTAAACTAAATTAAAACTAAACAGTAGCCTACTAAACGTGCAGGTTAACCCAGTTTGAATTAACTTCTGCTGACAAACAATTAAAAGGGAGCGACAGCCAATGAGCATTTGATCTTTAAAAAGAGTAAATACTTTCCTTTTGTTCGGTTGTTTCTGAACGAAATACAAAGAAACACTAAACTAACCCGCCACTACACGCGAACAAACAGCGATATACGGTGAAACTGAAGTGTTTTGTCGTATAAAGGAGGAATAAACCTGCTGTAAATGATCCAGCCGCGGAGGAACAAGTGCAGCTCAAAGTCCTAAACCCTCTCGAGACCAGAGTCCATAGAAACCGGAGAACAACAATCCTCAAAACCTGAACACACACACACACACACTGCGACTGAATCCCGCACTGACACTCACCCGGGCGCGTGAAGAAGCAAGGGTTCCGGTCCTCCGCGCGCGGGTTAAACGTTTAAAGTCTAAAGAGTTTGTAAGAGCTGATGCCGTGACCTGACGCACTTCTCCCTCTCAGCAATGTTTGTGTTCGTGTGTGTGTGTGTGTGTGTGTGTGTGTGTGTGTGTGTGTGTGTGTGTGTGAGAGAGAGAGAGAGAGAGAGAGAGAGAGAGAGAGAGAGAGAGAGAGAGAGAGAGAGAGAGAGAGAGAGAGAGAGAGAGAGAGACCAACTATAGAATAAGGTGGTTTTGTTAATATACGTTTTAATTTTTTTCAAAAAGAAAAATTATTTGATAAATTTGTTTGATTCTAAAAAATTTTTTTTAATTTAAATTTTTATTTTTATTTTATGTTTTTAGATAAATTAAATTACTCAATGATACAACAAATCATTTTATGTGATATAACAAAAAATAATAATACAAACCTCAATTCTTGATGCCATATCAAATAATAATATAAAATACATTGAACTGTTAGTGAAAATTGTTATATGTGGTAAATAACATAACCAATACTATTTTCTGAGAAGACTCTGAGAAGCTGATGGAATGATTAAACCGAACATCACACATCAGTAGTGGTGTTTCACTCATGAATGATTCAGTGAGTGAATGATTCAATGACTCATTCATAAAGGCAGTGGCTGTGACTGAAATCGCCCCCTATACCCTTAAACATGGCACTATTTGAGGGAACAGCCATTTGTAGTGGTCGAACCCATAGTGGACATTACATTTCCCATAACTCACTGCCTGGACACATCATCACTGATTGCATTCACCTGTGTCTCATTACCCTGTTAGTCTCAGCCTATTTATACCATGTTTACTCATTCACTCACTGCAAAGTTTTGTTTGTGTCACACTGCATTTCCGAGCGGTTTCCCTGGTTTCATGTCTCTTGGTTTTTGGATTTCTTGTCTGTTCCTTGGATTACTCTATTGCCTCTGACCCCTGTTTGTTTGTTTGTTTGTTTGTTTGTTTGGACTGCCTACCTGTGTTTTGACCTATTTCCTGTACATTGGATTACGTGTTTGTATTGCTTAATTAAAGCTGCATTTGGATCTCAAACTTCGTGTCCCGGAGCAGTTTGTGACCGAGTGTACAACCGATGTACGCTCAATGGCTAGCTAATACCCATAATGCACTGTGACGGTTGTGCCAAATGAAATCCCGTGTGGTTAAGTGGAGTAATATAGAGAATAGGTAATGAGTGTATTGTGGATGATTTCAAACACAGCAAGTCAATTGTTTTGTTACTGAATGAATCAGCGTTTTTTAATGAATTGGTTTAGTGAACGATTCAATGACTCATGCTGTGTTTGAAATCTCCCCCCATACCCTCATTCACTCTTCCCTATATTATTCCACTAGTACCCTTGATGGAATGAATGAAAACGAGTGAGTGAATTTGGACACCGAGTATGCCGCGCGGGCTGACGCGGTGCATTATGGGATTGAATGAGTTCATTCGATAATGTCCACTATGGTTTCGGACACCACTACAAATGGCTGTCCCCTCAAATAACGCCCTATTTAAGGGTATGGGCGCAATTTCCGACACAGCCTCAAAACAGTAATGTGTTTTTTGTTTCTAAGGCTTGTTTATAAACTGACATGTCCTAATTGAACTAACCCTAATCGTGGTGTTATCTAAGCCCTGTCTGTGAAACCAGGCCATAGAGTTATTGCATCTATAGAGTCATGGTGTTTCCGTAACCAGCATTTAAAAGAGTGTTCTGTGGCTGAGCAGTGGTCATAGTGCTACATAAGCTCAGTATGTAAGGATACGTGTTACACTGGAACCTAGATTTGCTTTAATCCTGGACAGTTTCTCCGTTTATGGGCTCTGTGTCTCAGATTATGGGCCTTGACATCACAGTGGATGTTTATAAGAAATAAAAAGCGGAAAAAGAAACATTTCTTTCGCCACTTGCAAGCTGCAAGAAAGAAATGAAAGGCCCCTTGTCAAAAGGTCAAAGGTTATGTGACATTTTCAGCTCATGGAGGAGTCAATCAAAACAGGAGTGTGGAGGACAGAGCAAGTGTTGTCTTTCATTACCAGGCTAAAGAACGACAGAAAGAAACTGCATTCATTCATTATTTACATTATTATTATTCACATTATTTTTGATAAAGGAATATAGTCAATAAAGTTGCTTGTGTGCACTCGTTTTATTGTTTCAGGCCAGCGGCTCTGGATATTTCACTTTTATGAGCCGTGCAAACAGTTTCCATCTGTTTTTAAGTATTGTTTTCACAGAATGACCCTTTAAACTGCTTTATCTGTTATCTACGATCTGGAGGAATTTTAAAAGAGATCTGATGTTGATACTCCTTACACAGATAACAGTGGCAAACGCTCATAAATCAGCTGAACCGATGGCGAATGGCTCTGTATGTTGCATGTGACCCTGTCCGTCACACTCTGAGTGCTGCGTGTAACGCTGCTGTACACGTGAAGTATGAGCGTAAACATGCATGAGCTGAGTCCAGTGTGTTAAAGACACCTGTAAGGCCTGGGAATGTGAGGCATCTCTGAGTAAGCGGGACAATGCATGATCAGATCTGCCCTGTATAGATGTAAAGTACACAGTACAGGAATCCTAATGTCAACTAGGTTTAAACAGTTTCTGAAGAAAATGTGAGCTGTGCTTGTCTAGGAGGTTGCCACAGAGTTTTTTTATGGCTGCTAGGGTGTTCTAGGTGGTTGCCAAAAGAGTTAATACTGTACGTGGTTGCTAGGGTACGTTATGAGGCTGCCAGGGTGTTGCTAGGGTGTTTTGGGTTGTTGTCAGGGAGTTGCTATATATGTGGTTGCTATAGTGCTCTAGGTGATTGGCAGGGCATTTGGTATGTAATTACTATATTTGTCTGGGTGGTTGCCAATGAGTTGCTATGTGGTTGCTAGGGCAGGGAGGATGACAAGTGGTTGCCAGGGATTTGCTATATGGTTGTTAGGGTGATTTAAGTAGTTGCTATGTATTTAAATTTAGGTGGTTGCCAGGGAGTTGCTATACATTTTCTTGGACAGAAAGTTGCTATGTGGTTGCTAGGGTGTTCTGGGTAGTTGCCAAGAAGATACCATGTGGTTGCTAGGGTATGAAGTTACTATGTGGTTACTAGGGTGTTCTGGGGGGTTGATATGCGGATACAGTACTGCTCTAGGTTATTGCCAGGGCATTGCTATGTAGTTGCTAGAACAGTGAGGTTGCTAGGGATTTGCTATGTGGTTGCTAGGGTGATCTAGGTGCTTGCCAGGGATTTGCTATATGGTTGCTAGTGGTTGTTTTGAGTGGTTGCCAGAGTATTCTGGGTGGTTTCCAGGGAGTTGCTGGGGTGTTCCAGGTGGTTGCCAGGATGTTCTAGGTGCATGGTTGGCAGGGAGTTTCTATGTGGTTTATTGCTGTCTTTATAAAGTTAGAGGTTAGAGGTTTGTTCAGATCACTATTAGCAATGTCAGTTGTGCTTTTCCCTCTTAGCAAAACCCAGTAATTGATTTATCTAGAATACACTATGTACATGTGCCCTAATGGTCCTGCTGATGGAGATGTTTTAATATTAACCAGCAAACTGTGGCATTCCTGCACTGTAAAACCATTTGACCAGTTTAACGGCAAGCTACAAATCTTCTTGAAACTGAAGCACAAGTGAAGCAGAAGCAGGTTCCCTGTTATTCCTGAACGCAGCAGCTGCTGGGCGGTTGAACCCCGGGATCGTTCTCTGAGGACGCTGATATGACGGATAATTGCACAGATGTGTTGTTTTTCTTCCTCTTCTCCCACGAGAGTAATTACAGGAGGGAGTAGAGATCTGATCTGAGTTCATGGCCTGTATGAATAAAGTCAAACTAGTTTGATATACAGAAACTCTGCCATCGATGCTGGGTTTGAGGAATAAAACATTTTTATGCATCATCTTACATAGTGGTTTTTTATATGTGCAATTTGTATTTACATTTCCCTTTGTACTCATAATGCAAATAGTACAATTCAAATGTGACATTTTGAATATCCTGCTGGTGTTTCCCAGCAGTAAAAGCAATAATCCTTATCAGAGTGCATACTGTATGATTATGTAAATATGACTTTTCTGGCACATGACTTCAGTGTACAGTACATCTCTTACACAGAATGCTATCATTTTAAACATTACAAAGCAGATAGTTGCAGTTCTGCTGATTGGTCAATTCATATAGATATGATTTGAATCAGCTGTTCAGCAGATACTGTGCGTGCAAAATATTAAAAACACCTCTTTCCATCGCAGCTGCAGTTCGGATGATCTCGTATAAGCCGTGCTTTACACTAAAACAGCACTCACAATGTCAAGCCTTTCCAAAGCTTAACCTCAACTGAGTAAGAGCTCAGAATGGTTCAGTATAGTATTAATAGTTTTTTTAATAGTTATACAATTATAAAAAAAATAGCTGATAGAACTCTGATTGAAATTTATATTAATAATTGCTATTTTAGTTAGCATATTATTATTTATTTTATTAAATAAAATGTATGGTTATGTTTAATGTAATATAATAATAATAACAATAGGCTACTGCATCTTGAGGATGATGTGAACTGTTTTTAAGCGCGATAAACCATAGGGATAAACTCGAAGACAGTGAGGGCTGGTGAGTGTCTAGTTTCACTCAAGCATTCCAGCAGGATTAAACTGTCCTCGAGTCGGTCACAGACAAACAGATTCAAAGCTGCATGTCATTCCCGAATCAAACACCACATATCAAGAACAGATACACACAGTCCTGGTCCAATAAAAGCTCTGGACCTGAGAGGAGTTTATGTGTCGCACTGACGCAATGCGAGACGTTTGGAGCTCGTGCGCCATCTAGTGTCGAAGCGTCGAACAGGTTTATTGAGCACTCGAAAATATAAGCAAGTTTTCCTAACTTTTTTTTAAAGATATGTTTGTGTTATATACGATTTATTTTATATATTATGAAAATATAATATAATAATAAAACAATTAGCCTATTATTTATAATAATTAGTCATACAATTCGTATTGTTATTATAATAACAACAAGAAGAATATCGTATATTAATATATACATATTTTTTTATATTAATATTACCACGAGATCATTTTAATGCACCCACGTTCGCCACTAGAGGTCACAATAAGATACATTTTGACATTTACTTGTTTTTAATCAATTAAAACAGGTTTTAAATAATATAATGGGGTTATGCGTAACACAAACGGGTTGCATCGTTTCCAGTTCAGATCTTTTTGTGGTGCTTCGTTAAATATAGACCTGTTTTACTCAAGATGCCTTCGAAGGAGTGAAGATGAGCATAACCAATATCCACTGCATATGCAGATCTGTGTTGGTCAACAGTAAAAATAGTTAGCTAGGGTTAATTAGCTGTCTAAAAGTCCACATTGCCGTCAGTTCATACTGCCGTTAGAGGGATGATTCACCCAAAAATGAAAATTCTGTCATTAATTACAAACCCTCATGTCTTTCCAAACCTGTGAGACTTTCATTCAACTTCAGAACACAAATGAAGATACTTTTGATGAACTGAGAGATTTCTTTCCCTCCATTGATCTCTATGCGTCTATGCAACTAGGCAAGGCAAGGCACGTTTATTTATATAGCACATTTCATACACAATGGTAATTCAAAGTGCTTTGCATAGAAGAAATTAAAACAAAAGAAATCAGAAAAATTAAAACAGTTTAGAATAAAAGATAAAATACAGAAATAATCAAATAAAATCAGAATAATTAAAACATTAAATAAAATACAGTACAAACAGTCAGACGAGCAGTGGCACAGTGCTCATTCAGTAAATGCACAGGTAAACAGAAGTGTTTTGAGTCTGGATTTGAATGTGACTACTGTAGGAGCACATCTGATCTCTTCTGGAAGCTGGTTCCAGCTACGGCTGGCATAGTAGCTAAAAGCACACTCACCATGCTTAGAGTGAACCCTTGGTATTTCTAGCTGATGTGATCCTAGTGATCTGAGTGATCTGTTGGGTTTATATTCAGTGAGCATGTCTGCAATGTATTGAGGTCCTAGGCCTTTGAATGATTTATATACCAGTAATAAAGCTTTAAAATCAATTCTATATGTAACTGGCAGCCAGTGTAAAGACCTGAGGACTGGTGTGATGTGTTCATATGTTCTGGTTCTGTATGAGCTGCAACTGTCTAATGGTCTTTTTAGGAAGGCCAGTGAGGAGACCATTACAATAATCCACCCTGCTGGTGATGAAAGCATGCACAAGATTCTCTAAGTCTTGACTGGAAACAAAGCATCTAATTCTTGCAATATTTTTCAGATGATAGTATGCTGATTTAGTTATTGCTTTGACATGACTACTGAAACTAAGGTCTGACTCTAGAGACACACCCAGATTCCTGACTTGATTTTTAGTTGTTTGACCCCTAGACTGAAGGTAAGCGTTCACCTTGAGAACTTCATCTTTGTTTCCAAACGCAATCACTTCAGTTTTGTCTTTGTTTAACTGAAGAAAGTTTCGGCACATCCAATTGTTTACTTCATCAATGCATTGGCACAGGGAGTCAATGGGGCTGTAATCGTTAGGCGATAGGGCTGAGTAGAGCTGTGTGTCGTCTGCAGAGCTGTGGTAAGAGATTTGGTTCTTTCTCATTATTTGGCTCATTGGGAGCATGTACAGGTTGAATAGGAGTGGCGCAAGAATTGAGCCTTGAGGGACTCCGCATGTCATGGATGTCCACTCAGACTTATGCTCCCCTATAGTCACATAATAACCTCTCCCTTCTAAGTATGACCTGAACCATTTTAGCACTATCCCAGAAAGCCCGACCCAGTTTTCCAGCCTGTCAAGAAGTATGTTGTGATCGACAGTGTCAAATGCAGCACTGAGGTCGAGTAGTACTAGAACTGATAATTTGCTTGTGTCAGTATTTAAGCGAATATCGTTTATTATCTTTATGAGCGCTGTCTCTGTGCTGTGATGCGGTCGGAAACCAGATTGAAAGTAGTCAAAGTATCCATTCGAGCTTAAGAATTTGTTCAGCTGATTGAAGACAACTTTTTCAATGATCTTGCCTATGAAAGGAAGATTTGAGATCGGTCTATAGTTGTTTAATATGGTCTTATCCAGATTGCTCTTTTTCAGGAGGGGCTTGACAACTGCAGTTTTCGGGGAGTTTGGAAAAGTCCCAGAGAGAAGTGAGGCATTTACCACTTTTAGGAGATCTGCTTTTAAGCTGTGTAACACAGTTTTGAAGAAAGATGTGGGAAGTGTGTCAAGGGCACAGATTGATGTTTTAAGGTGCTGTACGATTTCTTCCAAAATGTTGCCATCAATTTCTTTGAAATCAGACATAGTGACTACTTTCTCAGGCTGTTGTCTGATCTGTCTGACCCCAGTGCGGCTCAAGGATGAGCTGATCACCTTTCTGATATTATTGATTTTCTCAGAGAATAAAGAAGCAAACTCACTGCACTTGCTGTCTGAGAGCATTTCACTGGGAATCTGGCTTGGGGGGTTTTTCAGTCTGTCTACAGTAGCAAAAAGAGTGCGTGTGTTGTTTATATTGCTGTTTATAATATTTGAGAAGAAAGTCTGTCTAGCTTTGCCTAGTTCCTTATTGAAAGCATGGATGCTGTCTTTGTAGATGTTATAATGGACTACAAGTTTTGTCTTCCGCCACATGCGCTCTGCTTTTCTGCATTGTCTTTTCATATTTCATACAACTACCACTTTCAAGACCTAGAAAGGTAGTAAAGACATCATTAAAGTAATAGGCCTACATGTGACTCCAGGGGTTTAACATAAGTTTTATGAAGCGACGCGAGTTCTTTTGCAATTTTACTTTGTAATATGCATTAAAAAAAATCAAAATAAAACACATAATTAACTAGCCTACACGTGTTCATGAGAGCACCACAAGTCATGCGTGTTGTGTTGAGGCAAGAGCAGACATTGTTGCGTGAACGTGTGTTGAAGAATGTTTTGTAAATGAAGTGATTGATTATGTTTGGGGGGTTTTTTTCCGCAAAAGCCCTCTTGTGGCTTCATAAACTGGACCAAATTTTTTCACCACCCAAAATATCAGCTCATACAGAATCTTCTATTTTATGATATATTACACCTTATCCACTCTGAGACAGAATGAAGGATGTAACTCCTAACTTTTATTCCACAAAAATGAATTTGGGGTCTGTTTAAAGGAAAAAAATAAGCAGACACTCTTTAGTCTTATAATGAAACTCTTTAATAGCAGTACATCTGGATCCACTTCAGTTCAGTTCACACTGTACATGGCACTTTTCTCTCTCTTTTCAAAATAAAATCAGATATATCAGAGAAATCTGGCCAGCAGTGACGGCAGACGTGTCATTGGCATACCAGATCCACAACCAATCAAAACCCATTTCAGAACGACATCACACGCTCACAATAATGATACATTCATCTTTCAAACTGAGAAATAAATTCATGGCGAAAGCACGACGGACAAATCACTGCAACACAAATCTCAATATGCACATGCACGGGTGTATCTATTAACAAGATATCATGTTTCATTTGTTTAAGTGGAATTTTTCAGATAGGCCACTTGAATTTGTTCAGAAATGAATATAAAAAACACCAGTTCAACTTTATATTGAATTCATTTATTCATTGAATTCATCCTCTTGTTAGCTCAAATAACACCCCAAAAATCACACAACCAGCTCAAATAAACACCTATAGACAGAAATTAATGTCAGTAAATACAAGATATCTACACATACACATGAAGAGACGTTTGCATACACATCTGACCATGAAAAAATAATGTTTTAACTCAACAGGCAACACTTTACAACATTTAGACGTGTACAGCAAACGTGTTAAATTCAAAACAAGTGTTTATCTTAACTTTCCCGACATACACACGACAAAATATCATTAAATTAGGCCAGAAACAAACTTCCACTCGAGTTCTCCATCTGAAAGGTCTCAGTGTTGACTTGTGATGAGTTTGTTTCTGCTGTTTAGTGTACTTCAGTGCATGTAGACAGCAGCAGAAGAGATCAGACCAGGCTGAATGGCTTTTATTATTTTCTATGATGCGGCCATATCACGTCTAGTCATATTGCACAATGTATGAAATTTCCAGTGGAATGTGATAAAATGGTGAAACACGGCATTTTTTCGCACCTATTCAAGCAGTAGAGCATTGGAAACGCACTCAGTTCTGCTGTACGATAGATCGCTACACCTACGAGAAGCCAACCGGAGGGATTTGAGAGGAAGGAGGCACGGAGAGGAAGCAAAGGCCATTCAGTTTTCAGAAGAAGAGTTCGCACATGGAAGCGTAGCAGCTAGACTAGGGTTATCAAGACGCCGTTAACCCTTAAACCAAGAGAGAGAGACACAAATGAAGTCCGTTTCAGCTACATCGACGACAAAGTTCACGAAGGCAAGAATGAAGTCGAAGCGTGTTCTTCCGCTAGCTAAATCATTATAAAAAGCAGAAAATGTAAACTGGATAATCGTTAGCATCTTGTTTAAGAAATGCAGTGGCGGCCTTTGCAATGTTTCAGCCTTTTCACTTGAAACTGGCATCGCAACAGAAGGGGTCTCCGTCCGCTTGTGCTGGAAATAAAGCCAGACCCCCCCATCACGCCACGGTCTGAAATTAACGGCGGCTTGGGGCAAAAATGCCACCAAAATTAATAAAAATGCTTCCAAAAAACAAGAAATGGTGCAAAAAAAGTCTCAGTACAATTTCTTGTTTTTTATAGACTACTTATAAGCAATTCCACACGAGCAAAAGTGCTGTTTTCCCGAATATCAGCACGTTTGCAAATGTGATTTTATTGAACAACTCAATCAACAATAAGTTAATGGGCTATTAGGTGACTTACATTTTAGACACACTATTGTCTATTGTCCAACTAAAACAGTGCAGGAGCAACACAGATTCTGAATGAATCTGCGTTTTTTGAACGAATCGTTTGACTGAATGACTCACTCACTTCTGCTTTGTCCCTGAATGAATCAGCCGTTTTGAACGAACCGTTTGACTGAATGATTCAACGACTAACTTGATAAGACAATGGCTGCATCCAAAATCGCATACTTCCCTACTATATAGTAGGAGAACTATACTACTACTTCCTGTTCTGAAGTGTGGGACACTTTACTATCCCATGAGGCCACGGGAGAGGATTTGCCTCCGTATTGCAAAGGCCACCTCTGGCCACCGGAGAATCGGCTACCAAAGCTGTTATCGCTAATGTCTACATCTCTAAATGGCCTTTTTACTCTTGTTTGAGCATTTTAAAGAAAATTAAGTAGTGTTTTGATTTTAAAAATAAAAAAAATATTAAAATCACCTGAATTTTTTGTGTTCAGCTAAAAAAATAATAAACATAACATTTAAAAAATAATAACAAAATTGCTGAATTTTCTAAATAAATAATTTTAAATAATTCTTCCAACCCAGATTAGCTCAAAAACTCGCAGTCTAAAAAGAGATTGACACGTTTTCGTTTTGACACTTCATAACATTTGATTTACAGCTACGAAGGCATCATAATCTAGTTTTAATCTAAACTGGGC
>CM060636.1:2946162-3028662 GCA_030578275.1 Meda fulgida | reverse complement strand
TTCACTCTATAATTCGTGTGTGTGTGTGTGTGTGTGTGTGTGTGAATCTGCTTTTATTTTGTATTGAAGTCCGAGAGCTTGAGTTTGTGCCAGAGTGAAGACATGACTTTATTAAGATGGTATTTTAAGGTGGCGTAGTTACATTTACTTACTCAAATAAGTACTCAGTAATATGAATTAACTACATGTACTTACTATAGAGTTACGGTTAGAGTTAGGGTTTGGTTTAGGGCTAGTTACTTGTAATTATGCATAATTTACTGTTATAACTATAGCAAAGACATGTAGTAACATGTGACGTCACCTTAAATTAGTGTTACCATTGAGATTAAAAATAAAGAGAAAAGAAGAGGGTGGAAATTAGACAAGAAAAGAGTGATCAAAACAGATTAGAAATAAAGCAATATGAGACGCCATGTTTTACAGTGATTTTACAATAATTTAGGGGTGTTGTTAACCTGAAACCCCATAACCGCGGTATGGCAGAGTACACTAGAATATGCTCTTGTTCTAGAAGTTTTGTTATTGTAAACTAAAACTAAAACAATTAAAAAATGTATTAATTGCTATAAAATCTGGAATAAAATAAAATATAAATATTATATGAAAAATTTTAGAACTTTTGCAATCATCAGAAATAATTAAGGCGAAATGCTAAAATGACTAAAACTGAAACAAAAAGCTAAAAAGATTTTTTTAAAATAAAAAATAACTAATAAAATGACAAAACCACATAACAAAATGACAATTTTCTCTATTAAAATATAAAAATAAAAGCTAATTCAAAATATGAATACATACTAATAATAATTAGTATTATAATTAATACTAAGTATGAATACTACTACTAACTAAAATTACTAAGAATTAATTTTAATAGTAGCAATACTAATACTATTAAATAATACTATATAAATATACAAATAATACTAAAAAACACTGGTTAGGGGTTTGTTATAAATCAGTATGAGCACACTAAGTATATTTAGTATACATGTGTTAGTATACATACACTTAGTTATATGGTTCATTAATCTAACTTTATTGGACTATTTAAGAACTTATTAATATATAACTTATTAAGAAATATTAATACAGCTTTCAACTGAAAATGTGTTTATTGGCTATTTTACAGATTAGAACACGATTTATCCAATCTGTTTTTAGAGCTGGCACTATTGGTTTTAGAATAGAATAGAATAGAATAGAATAGAACAGAACAGAACAGAATAGAACAGAATAGAACAGAATAGAACAGAATAGAACAGAATAGAACGGAATAGAACAGAATAGAACAGAATAGAACAGAATAGAACAGAATAGAACAGAATAGAACGGAATAGAATGGAATAGAATAGAATGTCCAAGAATAGCCAGGCCAGAGGAGTTTTTAGTGTGATTTCATGAGTAAATTGGATTGTTACATGCATAAGAGTGTGGATATAAGCCCTCCTACAGAGCTCTGTCTCTGAGCCCATCCATCCAGGCTTAAGCTTCAATAAATACAGTAATTAAACTGAGACTAGTCCCCCTCATGCAGCTCCACCCCTGGGCCTAGTCACTGCAAGGCAGCTACTTAAAACATGGTGATTATAGAGACTACACTTCATTACTGTGCCAGAGAGGAGCAGAACAAGACTGAGACACAGAAATAGAATGTAATATAATGTAATGTAATAGAATAGAATCTGATGATACTGTACTCTAAATGCTATGCAAACACTGTGATCACTATAATCACGACTCCGCTGGGTGATAATGTGTGTAACTACAGGGGACGTGAATCAGGGGACGATCGGGCCAATCAGACAGTGGATATTAGAGCCAAACGGTCTCACCCAAACGACAGCGAAAACCAAACGATGGCCAACTTCACAGTGTTGTCCTTGACGGGGTAATCCCAGCACTTCATGAACGTGAGCCAGATCTGCACACACACACACACACACACACACACACACACACACACACACACACACACACACACACACACACACACACACACACACACACACACACAGTCATGTAATGCCTAAAGTGCAAATAAAACACCTGTGATTTATGTACAATATGATTTCATTTCATCAGTTAAGAAATGCAAAGGCAAAGATGAATAATTTTGGCTGTTGTCTGCTAAGCACTGTATTTGGTATCTGCAACTATTATAATACGTTATATTGCATATACGTGTGGGACACCTTATACCCATGACAAATTCCTTCCTTGTATGTTTTGCATACTTCGCCAATTAAGTTGATTCAGATGTCAGCCTATATATATATATATAATCAGTATATAATCAGTCTATATAATCAGTCTAATATATGTATATATATATATATATATATATATATATATATATATATATATATAAAATCAGTCTAATATGATGATTTTGTGCTCAAGAAATATATATATATATATATATATATATATATATATATATATACACTACCGTTCAAAAGTTTGGGGTCGGTGCGATTTTTTGTTTTTAAAAGAAGTCTCTTCTGCTCACCAAGGCTGCATTTATTTGATTAAAAATACAAAACAAACCCAGTAATATTGTTAAATATTATTTCAATGTAAAACAGCTGTTTTCTATGTGAATATATTTTAAAATGTATTTTATTCCTGTGATCAAAGCTGTATTTTCAGCATCATTACTCCAGTCTTCAGTGTCACATGATCCTTCAGAAATCACTCTAATATGATGATTTGATGCTCAAGAAACATTTATGATTATTATCACAGTTGACAACAGTTGTGCTGCTTCATATTTTTGTGCAAACAGTGATTAATTTTTTTCAGGATTCTTTGAAAGTTCAAGAGAAAAGCATTTCATTAAAAAATAAATATTTTGCATTATTATAAATGTCTTTACTGTCACTTTATATCAATTTTATGCGTCCTTTCTGAAGAAAAGTATTAATTTCTTTAAAAAAAACTAAAAAAAACAAATTGACCCCAAACTTTTGAACGGTAGTGTATATATATGTATCTTGAGCACAAAATCATCATATCAGAGTGATTTCTGAAGGATCATGTGACACTGAAGACTGGAGTAATGATGCTGAAAATACAGCTTTGATCACATTACATTTTAAAATGAATTTCACAATATTACAGTTTATATTGTATTTCTGATCAAATAAATGCAGCCTCAGTGAGCAGAAGAGACTTCTTTCAGAAGCATTTCAAAATCTTACAGACCCCAAACGTTTGAAAGCTAGTGTAAACTGCCTTAGAAACACAGTCTGCATTAATGAATCCCGGGGCACATGGTGTGTGTGTGTGTGTGTGCACAGGATATCTGAGGGTTTGTTCACTCACTCCGTGCAGTTCGCTCTTGATCCGGAATAAGACTTTGAGCACAGGGTTTGCCGACTCCGACTGCATCTCCACCAGCTCATCCAGGTGTTTGGGGATCTTGATCCGGTTCACCTGCAGGTGGAGACAGAGAGACGTGACGTTCCCAGTGCAGCGTTTGAGAGTGGGGTCAAGGGTCAAGCAGGTTAGCTGTGGCCGGTTTCATCTACCACTGCTGGTGGAGTGTGTGTTGATGTGTGAGAGAGGACGAGAGTGTGTGTGACTCACAGTGAAGACTTTCTCAGGCTCTCCGCGCGCACGCATGTTAGTGTCATGAATCTGTTTGAGAACCATCCACGCCTCGTCGTGTTTTCCCATCTGTAGATGAGAGTGTGCACAAATAAAAACAATCTCAAGTCATATTTATTTGTGTAGCGCTTTTCACAGAACACATTGTTTCAAAGCAGCTTTACAGAAGATCATGATGCAAATATTAACAATATCTATAATGCCTAATAGTCACATTTAGCAGATTAGAGCTGGACGATAATATAGTTACATTTTGCGACGATATAAATCAAGCAGTTGAGATTTGCTTAATACAGTAGTATCGTTTCACGTCAATATACTGTGTGTATGCGGATTAATTTATAGAGCTGTGCGATAATACAGTTTATATTTAGGTAAACACTATTTTACTACACTAGCAGGCCAAATGTAGTTTTTTATTATTTAAAATGTAGACTGTTTTCCTCAGATTTAAATAATAGTTCAGTGATGAAAACTACAATTGTTGTTTCTCGTTTGGACTTTTATGTTTAGTTTGATTTAGTTTCCTGTTTCTATTTTGTAGTTCTTTTGCCTGTGCCTTGTTAATCTAGTTATCCCAGGTCATATAAATCAGCTGTATTCCTTCCCTTCATGTTCTTTGTTTTCCTGTTTTGTTATTAAGATCTCTGCACTTAGGCCCTCTTTACACCTGGCATTAAAGTGTTAGTTCACCCAAAAATGATTTACTTCTTTCAGCCGAACACAATCAGCGTTATATTAAAAAATATCTTGGCTCTTCCAAACTTTATCGTGGGAGTGAATGGTACCATTTTTTTGAAGCCCAAAAAAGCACATCCATCCATCATAAAAGTTAATTAATAAGGGGGTTATGAAGGCCTTCTGAAGCGAAGCCATGTGTTTTTGTAAGGAAAATATCATAATTATAACTTTCTAAGCTATAATCACTAGTTTCCGGTAACGTTATTCCCGCGTTCGCGAGAGTGTTGAGTTCCGCCGCATGACGTAGGATGTAGGCGTAGCGTTAGCTTAGGTGAGAGGAGACGCCTCTCGCGGTTCAAACTAAGATTCTGTTCTTCCTGATTTCTCACAGCGTGTGTGTGTTTTCTGTGCGAGTCACAGTGAACTGGAGTGCTAATAGAGTCTCATGAACATGAAGATCAGGTCAAGAGATTAATTCAATAATACATTACATTTTCATATACCATCAGAACACATTGAATATACGGCATGAGTTCATTCTGAGATACTTTTGTGTCTTTTTTAAAAAGCTTGATGCTGGTCACTATTCAAATTTTAAACAAATGATCCTTTTGAGGTCCATAAAAGAAAAGAAGGGCATACGGCATTAGAACAACACCAGGGTGAGTAAAGGGTGTTGAGGGTGAGTTTTCATTTTAAGGTGAACTATTCCTTTGAATAATACTAAAATAACACAGTTTGGCACACATGTGATCATGCACACTTTCATTACCTCCAGGTAGAAGCGTGGACTCTCCGGCATGAACGTGAGTGCAACGACCGCAGAGACACAGGGCAGCGCGCAGACCACCACAAACACACGCCAGCTGTGGAACTGATACGCTGAACCCATACTGAAGCTCCAGCCTGCACACACCCGCACACACACACACACACGCACACACACACACACACACGCGCACGCACGCACGCACGCACGCACGCACGCACGCACACACACACACGCGCGCACGCACGCACGCACACGCACGCACGCACACGCACACGCACGCACGCACGCGCACGCACACACACACACACACACACACACACACGCACACACACACACACACGCACGCATACACGCACGCACGCACACGCACGCGCGCACGCACGCACACACACACACACACACACACACACGCACACACACACACACGCACGCATACACGCACGCACGCACACGCACGCACACACACGCACGCACACACACGCGCGCACGCACGCACGCACACGCACGCACGCACACACACACACACACACACGCACACACACACACACACGCGCACGCACGCACGCACGCACGCACGCACACACACGCACACGCACGCGCACGCGCACGCCCGCGCACACACACACACGCACGCATACACGCACGCACGCACACACGTGCACGCGCGCACGCACGCACGCACGCACACGCACATGCACGCACGCACACGCACACACACACACACACACACACAGAGAGAACAGCTGAGAAAAAAACTTTTACATATATTCCTTTCATTTAGTGACCCAAGACCACTTACATATGAGAGAAAACACACATTGTTTAGGAGAAAATGTAGATGAAGATGAAGTCAAAAACATGTTTGTTCTGAGTTGCACATGAAATTCAACTTTAACCAGTAGTTTGAAATTTATTGACACTAATGTGAAGTTATTTATGTACAACTTAAAAGCACAAAATACCTATAACAAAAAAGTACTGTGGCATTACCATGATAAAATGATGGTATCAGATAAAACTATTGTACTTTGATATACACCATAATTGATTACCATTATTTACCATGTATTAACATGATAGTCTAAGATACTTCAAAGAATATAATGATGCAACCGTTTCGTAAAATAGTATTAAGATTGAGGATTCTTCGTCCAAAAAAACATAGTATTACTATGGTAACATCCCCAAAACAATGGTATTTAAAAAAGTATGTGTAAAGTAATGTGAATAGTACAATATTATTCAAGTATTTGAAATAGAATATTATTATTTACAATAATAACCCCAGTTCCATGGTGTTTTATGGTTTTGTTGATGATGCAAGCAAATGCGGTTCAGCACAACACAAAATGCACAAGTGATTTCCACAAAAGCCTCTGCAACTAAATTTCACAGTGAATAAGTTTGTTTGGTGTGTGTGTGTGTGTGTGTGTGTGTGTGTGTGTGTGTGTGTGTGTGTGTGTGTGTGTGTGTGAAGAGGAGTCGATTAAGAATGCCTGCAGGAGTAATACTGCTGAAAAAAACACTCTCACTGAAAAATAATCATTAAAGTTGGTATCATTTTCCACATGGCTGCTGCTCTCTGGCGCTGCGGAGAATGTCTAGAGGAGGAGCGGCACCATATGGTGTGTGTGTGTGTGTGTGTGTGTGTGTGTTTTATCCAGAAACTGAAAAACAGTGAGCAATGGAGCTGAGCAAGATGCTTACAGGACAGCTGCGGGGGAACGGAGAGGAACAAACGGAGACGCCTTGGAGGACAGAAAGGCCTTAGACCAGAAAAAGATGATTGGGGGAAATTCTGTCATCATTTACTCACTTCAGACAAAAATGGAGTTTAGCAGAATGTTCACGCTGCTCTTTTCAATACAATGACGGTGGATGAGGACTGGGGCTGATGAGCTCCAGAAAACAGCACAAACAGCAGAAGAGTAGTTTATATGATTTGTGCAACATAATATGTTTCAAAAGCTGACAGACTGTTTAACAGAGTATGCTGAAGAGAAAGTTAGATGCATGATGATAGAATTTTCCCTTGTGGGTGAACTTTCTTTAAACTCCCTTTAAAAACATTGTTTTCCCCCTTTCAAGTACAAAGTCTTCAGGAGTTTTACTTAATGGGGGACCAAGCCTGAAAAGCAAACGAAATGCACCGAACCTGAACGGACCTGAACTGAACGGACCTGAACTGAACTGAACTGAACGGACCTGAACTGAACTGAACGGACCTGAACTGAACTGAACAGAACAGAACTGAACTGAACGGACCTGAACTGAACTGAACAGAACAGAACTGAACTGAACGGACCTGAACTGAACTGAACTGAACTGAACGGACCTGAACTGAACTGAACTGAACGGACCTGAACTGAACAGACCTGAACTGAACGGACCTGAACTGAACGGACCTGCACGGACCTGAACTGAACTGAACGGACCTGAACTGAACTGAACGGACCTGAACTGAACTGAACTGAACTGAACGGACCTGAACTGAACGGACCTGAACTGAACCGACCTGACTGAACAGAGCGGACATGAACGGACCTGAACTGAACTGAACTGAACTGAACTGAACGGACCTGAACTGAACGGACCTGAACTGAACCGACCTGACTGAACTGAACGGACCTGAACTGAACGGACCTGAACTGAACTGAACTGAACTGAAAGGACCTGAACTGAACTGAACGGACCTGAACTGAACTGAACTGAACTGAAAGGACCTGAACTGAACTGAACTGAACTGAACGGACCTGAACTGAACTGAACTGAACTGAACGGACCTGAACTGAACAGACCTGAACTGAACGGACCTGAACTGAACGGACCTGAACGGACCTGAACTGAACTGAACGGACCTGAACTGAACTGAACGGACCTGAACTGAACTGAACTGAACTGAACGGACCTGAACTGAACGGACCTGAACTGAACCGACCTGACTGAACAGAGCGGACATGAACGGACCTGAACTGAACTGAACTGAACTGAACTGAACGGACCTGAACTGAACGGACCTGAACTGAACCGACCTGACTGAACTGAACGGACCTGAACTGAACGGACCTGAACTGAACTGAACTGAACTGAAAGGACCTGAACTGAACTGAACTGAACTGAACGGACCTGAACTGAACTGAACTGAACTGAACGGACCTGAACTGAACAGACCTGAACTGAACGGACCTGAACTGAACGGACCTGAACGGACCTGAACTGAACTGAACGGACCTGAACTGAACTGAACGGACCTGAACTGAACTGAACTGAACTGAACTGAACGGACCTGAACTGAACGGACCTGAACTGAACCGACCTGACTGAACTGAGCGGACCTGAACGGACCTGAACTGAACTGAACTGAACTGAACGGACCTGAACTGAACGGACCTGAACTGAACCGACCTGACTGAACTGAACGGACCTGAACGGACCTGAACTGAACTGAACGGACCTGAACTGAACTGAACTGAACGGACCTGAACTGAACTGAACTGAACGGACCTGAACTGAACTGAACGGACCTGAACTGAACTGAACTGAACTGAACGGACCTGAACTGAACTGAACTGAACTGAACGGACCTGAACTGAACTGAACGGACCTGAACGGACCTGAACGGACCTGAACTGAACTGAACAGAACTGAACTGAACGGACCTGAACTGAACTGAACTGAACGGACCTGAACTGAACGGACCTGAACTGAACTGAACTGAACGGACCTGAACTGAACTGAACTGAACGGACCTGAACTGAACTGAACTGAACGGACCTGAACTGAACGGAACTGAACTGAACGGACGTGAACTGAACGGCCCTGAACTGAACTGAACGGCCCTTAACTGAACTGAACTGAACGGACCTGAACTGAACTGAACTGAACGGACCTGAACTGAACTGAACGGACCTGAACTGAACTGAAATGAACGGACCTGAACTGAACGAACCTGAACTGAACGGACCTGAACTGAACTGAACTGAACGGACCTGAACTGAACTGAACGGACCTGAACTGAACTGAACTGAACGGACCTGAACTGAACTGAACTGAACGGACCTGAACTGAACGGACCTGAACTGAACTGAACGGACCTGAACTGAACTGAACAGACCTGAACTGAACGGACCTGAACTGAACTGAACGGACCTGAACTGAACAGACCTGAACTGAACGGACCTGAACTGAACTGAACGGACCTGAACGGACCTGAACTGAACGGACCTGAACTGAACTGAACGGCCCTGAACTGAACGGACCTGAACTGAACGGACCTGAACTGAACGGACCTGAACTGAACTGAACCGACCTGAACTGAACTGAACCGACCTGAACTGAACGGACCTGAACTGAACTGAACCGACCTGAACTGAACGGACCTGAACTGAACTGAACCGACCTGAACTGAACGGACCTGAACTGAACGGACCTGAACTGAACGGACCTGAACTAAACGGACCTGAACTGAACTGAACGGACCTGAACTGAACTGAACTGAACGGACCTGAACTGAACGGACCTGAACTGAACTGAACTGAACAGAACTGAACTGAACTGAACTGAACTGAACGGACCTGAACTGAACTGAACTGAACGGACCTGAACTGAACGGACCTGAACTGAACTGAACTGAACGGACCTGAACTGAACTGAACTGAACTGAACTGAACGGATCTGAACGGACCTGAACTGAACTGAACGGACCTGAACTGAACTGAACGGACCTGAACGGACCTGAACTGAACTGAACTGAACTGAACGGACCTGAACTGAACGGACCTGAACTGAACCGACCTGACTGAACTGAACGGACCTAAACGGACCTGAACTGAACTGAACGGACCTGAACTGAACCGACCTGACTGAACTGAACGGACCTGAACGGACCTGAACTGAACTGAACGGACCTGAACTGAACTGAACGGACCTGAACTGAACTGAACGGACCTGAACTGAACTGAACTGAACTGAACGGACGTGAACTGAACTGAACTGAACGGACCTGAACTGAACTGAACGGACCTGAACTGAACTGAAATGAACGGACCTGAACTGAACTGAACTGAACTGAACTGAACGGACCTGAACGGACCTGAACTGAACTGAACGGACCTGAACTGAACTGAACGGACCTGAACTGAACTGAACGGACCTGAACTAAACGGAACTGAACTGAACGGACGTGAACTGAACTGAACTGAACGGACCTGAACTGAACTGAAATGAACGGACCTGAACTGAACTGAACTGAACTGAACTGAACGGCCCTGAACTGAACTGAACTGAACGGACCTGAACTGAACTGAACGGACCTGAACTGAAATGAACGGACCTGAACTGAACGAACCTGAACTGAACGGACCTGAACTGAACGGAACTGAATTGAACGGACCTGAACTGAACGAACCTGAACTGAACGGACCTGAACTGAACTGAACGGACCTGAACTGAACTGAACTGAACGGACCTGAACTGAACTGAACGGACCTGAACTGAACGGACCTGAACTGAACTGAACGGACCTGAACTGAACTGAACAGACCTGAACTGAACGGACCTGAACTGAACTGAACGGACCTGAACTGAACAGACCTGAACTGAACGGACCTGAACTGAACTGAACGGACCTGAACGGACCTGAACTGAACGGACCTGAACTGAACTGAACGGACCTGAACTGAACGGACCTGAACTGAACTGAACGGACCTGAACTGAACTGAACGGACCTGAACTGAACGGACCTGAACTGAACGGACCTGAACTGAGCTGAACGGACCTGAACTGAACTGAACGGACCTGAACTGAACTGAACCGACCTGAACTGAACGGACCTGAACTGAACTGAACCGACCTGAACTGAACCGACCTGAACTGAACGGACCTGAACTGAACGGACCTGAACTGAACGGACCTGAACTGAACTGAACTGAATGAAACCAAATGAAACTAAAGTAAACTAAACTAAATAATCTGGAAGCATTATTTTTTTAAGTTTCACATAATACATGTATTGAATAAATATTTTAATTGATATGTAAATAATGATAATTACATACAGACATACAAACTATATAAAATACTATATATATAATATTATGGTTTATATATATATTATATATATAGGATCATCAAAGGTCAGCAGCAAAGTCATTGATTAATAAAGTGAGATTAAATACATTAAGTATATTTGTGTAATTTAACATTTAATTTCACTCTTTTTATTTTTTATTATTTTCAAGGAATATATATATATATATATATATATATATATATATATATATAATGTACTTATAGCTATTTATTTACTTTTCTATGTTTTGTCCATAGTGCTGGTCATATTTACACCCTTTGCAGTTTGCTGATGATACAAAAACACACTGTTTGAGCAGTAATGTCACACACACACACACACACACACACACACACACACACACACACACACACACACACACACACACACAGACACACGTGCACAAACACGCACACACACGCACACACAGACACAGACGCACACACACACACACACACACACACACACACACACACACACCCCTGTAGACTCTGAGCACTAATGTCTTCTAGCTTCTAATGCAATTACTCTCTCTCGGCTGTAAGAGGCCGTAGGGGACACACAGAAACATCACCACAGAGACCAAAGTTATTACACCCTTAAAACCTGCGCACTGACAACCTCTCTCTCTTACGCTGCATACTATATGCATCCCAGACAATATACGAGATCAGAAATACTGTGTCCTAAATGATAGTACACTGGGAATAGTGAGCCGAATGTGCTCAGACGGTTTCATGTACACTAATATCTCAGAGACTGCTCTTTCAGAGCTCAGGACACACAGAGCTATACTCAGTTAAGTCTCATTTAAAAGTATAATGTTCATCTCAGACTTTTCTCCTAAAATTACTCAAGTAAGTCAGCCGTAGTGAAAAAACCCTATACCAAAATGTATTTGAAATGCATTCATTTCATTCTAAGTATTTTTTTAAATTCATTAACATAGTTAATGACATATTGCTTGAAACTTACTGATATAAATATTATAGTTAAACTTTATTTGGAGTACTTCTTTATTACACAATGCACTTTTTGAAAGAAAATTTTAAGTAATGCAATTAGTTACTTTTTTAGGGAATAAAGCCATATTTATATATATGTGTGTGTGTGTGTGTGTGTATATATATATATATATATATATATATATATATATATATGTATATATATATATATGTGTGTGTGTGTGTGTGTGTATATACATATATACAGGTCCTTCTCAATAAATTAGCATATTGTGATAAAGTTCATTATTTTCCATAATGTAATGATAAAAATTAAACTTTCATATATTTTAGATTCATTGCACACCAACTGAAATAGTTGCACACCAACCAAATGTAAATAGATTTCATATATAAACCCTAAAGGCTGAGTTCATCATGTGGCGTCTCACACAGATGTGTTTACTCCAGCCAGATCAATATCTGGCACATGAGCTCCAGATAAAAAGAGAGCAAGTCTGGATCACTTTTTGGCAGTGGCAATAACACTCATTACAGGGCCGCAGCACTCCGTGTATGTGTGTGTGTGTGTGTGTGCGTGTGTGTGTATGTGTGAGGAATAACCCCACTGGGGCGTGTTTATCAGTCACCATAGAGAATCTCATTATATAGATTATGTGTGTAATGGAGTGTGTTCATGGACCACTGACTCTAGAGAGACACACCAGCACAACACAGTGAATAACGCAGCGCATCGGTATTCACTGCAACTCCAGCTTCCATCACAAACTAGCTAAACCAGAGCTTAACAACTGAACATTGAATATATTTATGGCTATACTACTTAATTGAGGAACAATGATCATATTAAACATCACAGATGGCATCCATGTAGATAAAAACTAGCATAGACCAGCTGACTAGCGCTTAACAATAAGAATCTTAACACCAGCTAACAAAAGACTAGCATCACCTGTCTAAATGTAAAAGTTTCTACTTCAGAACAAAAGTTGGAGGACGTGCAGAACACACACACACACACACACACACACACACACACACACACACACACACACACACTGTCTGAAGTCCTTCACCTGCCTCTCGCCCGCTCCTGCAGTGATGAAGGCATTGCGGCAGAACCGTTTCTGCACACGCCACTGCCTCCTGACCACAGAAACAGTGCTAAAACAAGAGACGCTAATCAATTGACCTCAATTACCAGCACAGTATCTCGCAGAGCCCCCTGCGCTTGTTTACACTCCCACGGAAAATTACCCATCATCCTCTCATAACGAGATGATGAAGGACACAGAGGCTTTCTGTTCAGCAGAAGAGCACGAAAGGCTTCCCAGAGGATCAGTTATGTGATATCAGCACAGACATTTGTCGCATTCTCAACAAATTGCATCTTGTTCGGGGCTGATATGTGATATTGTCTGCTAGCAGAATAGCAGAATTTTATTTAAATTGAAAACCAATCGGAAATCATGTCAATGCAAAGCAGATCACTTACAGATCACTGTTTCTACTGTTTCTGGGTGTGAAAGCTGCTCAATCATTGGGTTAAGGGCTGGATATAGAGTGGTACCAGAGCCCGTCTAACGGAGAGCCTTGGCACTTCCTATTAGCCCCATTGTGTATCATCTTGGTTGCAGTTCCATTAGAATTCCACTGGAGGTGATCGCGAGCGAGTGCAGAATGAGTGGGAGTCTATGGAGCTAAACGGCTAAATGTATCTCTTTCTCCTGCTTGTCGTTGAATAAACATAGATTTTATTGTTGATTCCGCAAGTTCAATATAGATTATAGACCAACAGTCGAATGAACGAGTACTTATGTCCTTTCGATTTCGTACAGGTTAGGCCGTTGTTGGCCGGAACACGCTAGCATTCTGCTATTATGTGACGTCATTACATTTTTGAACGGATTTTTAGAACAGATAAGTAACTTAAAAATGCAATTTTCAGCTGAGTGTATCACCTTAGCCCTCCCTTTTGAATGCAACTTTCAAATTACTTGACAAAAAATTACATCCTGAGAAAAGTGGATTTCTGGGGTTGAAACCCCATAGACTCCCATTCATTCTGCACTCGCCTGCGAGCGCCCCCGCATGGACAGAGACGTGCTACTGCAGCCAGTCCAGAAACCGGAAGTAACCAGACAGTGCCAATTCTCTTACTATTAGACATTCTCTGGTTGTACTGGAGCTTTATGATTGGTCGGTTGGTGCTGTCACTCACCATAGTGTGGTATGATGGCCCAGGCCATGGCGGAGGCGTAGATCCCGCCCACCATCCAGAACATGCAGAGCCAGCTCAGGTGTTCCCCACGCTTCTCCCGGGCCAGACACTCCGCAAAGTAGGAGAACACGATGGGAACCGCCCCGCCGATCCTGCAAAGGAGTGTGGGAAATCAAGAATTTTGTTTATTTCTTATATATATATTTTAAATGAATCATTTAAATGTATTTAAAAAATAACATTAGCAAATATATTTTAAGATTTATTCAACGTTTTTGGAAGAAGTCTCTTCTGCTCACCAAGGCTGCATTTATTTGATCAAAAATACAGTAATAGTGAAATATTATTACAATTTAGACTAGCTGTTTTCTATGTGAATATATTTTAAAGTGTAATTTATTCCTGTGATCAAAGCTGTATTTTCAGCATCATTACTCCAGTCTTCAGTGCCACATGATCCTTCAGAAATCACTCTAATATGATGATTTGCTGCTCAAGAAACATTTCTGATTATTATCAGAGCTGAAAACAGTTGTGTTGACGAATATTTTTGTGGAAACCGTGGTACATTTGTTTTAGGATTCTTTGATGAATAGACTGTTCAAAAGATGAGGCATTAATTTGAAATACATTCTTTAGTAACATTATAAATGTCTTTACCGTCAGTTTTGATCAGCTTAATGCATCATTGATATATATGTATGTGTGTGTGTGTGTGTGTGTGTGTGTTCATTATTAGCTTGCTTACATCGATTAAATTAATCAAATAATCCCCAAATAAAAAGATTAAAGGGGATTCATTCACATGGGATTCCTTTGCGCTATTTTTTAACACCAAATAAATGACACAAATAAATACCTAAATATGAATACATTTCATCAAATAAAATAAAAAAATGAATAAATTGTCTTATGCTCTTCCTTTGTGATGCATCTAGCTATTTTCGGGCCTCTCCTGTGTGTTGCAGTCTGTGTGACCTCTGACCCTCGGCTTCGGACGGGCCACAGCACTGATTCAGTCTGTGTGACCTCTGACCCCGGCTTCAGACGGGCCGCAGCACTGATTCAGTCTGTGTGACCTCTGACCCCCGGCTTCAGACGGGCCGCAGCACTGATTCAGTCTTTGTGACCTCTGACCCCGGCTTCACACGGGCCGCAGCACTGATTCAGTCTGTGTGACCTCTGACCCCCGGCTTCAGACAGGCCGCAGCACTGATTCAGTCTGTGTGACCTCTGACCCCCGGCTTCAGACGGGCCGCAGCACTGATTCAGTCTTTGTGACCTCTGACCCCCGGCTTCAGACGGGCCGCAGCACTGATTCAGTCTGTGTGACCTCTGACCCCCGGCTTCAGACGGGCCGCAGCACTGATTCAGTCTGGAGTCACTGCAATACAACCCTCTCTCTCCTCTTACACTACGGGTCTGTGCCAGGAGGTTAAAACAACTGACACTGCAGAAGTGCTTGAAGAGAGACAGAGGAACAGCAGTCTGACTGACTGT
Source organism: Meda fulgida (assembly GCA_030578275.1). Taxonomy (NCBI): domain Eukaryota; kingdom Metazoa; phylum Chordata; class Actinopteri; order Cypriniformes; family Leuciscidae; genus Meda; species Meda fulgida. The sequence continues at coordinate 3,012,837 of CM060636.1, read as the reverse complement.
GTGTGTGTGTGTGTGTGTGTGTGTGTGTGTGTGTGTTTGTGTGTTATTCTCAGACAGCAGACATGATGGAGTTGTGCTGTATTCCTCTGTATTCAGGATATTACTATGGCATATTTCCAGCTACTGAAGTGGTCCAGTAATCAGAAGATGATTCAAAAGGAGCAAAATGTCAATGCTAGCATTTGTTTTGTAGGTGTATGATTATCAGAAAAGATCATTTCAGTGTTTTACACACTTTATCTGGCTGTATAAACATTTGCAAAACAAATGAACTTATCATGCACCATTGACTCACTGATGCATTGATGCATCGAATGAAAAATGCCTTATGGAAACAGTCAAATTCGATTGAATTTCATGAATATCGACTCAAATGAAATACGATCGGTCTCATCGGATTTTATCTTTATCGATATACGGCTTATGCGATAAGCGCTGATGGAAACGTTATTATGGTGCGATCCATTTTGCAGAGTAAAACTATGTTCGCAAATGTTTGCTTGAATGTTGTGCAATTCGGTGAGAAAATGAATGGAAACACCTTAACGTCTCAAATCAATTCGATATACCAATTTGATCGCAAAACAGCATGTGACGTCATTACGCACAGGTTTTTATCCGCTTTAAAGCCGTTTGATGGAAACACACTTTCACCAGCTTTATTCGCATGAGGTTTTTTACCGAACTTCAGATCATTCGATTGACAAGTGGATGGAAACATGGCTTATGATTCTGTCATCGATTACACCTCTCATGTCATTCCAAACCAATGAGACTTTTGGGTTACACTTTATTCCGATAGTCCACTTTAGACACACTACTAACTATAACTTTGCACCTACATGTCAACTAACTCTCCTTAGAGTAATAGTTAGGTTAGACTGTTAGGTTAGGGTTCGGGTTAGTAGAATAAACTGATATGTACATTCAAAGTTACTTATAGTCAGTAGGATGATTGTTGAGGAGCATCAAAATAAAGTGTTTGCCGATATTAAGCAGGCAGTCTACTAATACTCTAATGACTGCTAGTTTACATGTAGCTGCAAAGTTACTTATAGTTAGCAGAATGTCTGGTGAAAAAAAAAGAAAAAAAGTGGACCATCAAAATAAAGTGTTGCCGAAAAATCGTACGGTTTGGGCGAGTAATCAATGACATCATTTTATTTTTGTGTGAACTATCCCTTTAAGAACGCTCTGAATAACCTTTCCCACACTAGATTAGCTAAGTAAAGGAAAGATCATCAAAGCTGAAGATGGATGGTTTCCTCCATTCATCCTCATGGGATATGAGGAGAGACTCACCCGAATCCCGAGAGCATCCTGCAGAAGAGGAAGGTGCCGTAGCCCTGAACGAAGGACGAGAGGAAGGAGAAGAAGCCGTTGACTGACATACACACCAGCAGACTCTGCCGGCGGCCCACCTTATCTGACAGACCGCCCCAGAAGAACGCTCCCACCATCATTCCCAGATACACCACACTGCCTGCAGAGGGAATAGCAGGAGTTCACCATCATCATCATCATCATCATCATCATGAAACCACATACTACACGCACACACTCATTCTTGTACATCTAGGACATTCACTGACACAATGCAATCTCTAGCTTTTCACCCTAACCTTACCCATCACAACCTAGGCCATGTACACAATGCAGCTAAATTCAGCTCTCAGTTCATCTTTTAGTGCTTAATCTCGTGATTATGATTTCACTTTTGTAACTTTAAGTCTTCTGAAACTCCTCTCTCACAGAAATTCTCCATTTGATTTGCATTTAACCTCAATTCTGTCGAACAATTGAGATATTAAAGAGATCTCATTAGAGAATTTCCCTATGTGGTCAATAACTGTAACATAAATAACACAGCTGTTATTAGTTTCATTGATTCGTTTCCATCACCCCAAGCCACAGTAAAGTTTAAAAGGGAAAATTTAAAGGGACAGCTCACCAAAAAATGTGAACACACAAACAAACACACACAAAGATGGATTGTCATTATCTAAATATTTATGAGGTTTAATATTCTTTTGTGTTTCGCAGAAGAAAGAGAGTCTGGTTTTGATAAAAATGAGAGTCAGTAAATAATGACAGAATATTAATTTTTAGAACTTAAGATGACTTACACCGGGCTTTTATTCACTCAAGATGTGCAATGCTTCAACAGAAAGAATAACAGGTCTATATCAATCATTGTTCCTTTATTCCAGCAGTGAGTTCAGAAGGACAGGTTGATCATCACTCATTCCATCCAGTAAATACACACACACACACACACACACACACACACACACACACACACACACACACACACACACACACACACACACACACACACACAAATATATAACATAATAAATCCAGTCCTGTCCACTCATTCAGGATAAAGTAATAAAAATGCAAATTTATGTTGTAGAATGTAAAGTGAAGGCCATTTGATGTGCATGAGCTCGACCAATGAAAACACAGAGGCGCATCTCTGTATATCTTTCAGTGCTATTTGGTGTTCTTCATCCCTGGCGTTGTCTCTGAGAGTATGAGGAGGAGTGTGTGTTATCTCGCTGTGCAGACGTGACGGGCCGCCCTGGTCATCCATTACTGTCTGACAGCACTGAATACTGCGGCTCGCTCTCGCTTTCTAGACCAATACGCTTTATTCAGCAAAAGAGCTGCTTTCACAGAGCCACATCTACAGTATTACAGTCACTGATCTTTCCATAAAGTACTTTAATATCTGCTATATTTTCACTTACAGTATATATTTATATATACATATATATATATATATATATATATATATATATATATATATATATATATATATATATATATATATATACATACTGTGTGTAATAATACTCTACTAAAATTCTATACTACAGGAAAAACTATAAAACAGCTTTCGGCTGGAGCTTTAGCTTATTAAAGTGCCCCTATTATGCTATTTTAAAGGCTCCTAATTGTGTTTTGGAGTCTCCTAAAATAGGTTAACATGCATCTAAGGTCAAAAACTATTTTCTCATAATATACATTGCAGCATCAGCTCATTTCTCAAAGAGTCTGAAAACGGTTCGATGAAGGGTCTCTCGAAAACCCTCCTTTCCGAGAGCCTACTCTGCTCTGATTGGTCAGATGGCCCAGTCTGTTGTGATTGGTCTACTCTGCTCTGATTGGTCAGATGGCTCAGTCTGTTGTGATTGGTCTACTCTGCTCTGATTGGTCAGATGGCTCAGTCTGTTGTGATTGGTCTACTCTGCTCTGATTGGTCAGATGGCCCAGTCTGTTGTGATTGGTCTACTCTGCTCTGATTGGTCAGATGGCTCAGTCTGTTGTGATTGGTCTACTCTGCTCTGATTGGTCAGATGGCCCAGTCTGTTGTGATTGGTCTACTGTGCTCTGATTGGTCAGATGGTTTAGTCTGTTGTGATTGGTCTACTCTGCTCTGATTGGTCAGATGGCCCAGTCTGTTGTGATTGGTCTACTGTGCTCTGATTGGTCAGATGGTTTAGTCTGTTGTGATTGGTCTACTCTGCTCTGATTGGTCAGATGGCCCAGTCTGTTGTGATTGGTCGACCGTTTACAGCTCGCGTTGTAAACCAAATGGCCATTACCATGGATTTCAGCTCCGGATCTTCCTCAGCACTTGATAGACAGAGTGAATCGAACAGTAACAATGGCGTCTGTTTTCCCGTATCAATCTCATCCTTAAGAAGTTCATCAAAGTGGATTTACTTTGGCAGCAGAAAACACGGTCTTCTCGAACCAAACACTTCCAGCCTCAGAGATAACTACAGTGTTTGAGGGCGGGGGAAAACAAACTTTGTTCGCCGGCAACCAATGAAGACCTTGGCTGGTTTTATGCAAATTAGTTACCAACAGAAATAGGTTCGAGCAGGAAGTGAGACTGGAGATACTGACGACTCGTTTCAGGCGGTTCAGAATTTATTCTCTTTTCTTGAAGACAAAAACTCCATTTATCTGCACTTTGATCTTTCACAAATATTCACAAACAGCTTTATTACACACTACATGAAAGGTTATACCCTCCCAAAAAGCATAATAGGGGCACTTAAAACATGCAGTTTTTGTAATACCATACATAAATTGTTTGTAAAGAGTGCACTTATAACAGCTTTTACAAAATTTCAGGTCATTGAAATGGATTTTTCCTTCAGATTTCCTCTTGATTGTATAGCCTTCTCCTCCTAAAGATTTCTCTCATGTGGGATTTATTTCAGTGAACTGCATCTACATGTCAAAGCTCCTGTTATTAACATCCCAGCACTCAGTAAGTAAAAACGAGCTCCTGCAGAGTGAAATTTCCTTTTCTGTCTTATTTGAGAAGCGCCCATAATTCCCCTGATCCTGTCACTGACAATCCCATCGGAAACCAGCGTGAGCAACAACCAGAGCGAAACGCATGACTCTAAACAGAAACAAGGTACAGGGACTAGAGGAACATTTTACAAACTTCTTTAAAAAAAAATCCTTAACTTATTTTTTGTGAATCTGGCCCCTGATTTGCTCGACCAATCAGAGTGCAGGACAGGACAAGAGGGGGCGGGACAGACGTCCTGTATGTTTTAATTACAGAAGCTCAAGACAGATAAAGAGCAGGGTTCTCAAATCTCACGCATTGGCCGTGAGACACACGCATTTCAACCAGTTCACACGCTCACACGCCACACCGTGTATTTCTCACGCTGAAAAGGCAATGCCAACCAAGTTGTCCTGCAAGCTTTATATATAAAACGTTGTATACAAGGCGCAGGAACACAGTGAAGTTTCCTGCCGCCAGCACGTATCTCCATACTCTATGCGTATCTCGGTCAGATTGAGTTCGTTACTAGGCAACATAGATGCGCGAACACACGGAAGTTGACAGAACATTCCTCGCCACAGTACGTTCGTTACTAGGCAACCAACAACATCGCGCGAAAACGTCATGATGGTGAATGTAAGTTGGAAGAAAGCTTGTCTAACATTTTTAGGCTAGAACATTCGAATATATCCCATCATATACATTATTATTGATGCAGTCAAAAACTCTGCAACTACTTTGCAACCAGGCCAGAAGCTTTGGCTAAGTTTGGCTAGCTTACGTTATCTGAAACTAAGGGAAATGTTAGTGGGTATGGGAAGGAATGAAGATATATTTCTTCATTTTATTTTAAATTATACTCTAATATGTCCATTTGTCCCACCACACAATAAATCATTATACCATTTTGACTAGACACATTCAAAATGCAAAAAGATTTGTTTTTCCAAACTGTTTGGAGCAATTTGTTATATTTTTGTAATTTTTGTATATTTGTAATTTTGAAATAACATTAAAGAGTATATTTGATGTGATGAATTGCTCTTTTATTTACCAGATTTACCAATTGTTATAATTTCAATTTGTGCTGGTTAATTATGAACAATGGGTAAAAATGGGGGCTCCATAGGGCTCCTCCCCTAACCGAATGTGATCTCACTCCAAGCTTTGATAAAACGTGAGAACCCTGTAAAGACTAATCAGTTAACACTTTACAAACCAGGTTGATTAGTTAACATCGTTAATGTTTTTACTACATGAACTAACAATGAGCAATACATTTGTTACAGTATTTATTAATATTTGTTAATGTTAGTGTAAAATTCAGCTATTCATTGTTTGTTCCATGTTAGTACACAGAGCATCAAACTGATTTAACTAATAACTTTGAATTTTTAATAACGTATTAATAAATGTTGTGAATTATATTAACTAAGATTAATAAACTGCTGATGATATTTATAGTTCATTCTTAGGTTCTTTTTAACAGGAGGGCGTTAAGTAATGGTATATTGAACCTTATTAAAGTGTTAATTCGACTAATCTGGCTTGATTTAACAACAGTGTCAATACTGATAAATCAAGCTGAGACTCAAATCACACACAGAATTATTTGTTGTTCAGACCTGATCAATGTGATCTCCCGAGCGAAAGACGCGATCTGTTTGTTCCAGACAGTGGCAGTATTTTTTCCTCTTTTCCTGTATCTATCTCGCCGCCCCGCTCTTGAGTTGATGTGAGTTCAACACAATACAAGCTGAAAAAACGGGATATTTCGGCCTCTGTATGGTTTTTATCATGACATAAAATAAAGGCTTTAATGACTTCGATCTTCCTCACCCGTTCAAAAGAGTTTAAAACAGAATAAGGACAAATTAATGAGGTCTATTCGCGTCATTGTCCTCCCTCCAGATGTGGTAGCGGTTCTTTGACGTTGTTTTCAGCAATCCAATAAGATCATTACTAATCAACACCGGACGACATGGATCTACTAAACTTGGGTATCGAACACCTGTATGTAGATGTACGATGATGACACGTTGCGGCGCCAGACCAGCGTTTAGGAGCACGATTGGTCATCTTTTCGACTGGACAGACCCAAAATCATTACCTTGTGTTACCGGGCATAAGAGAACAAGCGTACTGTCGTATGGTACTGCACGCTCGAGTACTCAATGGCTTCTGACTGCGCCAACTAGTGGTGGAAGTAGACGACTATCCGACAAGTCTATGCAAGCCCTAATAGCAATAATAATAGTCCTAAACTACATATTAATACACTCTACATTCAAAGTTTGGGGTCTTTACGATTTTTTGAACAAAAGTTTATACTGCTCACCAAAGCTGCATTTATTTGAATCAAATATACAGTAAAAAGTGTAAAAATGTGAATTTTTATTGCAGTTTAAAAAACAGTTTTCTATGTGAATTTATTTGTAAAAGTAATTTATTCTAGTGATCAATGTGTATTTACAGCATCATTACTCCAGTCTCAGTGTCAATGTCTTCAGAAATCAGGATAATATGATGATTTGTGCTCAAGAAACATTTATGATTATTAAAAACAGTAGTGCTGCTTCATATTTTATGGAAAACCATAATTTTTTCTTCAAGATTCTTTGATCAATTTAATCTTGCTGAATAAAAAGAAATATATATATAAATTTATGCGCATTTTAACACACAAACACTTTCAGCTTAAGATGTACACTTATGGATGTTTGCTTATAATGCAGTATAGAAAGGGTTGGGGGGAGGGGAGAGAGTGAGAGTGAGAGAGAGAGAGGGAGAGGAGGTGGGGAGAGGAGAGAAGAGAAGAAGGAGACGATGAGAGAGGGGAGAGAGAGAATAGAGGAGTAAGAAAGGGAGGGAGGGTGGAGGGGCGAGGATTGAGAGACGGGAGAGGAGAGGGAGAGGGGATGATTAAGAGGAGTGGGTGGAGGGAAGGAGAGACTGGTAAGTAGTAGGAGGTGAATAAAGAGAGGTGGGAGAGAGAAGTGGGGAGATGGATAGGACGGAGGGAGGGATGAGGGAGGGGAAGAGACGGTAGAGAGGAATAGGGGGGTATGTACGTCGTGGGGGTTAGGTTAGAGAGATGAGGGTAGACATGGTTATGAGGTGTATGGTGGCGATGAGTAACGAGTTTGGGACGGAGGGGGTGACTGTGAGGAGAGAGGAAGGAGGGGATGTGATTAGTGAGGAGGTGGTTAGAGTTGCGTAACTAGGAGGAGAGAGGGAGAGAGTGGGAGGGAGAGGAGGAGAAGGAGGTGGGGGGGGATAGGAGGGGGGTTTGGGTAGGCAGGAGAGAGTGGAAGGGGTGATGAGGAGGGGGAGAAAGGGAGGAGAGGAGAGGGATGGATGAGATGTCGAAAGTGAAGTGGGAGGAAGGTGGGGCGGGAGGAATCGAGTAGGAGAGGAGAGACGGTTTAGGAGGGGATGAGAGAGGGATCCCGAGAGAGAGAGGTAGAGGGTAGGGAATGTGAGCGTGAGGAGGAGATGTGAGGAGGAGAGGTTGGGTGTGGGTGTACGACAGAGAAGTGATGGGTGAGGCGAAAGTAGGAGATCGGATACGGAGGGACAGTAGAGAAAGGGAACGTGGAGACGTGAAGGGTGGGGGGATGTGAGAGAGTGGCCGTATACCGAGGATGGGGGTATGGAGAGAGAGAGTGGGTTTGAGAGTGGTAGATGGGGCTGTAGAGGATTGAGGGAAGTGGGGGCTGGAGACAGTGAGGAAGTAGGAGGGAGGAGCGCGGAAGGAGGGGGGGAAGGGGAGGGAGAAGAGGGGAGATACGGGATTAAGGTAGGGGGGGAGAGGAGGAGTGAGGGGGAGTAGGGGGGTAGGACTGGGAGAAGGGGTGGAGTGCAAAGAGGTGGGGGAGGGGTAGGAGAGAGGTAGCATAGGACGTCGGGAGCTAGCAAGGTGATATGAGAGTGGATTGAAAAGAGGTGAGAGAAGTCGAGAGTTGAGTGGGTAACCTGTGGGGGGGGGGAGATGGGTGAGGGGGGAGAAGGCTAGCATGGGGTAGGGTAGAGAGATGGATGGAGAGAGGAGGGAGAGAGCGATGAGGAGGGAAGGGAAAGGACCCTGGAGGACGGAGAGCGGGTGGGTTGAGAGGAGAGTGTGTAAAAGAGGGATAACGTGGGGGGGAAGAGTACGATTAGGAGAGAGGGGGTAGGGAGATGAAGGTGAGAGGATGGAGCGAGAGGCAGGTTGGGGGAGAGGTGGAGAGTAGTCGCAGGGGAGCCGCGGGAGCGAGGGACGGGGATGAAGAGAGAGGAGGCGTTTGAGGGGAGCGGAGGGGTGAGAGGGAGGCGGATGGGGGTGGGAGGGGGGTAGGATAGAGGGGAGGAAGGAGGGAGGCGGTGAAGAGTGGTAGGTGGAGGAGGTATGGAGGGAGAGAGAGTGAGGGAGTGTGAATGGTTTGATGTAGAGGGAGGGGATGTTGGAGAGGTGAGATAAGGAGATGAGGGAGGTGAGGAAGAGGAGTGAGGAGGTTTTGGTGAGAGAGAGTGGGAATAGATATAAGTACCTGTAGAGGAGGGGCGTGTGGGGGTAGGATGTTGGAGGAGAGAGAGAGAGGGAGGGAGTGGGGGGAGGGGAGGGATAGAGAGAGAGGAGTTGGATTGGAGAGAGAGAAGATGAGAGAGAAGAGGGATGGCAGCATTGAGCTAGTAAAAGGGTCGGGGAGTGAGGAGATTTGAGTGTAGAATTCGAGGTGAGAGGAGATGGGTGTGGAGATGGGAGAGGGAGGCGGGGGAGGTATGGAGTGAGAAATAGGGGGGGAGGCCAGAGAGGGAGGAGTGTTGGAAGAGAGAGGGAGGGAGAGAGGAGGGAAAGGGAAGGTTAGGGAATTAGAGAGAATGGAAAATTTGGGAGATAGAGGGGGACGTAGTGCTCGCGATAGAACTTTGTAGAGAGGGGAGCAGAGGGGGGGAGAGAGAGAGGAGAGGTGGAGGGAGAGGAGAGAGAGAGAGGAGAGGAGAGAGAGAGAGAGAGAGAAGAGAGAGAGAGGAGAGGAGGGGAGAGAGAAGAGAGAGAGAAAGACCGAGAGAGAGAGAGAAGAGCGAGTGAGAGAGATGAGAGATGAGAGAGAGAGAGAGAGAGAGGAGAGAGGAGAGAAAGAGAGAGAGAGAGAAAGAGATGAGAGAGAGAGAGAGAGAAAGAGGAGAAAGAGAGAGAGGAGCGAGAGAGAGAAGGAAAGAGAGAGAGAGGAGAGAGAGCGTGAAAAAGTGAAAGAGAGAGAGAGAGACGAAGAGAGAAGAGAGCAGCTGAGAGAGAGAAACTTCGAGAGGGAGAGGAGAGAAGTGTGAGGCAGTAAAGCGTTGAAATCAGAAGTGTCGGGCATATTACAGACGCCTCTCAGGGGTCTTTTCAGTTTGAACAGCGTCTACCTTCTCATCTCTCCATCACACTCATCTCGCTATCTCTATAACACTGGGAATGTGATCCACGAGCTAATGGACTCACTACATTACCCACATCACATTCACTGAAACCCTTCTTTTCCACCCTTTTCTTTTTTCTTTCGATTTTTTCTTTCTTCTTTTAGTAACGCCACATTTTGGGTTTCAACATAACCAAAAAAAAATTCATTCCCCCCCTTCTCCCCTCCCCCTCTCCACATACATTTTTGGTTATCCCAAATAAAAATAAGCTCTAAAAACATTTTTAATGTCTTCATTACGCTATGGAAAACGATAATGTCTGAATGTTCAAAACGTTTTTTTTCTCTTGATTATATGAACGTTAAGAGAAACATTCATTTTATTGTTTTTCAAACTTAGGAAAGGAAACGTTAATTTTTTGATTGTTCTCTGATTGTTCTGTAAAACAAGTAACGTTTTTAAACAAAAATGAAAAGAACCTCCAACTAAACATTCATGAAATCCAACAACAAAGTGAATTGATTCATTTATAATGTGAGAGAAATTATAATTCACGTTCTGAGACATTCCTGTTAGCTGGGATCTTTCTTCTTTCTTTCTTTTCTTTCTTTCTTTCTTTCTTTCTTTCTTTTCTTTTTTCTATTTTTAAAAGCATGATTAATTGTCGGTGTGTGTTTCCTTAACAGTTCAGGACAGTGCAACGCGTGGTATTTGCGGTGGGATTAGGTGGGATTACGTAACACACCACACACACTCAGTTGCATGTGTGATTGAGGATCTCTTTATCTGGGTGCGGGGAATATCTCCATCCGCTCTAATTCATCGATCCGAGTTATTGATACGAGAGGCGCAGCGAGTAAACATGCGCAGACCAACTGTGTGTTAACAATAGCACTGCGTTTAAGAATCCTGTGTGTGAGTGTGTGTTCTCCGAGGTCATTACAGGAAAGAGCCGTCCTGGGGGCACGAGAAGGACGGAGGAGGAAAAGGAACGAGTGATTACAAGAGAGGTGTGGGCAAATAAAGCGAGCTCTTACTGCTGGGAAGAAGATGAGGAGAATGGGGAGAAGAAGATAAGAGGATATGGAAGCTCTGCGGCCAGAGTGTCTTTTCTGTTTATGTACCTGATCCAAAACTCGTGAACGACACACATCAATACTGAACCAAAGCATACAAACTGCACACACACTCACACAATCTTCATCGATTGAACTTTTTTTGGTATTTGGCAACTCAAATGTTTCTTCACAAATGATAAATATGCTGATTTAGGAATCTGGTATGAAATATATGATTAAATATCCATCAATTATTCAATATTTATAATAGTAGCAAAGTTTCATATCAAAATTGTAAATTATTTGCCCTTTTTATTGCTTTTAGGATTTGGTATGAAATATGATGATTAAATATTCCTCTTAAAATGTATTGAAATGTTTGAATTATTCAATATTTACAATGTTAAAAAGTACTATTTTACTATTATTATGAAAATAATAATTAAAATAACTCAAATAATTAATACATAAACTATACAAATATTGAATGGAATAAACCTACAAGTATATTTTGTGGCAACATTACTCTTTTTTTCTTTTGAGGTCATGACTGTTTCAAAAAAATGATAATGATCTTTAATGTCACTTATTTCACATCAAAAATAACATTCTAAGTTTGAGAGAATATTCTTCTGTTTTGACGCACTTTTGGGAAACACACATTCAAGACCTGGAAGAAATCGCACTGATATGGACTGGGCACAGTTTTGCATATTAAATCATTTTTTGTTTTCATCCAGTGTTTTGAAAAAGCCAGAGTCTGATCCTGAATTCAGAAGACAAACCTAAAACCTCAAAAAACGAGAAGATATACTTCCAGTCCTGCGGACAGGTTGGTAAAAAATCATCTTAAGATACAGTATTTATTCCGTATGTGTTTGTGGTAATCTTGTATTTGATTAGCATATATTAGAGCTGAAACATCCCAGTGGTGAATCACTCATCACCTCCTATCTTCAGTAAGTCATATGATCTGTAACCAACCAAAGCATCAGTGGCACATGGTAAAGACACTGTTACTCACACTTGTGTGTCGTTGAGGACCATTACTGTCAGGATCCTGTATAGTCAACACTGCATCATCTTTTATTTTCAGTCTCTCTGGAAAAAAGCCTGGTCCTACTGTCAGGTTTATAAAAACGAATTCTGAAGCCAAATTAAGCGATAAAACGAATAACAGAGGCGATCTGGAAAACTTTGTTAAAAGGGTGGTTGGAGATGGATTTCAGTATTCTCTAACTTTAGTTTGTCGTTGAATGCTTGCTGTTTGTGCATAAACAACATGTTCAAAGCAAAGGGAGATATTTTCTTTTAAAGAAATCGTTTTGTAAGGACTACAAAAAACGGCTGGTTAGGGACAAACATGAGCTTCCCTCCCGGGTTTGTGACATCACTAACCCTATTATATACATAAACCCGCACCCGGAACACGATTTATAAACTTTAAATATTTCCCCCATGATAGAATATGCTAATCTTTGACTTTAAGAAAACTATATAAGCTACATAAATTCACATATACCGTTTCAGAAATGTTGTCTCATGTTGTCACTTCTTGTGTCTCTCATTTTATGATCCGGTTTGAACAAAACTGGACTAAACGTTTTTGAAATTTCAGTGCATGTGTGAGTGAGGTAAACGGACACAGCTCTTCAAGCTCCGCCCCTCTGTGCCGGGTGCAGCAGCTCATTTGCATATTATGGGACAGACAAGAAGAACGGTGCGTTATGCTCACTCTTCAAAAGTGACGGATTTTACATACATACAAAAATATCTGTGGGTATTTTGAGCTAAAAACTTCACAATACACACTCTGTGGACATCAATGATCTTTATTTTACATCTTTCGAAAAAGCGCATTAGATCAACCCTTTAAAAGTTCCACTCACGTTTAGGATCACAATGAATGCAAGCAAAGACCCGCCTGTAATCCTCAGAGAATCTGTCGTTTAGTAATTCTGTGCGTAAATATTTAGTAAATATTTACTACTATGTGATTGCATGTGAATCAGTGGGGCGGGGCTTAAAGAGGAATAATGTTGAAGTGGGGCGTAGAAGTTCGTCGCACTATGACGTCATTACTGAGAAACATTTCCGTAATGGTCAGTTTATGGAGTTCGGTTTCAAAAAAGCTTTTTGGACTTAGTGAGGACGTTTTGAGTTCTTGAAAACTTACAGGGATATGCTTTTATTTGATGACCTCTTATATTGTCAAAAGTTTCATGGACAATTTTTCTCATTATAATTTGATGGATATTAAATAATCACTTAAGATCTGATTTAAACTATTTGAATTAGCAATATTTGTAATGTGTAGAAGAATCAAATGTACTGATAATATTAATAAATGTTAAATATTGATTATTCGTATCATGTATATTTGTAAACAATTAAATGTTATATAATAAATATTAAATACATAGCTATACAATATTAAATTAAATAGACTTGATGGCTTGATCTGATTTTTCTCTCATTGCTTTTCCAGTCATTGATATAATGTCAATTCTGCTTTGGAATTGGTATGAAATATATGATTACAATTATCCACTTATAATTGTTTTAAATTATCAGTATGTAATAGTTGCCATAGAATAGTACTGTTTTTATTTAATGAGGCAATTATTAAATATTATATATAACTATAATAGTACTAACTATAATAGACTAAAGTATATCTTTAGTTATCATGAATTAGGTTCGTTTGTTTTTTACCATGAGTTTGCTTCTGTACAGGTGAATGGAGTGCAAGACCACAATGTCTTCAGAGAGGACGTTATCATGACTAAGTACAGAGTATTGATCAGATGAGAGCGAGAGAAGAGAGAGAGAGAGAGAGCGCGTTGATCCTCCTACTGAGAGAGAGAGAGAAGAGAGGAGTGACGAGGAGTGATGAGATCGAGGAGAGAGAGAGAGAGAGAGAGAGAGAGGAGAGAGAGAGAGAGGAGAGAGAGCACGAGGGGAGAAGAAACTGGATACTGTTTTTGATTTATCTACACATAGATACACATAAACTCTATATGTGCACGAGTTGCAAAAACAAAAAGAGGCACTGTTCTGAAAATATGCCATATTTCGTGTGATAAAAATACAGTAAGGAGCTGTGCACTGCTGACAACACCAAGGAAGGCATAAAACTACTGTTACCACCGGCCAATCACACAGACATGATGCAACAAGTTTCATTCTCTGTTCTCCTGAAAGAAAAAATGCTTGCAAGATGTACACAATAACACAAATCGGTGCTTATTTATAAGATGCTATATGCATGTGTTTAGACAAACAGGCCACACACAAAACAAGTTGTCGTGGCTAGGGACAAAGACATTCACCAAGATTCACCATTTCATTTGATGAAACTATCGCCATTCCACAAAACTCATAAAAAATTAAATTGTAAGTATCTCTTGTTGAGCAAGAACTTGATTTAATTTTTTCCTGTATTCATTTTTCTGTATTCAATTTTTAATAGTGTAAGTACTTTTTTAGTAATAATTTTTAATTTTATAGTTTATAAAATGTTATACATTTTATTTACAAAAATGGTGTGCAGAAATTGTTCATTTTCACTTGATTCAAACCCCCCCCAAAAAAAGCTTAATTAAATTTTAATATAGATTACCACCATTTTTGTTAATACAATTTGATATCAAAAAATCCAGAAATTTCTTAAATAGACAAAAGCTATTTCTGAAAAAAAAGAACTTTCATAGGGACTTATGATTGTAAAAAAAAATGTTTGTTAATGTTTTATAAAAAATGTTTTTATAAATTAATTGATTAGACGCGCTTTTTTTCAATTTTTAAAATGTTAATTACATTATTCAAAATTAATAAAAAAAAATTAATACAGAAAAAATTGGATTCCAGGAAAAAAGTCATAAACGAAAAGTATTTGGGACTACCTATGTCACATAAATATGTTTAAAAGATGGACAATTTTCAAATATAATTAATAATAATAATAATTTAATTTTCTACTAAAAGACCCACAAAAACAATTATTCTTCCAAGTAATTATAGTGCATTAATAACTTAAACCATCACGACCCTTTACAACTGTCATAGACGCTCGACGACGGCCTCCTCTGGTTTTATCTGATCCCTTTCCTGCGTTATTAGGACTTCTTTTCCATTATCCTTCCCTGCTCATTATCTCCTGATTAATCACCCCATCATCGCATCAGTTCACCGTTGTGCCTTAGCTTCCCTTTATCTGGACCTTGCTCTGTTCATTGATTAATTTGTGAAGTCTTGTTTTTACCTACACTCTGTCTCTAGCTCGTTTCTCGGATTGCTCTGTTATTTTGACTTGGACTCTGACTCGTTTTTGAACTTTGTGCCTGCCCCTGAACTTTGCCTGTTTGATGTACGTTTCTGGGATTGCCCTTTCCTGTGTGCTGAGTTGAGTTTGCTACCACCCTTGCACGGGCTCTTTTGGTTTTTGACTGCTCTCCTTTGTTTGCTTACTGTATCAATAAAATTAGCGAAATGGATCCGGTCCGCTGCCAGCCTCTTCGTCACAGAGACTTCACCACAACTGGATTCAGCAGATTTTCCTTCGATTGGCCTTCGAGGTATCCCACTCAAGCGAGTGTGCTGGCCGTCC
Source organism: Meda fulgida (assembly GCA_030578275.1). NCBI lineage: Eukaryota > Metazoa > Chordata > Actinopteri > Cypriniformes > Leuciscidae > Meda > Meda fulgida. Next base: position 2,997,464 of record CM060636.1, on the reverse strand, counting down.
CATCAGCATAAAACAGTTTATGTTAAATTGACAAATCTCACCGAGGAGCTCGTGAGATCAGGCCGAGCGCTATCCCCGCCGACGCGCGGCTGATAACAGCTCCGGTCCAGCTGCACCTAGCTCACGCTCCACCTTGCCGTGAGTAACAATTCAAACCAGCCCAAGTTAATCTGCCTGAGAAATTTGATGGTCACCCTCTACCTGTAAGGGATTTTTGTTGCAGTGCGCTTGTATTTCGATCAACAGACTCAGTCCTTCTCCATGATGAGGAGCCGCGTTTCCTTATGTGTGCTCTAACTCACGGCCGGCTTGGAGTGGGGCTACTGCACTCGATACGGAGGGTTCAGCTCTCTTCCCTCTTATAATGAGTTTCTAACCCAATTTTGAGAGGTGTTTGAACCATACTGCGGGAGGAAAGGATCCGGGGGAGAATGGTTGTACGTTACCGCCCAGGGGATTCCACCGCAGCTACTAACACACTCTCGTTTCGGACCCTTTCAGACCAAGCTGGGTGGGTGGAGAGGAACCTTTAAAGCTCCTGTATCGCAAGGGACTCAACCGGACCTCCAGGGAGAGCTGGCGTGCCGCAACGACGGAAATCTTTGGAACCAAATTATGGAGCATCGCCATCCGCCCTCGACAACTGGATTCGCGGCTCAAGCAACACATCAGATCCGTCTCTTCGAGTGTGCCTTCCCCAACTCGGAGTCGGGAGCCCATGCAGATGGGTTACACACGCCTCTCTACAGCGGAGCAGCGAGTGCGGAAGGAGACGCCGTAATCGTTCTTGCATGTACTTGCGGTGAGGCAGGTCTCTGAGGGCCACTGTCCGGTTTAATCAGCGCTCATGAATACCGCGCGGTGTGAGTTTTAATCACTCTTCTAAATTATTCTCTGTGGGACAGTTCCTGAAATTTAATGGGACAAACTTTAAACATAAGAGCCTTGATTGTTCTGGAGCTGCTGGTGAAATTTTTTTCGCACCTCGCATTTGCCAAAACTCATCGTGTTTTCTCTTCTCGCATGTGAGTCTTGCGTGTGTCCGATGGGAAGCGCTGGGATGGACGCCCCCTGGGGTCTGGTGAGGTGCATACCACACGCAATCCTCACGCTCAGCTTCGGGACACAGCATTCGGAGACTATCCAATTCGTCACGAATTCACTCCACCTTATGCATCCTGTAATCTTGGGCTTCCTTGGCTAGTATGAAACATAATCCCAAATGTCCTGGTTCTTACGGGGAGAAATCTCCCCAGGTGGTCCGAATTCTGTCTGATCCAACTGTGCGGCTGCTGTCCCAAGTACTGAAACTCACTGCGCTGCACTCAAGGGAGTGGATTTTCTGGAAGGAATTTCCCTCGAAATACCATGATTTGCCTGGCCTTCAGCGAAACTGATGCTTCTCTCCTTCACGCTCACCGTGCTGGGACTGTGCTATTGAGCTTTTGCCTGGGGCCCGTACCTCACGGGAAGAGGTTTCCCCGCTTGTCACACCTGTAACAGAGACCATGAGAGCGTTACATTGACGATCAGCTGGGCTAAGGTTTTATTACATCTACGTTTCCGGGGGGGGGGGGGGGGCTTACGCTGGATTCTTTTTCGTTAAGAAAAAGGATGGAGGGTGTTCTCGGCCGTGTATTGACCATCGTGGTCTTCAATGAGGGGTAACAGTCATATTACCGCTAGTCCAGCAGCCCTGGAGATGCTCCGCACTGCCCGCTACTTTACAAAGCTGGACTTAAGGATACGCCTAAATTGATTCGCATATGGGAGTGTGACGATGGGAAAAACGGCGTTTTCTACTACACCGGGCACTACGAATATCGGTAATGCCGTTCGGCCTTTCTAACAAGTCCTTCGTTTTTTTCAAGCTTTTGTATATGATAATTTCCGGAATGTTACAATACAGAGATTTTGTCTACATTGATGACATTTTGATTTATTCTGACTCCCTTGAAGACTGTCCAGATGTTCGTGCTGTCCTCAAGCGCCTGTTCGAAACCAGCTATATGCCTAAGCTCTCATGTGCGAGGTTCACCAGACACGTATCTCCCTTTCTGGGCGATATCATCAGTGGCGGTCGGAGTTCTTATGGATGACAGGCAAGGTCAGTGCCGTGGGAATTGGCCGCAACCTTCCTCTGTTAAGGAAGCTGCAGCGCTTTTTGGGCCTTTGCAAACTTTTACCGCAGATTCATCGCAATTTCAGGTCTATTGTAGCCCCTTCCTCTTCTCTGCTTTCGAGGAAAGGGAAAATAGTTTAAGTGGACCTGCGGATTGTACTGCGGCCTTTGCTACAGCTAAGGAAAGATTTCACTTCTGCGCCCATTACCTCCGTCACACGGATCCTGAGGGGGTGAGTTAATCATTGAGGTGGATGCATCAAACACCAGGAGTGGGGCGGTCCTGTCTCAGTGGGATGGAATCCTCGAAAATGTTCCCATGCGCCTTTCTACTCTGGCAAGCTTAACTCCGCAGTGCGCTAACTACGACGTGGGCGGGATCGCGAACTCTTGGCCAATGAGGCCGCCTTTGAGGAGTGGAGGCACTGGTGGGAGGGAGCTGTCAGCTTCACAGTCTCACTGATCACAGGATTTCTCAAGGTACATAGGTCAGCTAACTTCTGAATGCTCGCAGGTCGCTGGTCTCTGTTCTTCTCAAGATTTCGTTTTTAGATCACCTACAGGCCGGGCTCCCAGAACGGCAAAAGCTGACGCCCTGTCCCGCCAGTTTGACGTCCTTGTTGAGGAATCAATCCTGAGCCCATTTTTCCCACTACTCTAATTGTGGCGCCTGTTCAAGGGACATCATCTCTGAGATCTCCGCGTCTCTAAGTAGTCATCCCGCTCCACCGGATGTCCGCGGCCGTCTCTTTGTTCCACCGGGGCTCCGCCTTCGTGTTGCTTCAGTGGGTTCAGCACCCCGGCGAGTGTCATCAAGGCATCGCGGCTTCCATACAGTTTGTTACCAATCGCTTTTGGTTGGTGTCATCCACAGTTGATGTCATAAAATTTGTTTAGCAATGCATGTTTGTAACACGTTAAAATCCTCCCATCTCAAGCCAGCTAGTGACTGTTACAACCCTCTGCCAGTTACACATCGTCACTGGGGGTCGCTCATCGCTGTGGAATTTGTTACGGATCTTGCTCCCTCACAGGGATTTACCACTTATCCTCTCCGTGGTGGATCAATTCCTCTAAATCCTGCCGTTTCATACCCCATGATCGGCCTCTGCCCACAGCTTACAGGACGCGAGGCTTCTTCTCATCAGGTGTTCCGTCTCTTTGGTTTGCCCGAGGGACATTGTCACCGAACCGCGGTCCCCAGTTTACCTCCCGTGTCTGGAGAGAGTTGTGCGCCAAACTCAATTTCATTGTCAGTTAACGTTGGTACCATCCTCAGGCTCAACGGGCAGTTTTGAACGGTCTTAAACCAAGATTTTGATTCGATTTCTGTGATCGTACTGCCACCAGAATCAGCAGGACCTGGAGTAGTCGCTTTCTGGCCTGGGCGGAGTTTTGCCCAGAATTTCCTGTAAAACCTGCCACTGGTCTAACGCCCTTTAAATGTGTTCTGGTTTCCAGCCTCCCCTCTTCCCTGGGCCGGGGGAGCCATCCGACCTCCGGCGCAGCGTAGGCCTCCTGGGCGAAGCTGCTCACGTTCATTGCAGCGCGCCGTCGCCGTTATCAGGCATCAGGCGGATCGGAGGAGGGTGGGTGGTCCCAGGTATCGTGACCCGGTCAGTGGGTGTGGCTCTCTGCGGAGATCTCCGTTCTCACGAATCCCGAGAAGGAAACTGTCTCCTCTTGTTTTATCGGGCCATTCATGATTCTTCTGTCAGATAACACCAATTTCTTTTCGTTTGGCTCTACCTGCTCAACTTACAAGATCTCCCCACATTTCATGTCTCCCTTTTCAGACACCGATGTCGCCCCACAGGAGAGAGGAAGAGCCGGGAGGAGGCCGCTCTTGTTGCAGTCTCCCCATTGAGGTGGACCGTGCGGGGCTTTCCGGGTGCGAGAGGTCCTGAACTCCAGACTTCATTGCGGGGGTGCTACAATACCCTTATCGACTGGGAGGGTAGGTCCCGAGGAACGCTCCTGGGTAGGTCTCAGGATATCCTGGGAACCCACATTAACTGCTGCCTTTTCTACCGGGACCATCATGATCGCCCTGCTTCCAAGACCCCGTGGTTAGACCCCGTCGTCGACCAGGTCCTCGCTTCCGGAGGCCGCTCGCAGGGGGGGGGCTCGGTCACAGAACGCTCGACGACGCCTCCTCCTGGTATTATCAGATCCCTCTCTCCTGCGTATTAGGATTCATTTCCCTTTATCTTCCTGCCCCATGACTCAGTATACTCATTCTCTGATTTACATATACAAGAACTGTCATACTTAGCATCAGCATCACCTGTGTTGCCTTAGCTTTCCATTATCTGGAAAGACTCTGTCATTGTTAATTTGTGAAGTCTTGTTTTACCTACACTCTCTTGTCTTAGCTCGTTTCTCGGAATTGACTCTGTTATTTTGCCTTGGACTCTGAACTTCGTTTTGAACCTTTGCTGCCTGACCTGAACTTTGTCTGTTGATTGTACGTTTCTGGGATTGCCTACCTGTGTGCTTGAGTTTGAGTTTGCTACCACCCTTGCCACAGGCTTTTGAGTTGTATGACTGCTCTCCTTTGTTTGCTTACCTGTAGCAACTAAAATTACTGCGAATGGATCCGACCGCCTCAGCCTCTTCGTCAAAACAACGTTCATTAAAAACTTAAATAATAAAACATGACAATGATTGCCACAACATCTGGAGAACTTTCAGGCTCTTCATTTGTTTTGTCTCCAATATATCGCATATGCGTGATCTGCATATTATTATAGATAAAATACTTCATAAGAGAGCAGAGTGAAGGAAAGACAACACAACACACACACACGCAGCCACAGCACACACAGCATATCCTCTTAAAAATGCTAAAAATCTACAAACACATATGCTGTACTACTGCTGCCAAAAAAACATTAACACTATCAGACCAGAGAGATCACTGAATAATACAACAACAGTCTCTACCCACACGGCACAAACAATCACACACACACACACACACACACACACGCACACGCACAAAAACACACATCCTAAAAACCATCAAACAGGCACGACGCAGTACGTAGCGCTGGCAAACGCCACCAACCACCCACATTACCACACACACACACACACACGCACCACACATTACAAGGAAAAAAACCCTCCCTCACATCAATGCGTGTAAAAAAGAATTCTTGTCGTCTTTACAGCATGTAACTACAGACAGGAACGTGTACCAAAGACAGAGATGAATAACAGAGGATCTCGTTGCGCTTCCTACATGGACTCGATGTAAAGACAGCAGAGGTGATCTCAACAGGAAGACACCTGAAAACAGCCCAATATAAAAGAGTATACCAGAATGCACTGCAACAAGCTTGCTGAAAAAGTTTACATCTAAATATACAAAAATTCAGCATCATTACTCCAGTCTTCAGTGTCACATGATCCTTCAGAAATCATTCTAATATGATGATTTGTGCTCAAGAAACATTTATGATTATTATCAGTGTTGAAAACAGTTGTGCTGCTTCATATTTTTGTGGAAACGTGATTCATTTTTCTCAGCATTCTTTAAAGCTGCAGTCTGTAGTTTTTCCTCTTTGTCGCCATCTCTGTTCGAAATCTGCAATTACAGTTATTCACAGAATGATCAACTTTCCGTGAGTTGTGCCTCGGCTCGGCACAGCGCGGATGAATCCAATGTTTTGAGGAGAATGTGCGGCTGTCAACCACAGATTCAAATTTTTGGAAGTATGAACAACGTAAGAATTTTCACCGGAAAATATCATCTGAACAAGTAAGTAACATCCACTTTGCATTGAATTGCATTGCACAAAAAAGCATTGCAGAGAAAAAACAATATAAAAATAAATCACAATACAAAAAATGCAACATTATGTATCGTGGATAGTGACAATCCAAAAGTAAAAAAAATTCAAGTCTTCAGAGTTTTAGTGTCAGTACTACATTAAACTACTATATATAATGTTGAATATTATGTATAATAATGCAATGTAGGAATATTTGTGTGTCCTGAAAATGGCAAATGTCTGATGTTACCAGAAAAAAGTGGCCTACATTATTTCAAATATATCTAGCCAGTGACGGAGCGCAAGCATTTTCATCTAAAATAATTCTGTATCTTCAGCTTCAGAATCATGAATATTGTTATTCTGGTGTCTCTATTGTCCTGTGCTTTGGGTTTCCAGCACAAGTCCGAAACTATTCATTTACACACACAATGTAATATCAAATAATGATCAGTCATTTTCGGATCGACCACCGTTACTGTAAAATATGCACTTATGTCCATTTAAACTCGATTTTGGTCAAATGTGGTTTATATCATTATACTGGCAAGAATGTGGTTATATTTAAAGATGCCATACCAAGTATGACAACGCTACGTTCAACTTCTTTTGAAATTATGGTGTTTTTTTCACTTCCTGAAAAGTAACCGTTTTGGACATTCGTGAGTTTCATCGGGCAGCGACGAAATGTAGCATTTTAATCAACAGTAAAAAAAACGGTTAACCTTTCACCAAATGTCTTGTAGCATTGCAATAGTATCATATCGTGAGTTCAGTATCGTGATATGTATCGAATTCGTGACATAAGGGTATCGTTACACCCCTAATAATAATTGCTGCAATAATCATAGACTCTTAAGCATTTGCATATTTAAATCCAAACAGCGACTTTTGTTTTTGGCCGAGCAGTGTGAATTCAGATCAAACATCCAAACTAACTGGCCAGTTTCAGACTGTAACACAGGTTGTCAGTTGCTAGTGTGATTGTTTGATCACTCACCCAGCCACCCAGCTCCGGAGTTTGGCACACACATGTCAGTCTCAGCGCTGGGCAGCACGAAGCCCACGACGAACACCTCCACCCCGTCAGACATGAGCGCCAGGCCCAGCACGAAGAACAGCTGCCACTGGAAGCGTCCGTGTCCACACTCCTGGATGATGAGCTCGTACTGCTGCGCCAGCTCTTCCTCATCCGCCTCTCTCTCCTTCTCCAGCTCTCGCTTATCCTTCACCCCATCCACCGGCCCCTGGCCCCACCCCCCTGAAGCCCCGCCCCCCGCCGGCACGCCCTGGTACTCGCCCTCGTAGATCTCGTCCTCGTCGTCGTGGCCCTCGGTGGCGTCGCTGGAGCCCTCGTCCTCCTCTCGCTGAGCTCCACCGTCCTGATAGTTGTACCCGTCTTCGTTCGCACCCTCGTCTTCGTCGTTCTCGAAGCGGCTGTAGTTGCGTCCCGAGGCGTACTCGTCCGAGGCTCGGTCCACCACTTTGCTGACCTTCTTTACGGCGTGCCGTTTCGCCACTTTGGCGATGTCACGAGCGCCTTTAGCCAGAGACGTCCTGTCTCGGTACGGGTCCTCCATCTTCACTGATGCTGATGGTTGCAGGAATCAAACGTGAGTTTTAGAGGCCGAGTGTAAGTTTAGTGAAGAGACGGACAGGAGAGTGCGTGGCGTTTCCTTCGCACTGACCGCTTCATTCACTAAGGGAGAAACAGGTTTTCATTCTGTGAAAAGGGAACAAAATTATAATGACCAATTCACCCCAATATAAGCAAACATTAATTAAATACAAATACAACTATATATGTGTATCATTTATAAAAAATATAAATAAACACAATTTTATACAGTATATATATATATATATATATGTGTGTAATAAAAACAATAACAATAAAATATTTTTATACAAGGTATAACCAAAAACAAAATGATTTTAATTATTTATATATAAATATTAAATTAAATGCAAGATATAACCAAAAGAATATGTATTGTTAAATTAAATATATATATAAAACCATAAACTAATATATAATCCTATAATAATTGTATATATAATCCTATATATATATATATATATATATATATATATATATATATATATATATATATATATATATATAAACAAACTAAATTGAAAGTAAAATAAAAAATATATATTAATAATAATACAATTTTATATATTAGGTGTAACCATAAACAAAACATTTTTTAACTACTTATTATATATATTTTAAATTAAGATTGTATCATTAATTAACAAAAATAAAAAAACATTATAATACACGCACACAAAACCCATAAGCTGTGTTATGAAGTGTAAAATTTGTGATCGAGTAAAGACGAGGCTTCACACACATACACACACACATACACAGACAAACACACACACACACACAAACAGTATGTATGTATATATATATATATATATATATATATATATATATATATATAGAAGGAGAGAGAGAAAATATTATAAAGTATTCAAATTAAATCACTATGAATTAAGAACAAATTTCAGTGCATTTCACATCTGAATTAGTTGTGTATTTTTGGTTTTAACGTGTGAAAGTGCTGTAAATCTAGCAGAAAGCCAGCAGAAGTCATAAATCAGGCTGGCACAGCGGGCAGAGGACACTGCCCAGTTTAACTCTCCTCTGCTTCACACTCTTAACCTCCACAGGGAGTCGCGTGCACATTCACCGGACAGAGTTATGGACAAATGAAGAGAGAAACTCCACATGATGCAGACACTACAACACTGAGACTACACACATGTGCATCTCTGGATCTCTGACACACAAACTCACAAACACTGCAGTGCAGCACCATTCCTCTCTGACAGAAACATACACACTCATCTCGTTTTTATCTCCTCAAATCTGAAAAATAAACACAAACACACACACACTCTCTTTCTTCCCCCCCAAACTCAGTGAATCTCTTAGAAAATGATCAGTCAGTCTCAGATAATATCTCAGAGAAAGGGCCGGAATGAGAGAGAATATTCCATCAGTAAATATTCTATTCTACTCTATTCTGTATAAAGAGGATAATGAGAATTAAGATTACAGTAAAGGTTCCAAATAAAACGAGAACATTCTAAAATCTTTTGAACGTTTTAAATATCCTTTAGTTCTGGTATTTTAAAGCCCCTGAATCCAAACCATAAATCATCAAGAAACATATAGCAACTATAGAACAATATTCAGCCAGAAATGGTTTTTGATAAGAAAAGGTTGAACACATGATCCACCGAAGAACCTTTATTTTGCAGAATGTTTCTTGAATCTCAATTCGAGCTGACATTTGATAACTGTGGCTGAATTTCAGCATATTCTGGCCAATATGCTGATCATCATTAGAATATAATTAATATTCATTAACTCTGGCATTTGCAACTCAAATCTTAAGAGCCTTGAGCCACAGAAAAAAGACCCACTAAAGACATGTCTGAGAATATAAGACTGAAAAAAAAAATTCAGAGTTGAAAAAAATAGTATGTTTGACAAGAAAATACCATTTCCAGTCTTTCTACGTCAATATGTCATGTTTAATTCAACGTGTTGCCATTTCTTTGTAATCATTAGTTAAATGTAATAATCTTTTTTTTCAGTGCACTAATAAAAGTGTGCACACAAAAATACTGATTAGAGATTCATCAACAATTCGGTTCTTTTCAATGAACTGGTTCGCAAACTCTAAACGAGTCTGTGTGAGCGTGAGCATAAAATCAGCAGTCATTTATTAAAACGTGAAATCACAACGTTTGGGAACTCATGAAGACTGGATGAAAACATCTGATTTGAGTTTCACGGGCCGCTGGTACAGTCAGAGGCGGCCTCATTAATCACAGAGGAGCGCATGCATGCTTTCTGCGGAACGAACACGTGACAGATCTGACCAGCGCAACGGCAATGTTAACATGCACATTATTTATCCATGATCCATCGAAAAATTCTGACTTCGAAAACTCAACACGGCACGTCCGGCACGCTGCGGCAATACAGACCTAAAAACAACAGACCCGCAAATCATGACATCATTTAGTCGGAGACCAACTAAAGGCTGTTCCCAATGTAACTGTGACGTCATTAGAGGGGTGATGTAATCAATGCGACACCCGTTTTCTGCATTAACCCCCGATGTGAGCGCGGGAGGGGGAGGAACAAACTCACGGGACGCTGCGACACAGTTTGACCCTCCGTAAACCACTAACTGTGATCGTCATCCCGGAGTCACGCACAGCTTGTGATCTACACTGCAAACGTATGCTTCTCAAGTACATGCACCTTGATTTAGAAAGGTTCCAATAATTGTGCTGGAAAGATCAGCAGTAAGTGCTGGCGCTTCTCGAGGTGTTTGAGTGAATGATTATTAAGTTGCACACACAAGGTCGCGCTGTATTCTAGTGTCCCTGATTCCACACACTTCACCTTGCGGAAAACAGATCTGTGCTTAACCAGACTCAGTGGTGGAAAGCAGATGAATAACTCCTTACTGAAGACCACACACACACACACACACACACACACACACACACACGTGTATCCTGCAGTAATGTAATGATGGATAGCTGAAGGCTTCACTGGTCACTGGGACTCACCAGCAGCTGTGGGGGTTTCATAGTGGACGCCTGCACAGATTAAATGTAGGCAGTGGAGTGTGTGTGTGTGTGTGTGTGTGTGTGTGTGTGTGTGTGTGTGTGTGTGTGTGTGTGTGTGTGTCTGTGTGTGTGTGTGTGTGTGTGTGTGTGTGTGTGTGTGTGTGTGTGTGTGTGTGTGTGTGTGTGTGTGTGTGTGTGTGTGTGTGTGTGTGTGTGTGTGTGTGTGTGTGTGTGTGTGTGTGTGTGTGTGTGTGTGTGTATACTGTAGACAGATTACAACAGTTTTGATCTACATCTGCTATAGTAAACGCTATACATACCGAGTCCAATCTATACAAGAGGATTTTATTATTTACTGAAATAAAGATCGTTTTGTTTGACTTTGGTGAAATTGCACACTGTAAAGAGTTGGTGCAGTTGTTAAATAATAGAAGATATTTCAAATACTAAATCATACATATAAAGTGGATAGTGAGATTTAAGATTAACAGTAAAGGTTCCAAATTGAACCAGATCTTTCTAATCTAACTCATAGAAGAATCTTACAAATTAAGTGTGACTATATGTCATATTTGTACATATATAAATTCATTTGACACACCACAGGACACAATCTCAGTCAAACTTAAAAAGCTACAAAAAATAATAAAAAAATTGTGAAGTTGTTACGTTTCAACCTCAAATCTTGATAATGAATAAAAATAATTTGCATGCTCATGCTTTTACTGAGAGTGGCTTTAAAGCAACAGACTACAGGGGTGAAAGGTCACGTGTAATGTGTGCTGGGGGACACTTTGTCTGATTCACTTCACTGATCAGCTGTGTGTGTGTGTGTGTGTGTGTGTGTGTGTGTGTGTGTGTGTGTGTGTGTGTGTGTGTGTGTGTGTGTGTGTGTGTGTGTGTGTGTGATAAAACTGATGCATCTGATCTATCTATCTATCCATAAAACTGTCTCTTGTTTTATTTCCTAAGGCACACCAGCTTCACCTAAAAATATTTAATTGATCTTTTTTATATATATATATATATATAAAGTATTTGAATTTGCTTGAAAATGTTTTTGTGATTCACCTGAATAAAGACAAATAATTCTGAGTCTCCTCATCAAAATGTCAAATGTCAAATGTCCAGTTCACAAACACACACACACACACACACACACACACACACACACACACACACACACACACACACACACACACACACACACATACACACACACACACACACACACACACACACACACACACACACATAAACACACACACACACACAGATGTGCCGGTTAAAACTGGTCAGCACTGAGATTTCTGCTAAACGCTGCAGTGAAGTTATCAGATGCTAATACTATGGTTTTTTGAGAAATACTGTAGTACTGAATGATTGCCATATACAGTATATGTTGTGTTTACTGTACACGGTATTTCAAAAGAATACTTTGGTACCACCATAATACATAACAGCATTCAGGTACAAATGTCCAAAAAGCCATAGCTACTTATTTGTTATGCACTTTACCGTAGTAAAGAAACATTTTCCGTTGCAGGACAGTCCTATAGTTGTGTATTCACGGCATCAGTCTCTCTCTGAGGCAGGTTGTTTCACGCACCGCAGCTTTCAGCCTTTTACTAGCACTTGGAGAAAGTCATCGGTGTGCGTGTGAACGGCCAGCACAAGCGGGAAACAGCATCAATCACGGCCGGCTCTGACGCAAGCTCGCCCCGTAATGAGATTTCGCCTGTCTTGACATTGTGCATGGGAATCAATCCCCCTCCCTCTCCGTTTTATCTTTCCGTCACACACACATCTGCTCCACGAGCCTCCATGACTCACATTTTCAGGTGGATTTCTTTCTGCTTGTGACAGTCACACACATTTTGCTCCATCAGGAAACAAGTTCCTAAAGTGAATCTCTCTCTCTCTCTCTCTCTCTCTCTCTCTCTCTCTCTCTTTTAATAATCCAGGACACCACCAGGAGCCCCCGAGGATCTTAACACACACACACACACACACACACACACACACACACACACACACACACACACACACACACACACACAGAGTATATATCTTCTAGGGTATCTTCTTTTTAATGACCAATAAATGAATAGTTCACCCAAAAACATTGCCATTATTAACTCTCACTTAACACAAAAGTAAAGAATCAATATCATGCAAAATGGTTCACAGTACTTGCATCTGTCAAGCTCCAAAAAAAAAGGAGCTCAGAGAACTTATCATAAAAGTAGTCCATGCAACTGTATTCCATGTCTTCTGATGTCATTTAATACTTTGCATGAGGAATAGAACAATATCTTAGTCATTATTCATTGACAAACTTCAGATCAAATAAAAGAACTGCTAGATGTGTCAGTGGCGTTTGGTCACATGGCATGCGAGAACCAATGAGGTTGTTGGATGTTGCTGGCATCACTCCTGCCATATTTAATTTGAGGTCCTCTTCACACAAAGTTATTACATGACTTCAAAAGGCTTAGAAAATAGTGCATGAGTCATATTGATGACTTTTGAACTACTTTTGTCGTGTTGTTTTTGGTCCTTTACAGACACTGTTACTACACAATTTTGTGTTCCACAAAAAAAAAATGACATCAGCGTACAGGCTTTGCAATCTTGAATAGTTGGTCTATCTATTACATCTACATCTATAGTGCACACCTGTTAAATTCCATATTAAAAGACCAAGTTCTATAATCCACGACACAAATCCATACTAACACAGTCTTATTTAATTCGTGAACAACTATCAAACACATAAGTGTGTGTGTGTGTGTGTGTGTGTGTGTGTGTGTGTGTGTGTGTGTGTGTGTGTGTGTGTGTGTGTGTGTGTGTGTGTGTGTGTGTGTGTGTGTGTTACTGTACCCATTGAGAGACATTCCCTTTGCTGTTCAAAAGCAAAACCAATATTTAAACCTGCATGACTAAACTGAAATATAAATAATAATCTAAAACAGATGAATGAATTTGATGAATTTACGCAGGTAAATAATTTTTAGTAAAAACAGAATTTCACGTCACGATCTTCATGGGGAAAAGTGAATCGTCTGAAATATTAAACAGGTTCTAACGGGAAGCGTTCACAAGGGGCGCGTTCTGCTTTAATTGCCTATTAACGTCCAAAAGAGTCAGACTGGGGCGTTTGCGTCGTGTTTGTAATATGTGGTGTCAAGTTAAAAACAGTTCAACTTCTCCGCTGCGTTTTCACGCTGAACGCAGCAACGCGTCCGTGTGAACGTTCCCTGTGCGCAACTAAAGTTTATTTTAGGCTTTTGACTCGTGCGTAAACCTACAAAAAAAAAATGAATCACTTACCGACTGTGTACGTGAGTCCAGACTTCACGGGCGCGTCTCCCGGGCCATCTGAGCGCGGGAACGCAGATCTTGCTTTAGCGTTTTTTTTTTCTCTCCTCACAATGCAGCAGCAACGCGTCTCTCTGCAGCACTTGAAGAAAAGCTGAGAAGAAGTGATGGAGAGAGAGAAAGGGAGGGAGGGAGCGAGAGAGAGAGAGAGAGAGAGAGGGAGGGAGAGAGAGAGAGAGAGAGAGAGAGAGAGTCAATAGTTGTACCGCTCAATGTGACGCGACGCGGGGCGGGGGAGAAGAAAGAGCGCGTTGGGATCATATCATAGTGAGTATATACTATGACTGTATGCGTGGATATGAACACCCCCACCCACTCGTGACGCATTGCTCTTTCTCCGCAAGTCACGATTCTCTGGAGGCTCTAGGGCTTTTTCCTGCTTTGTTGGGGTGACTCGTGTTTTAGTGTTTTTAACTTTCTGTGATTCAAACGCCTCAGAGGAACAGTCAGACCCCCCCGAAAAAAATAAAAAAAAGCTATGCGGCACTCGGGTTCTGATTGCGACTCATCGTGATTGAACTCCCGCCAGGCTGAGATGGAATCTTGATGGATTCAAGCGGTTTACGCGGGAAAGGAGGGACGAACAAGGAACTCTCCGTGGTGCTGAAGAAAACACACAGAACAGATCCCACAGGACAGATCCATATAAAACAGACACTACACAAGCAAAAAAGAAAAACCTTTACAGAACCACATCAGATTTGCACATCATACAGAACTATACAGAACTACATAGATCAGATCAGATATAAAACTGACCTTACAGAACCATACCGAACAAATCAATAGATCAGATGCATTCATAGAAAACTGAACCATGTAGAAGAGATCCACTCCGAACTAAACAGATTGGATTAACACAGAATATATCTCCTCAGAACTACACTGAACCATATAGACCAGATCCACTCAGAACCGAACAGAACAAACCCTACAGAACCACACCATATTAAATAGACCTCACAGAACCCCCTAGATCAGATACATATAAACAGAGCTTACAGAACCATTTACTGAAGAACAGATCCACTCAGAACCAAACCGATTAGATTCACACAGACCTGATGTCCTCAGAACTACATTGAACACATATCAGATGCATAAAAACAGACCTTATACAGAACCGTTGAATTATACAAATTAGTTGTGCTAAATTAAAGACGGCGCCGTCCACGAGGCCCTTTCAAAGCCCAAAAAAGCCAGTAGTGTAGCGGGTTTGAGCATGAGATTGCAGGTTCACACACTCATTCCAAAATTATATAAAATATCCAGGGTTGGATTTAGTTTGTAATTTGGATTATTGAGCCCTAATGAGTCCTGAGCCCCATGAGTCCTAATACATGCAATTTCAACTTTCCGAAGTGCTTCTTTTATAAAGAACACCACTTTCTCACATAACGCCCTGAAGCAGCCCTGCATGAGTGCATCATTGATATATCAACAGATTCAGCAGCACGGCCACGGACAGCAGCTGGAGCCACACGTGAGGAGGCGTTTCTAAAGCAGCTTCCTGAGGTATGGTTCAGGGAACACACCTATGGTGTATCTTTAATTTAGTTATACCTTAGAGTCTATGTAGCGCGCTACGAGACACGGTTATCGGGAAATCCAGCCCAGATCTTTATAAAACAGACCTTAGAACCATCTAGAACAGAACCACTCAGAACCAGGTCAGATTTGCAAAGATCAGATGCATTAAAGCAGACCCTACAGAACTAGACAGAACAAACACTACAGAACCACATCAGATCCTCTCAGAACCACACAGAACATCCCACAGAGCTATAGTTAACAGAACCACACACAGAGAACAGAATGATATCAAACACCGAATGATTTCACAGAACAGACTCTGTTCGTGCTCACCTGACCTCTGACCTGTGACATCAGGAGCTGCACAGTTTCAGCTGGAGTTCACAGCACAGACTTTAACAGGAGTTCTGATGGATTTCCAAGTAAGTGTCCATTAACATCACAAAGGCATCAAATGAAGATGAGGGGCATGTGTGAAACGAGGAGTGTTTTGTGTTTTGTTCCGAGCTAAAACGGTTCCCTGGAGAGCTGTTGGGAGAGACATCATCTCACATCCTATCCGGCCTGGAAAGAAACCACCGAACTCTCTGAATGATCCTCTCCTCCTCTTGGAAATCTTGAGATGTTGAAGAAGCAGGAAGGAAGAGTGCAGGGTTCCCTGCTCATTCTACCAGCGCAATAAATATGCTAATGCACATCCACTTCCAGCACCAGCTGTGAAGAGTTCTTCAGCTCAGATGGCCACTGATGAAGTTTCCTTCTCTCTTAAGATTCAGGAAAGTTTACTGGCACGGCAAACAAAAACTTTACATTGCCAAAGCGTTATAAGATTATACGGTATTCATGCAGATTAATGGCTCATTGCTAAAGATTCTTTATTGGCTGATTTAATTAAATGTATATAATGCAGTATAACTGAATTAGTGAACAATTATTTCAATATCTTTTATTATATATATATACACTCACACACTGATAAACACACACCCATTATATATATATATATATATACATGCACATGAAGATTCAATGTAATTCAATAAAAAATGTTAAACTTGCAACACTGTTGACATGCTGTTTTAATGATGTCCCTATAATAATTAGCATGCTCTCTTTGATTTGAATAACTCCGCCTCTAATCCACTTAAGACTTTCCCTGTGAGTGTGAGAGGCGGGCATGTTTCCATGGTGATGACATATTGATCATAGCCTGGAGCAAAGGGTTGTGGGACAGAAATCAGTCGGCCCTTTATGTGAGGAGCTGATAATCTATAAACATCATTGAACCAAAGGGAAAACTAACAAAAACATCACGGTTCAAATTAACACACTGAACGTCCAATGAAAACTGCAATTCCTGAGAGGAAAAAAGTGTGTGTGTGCGTGTATGTATATATATATATATATATATATATATATATATATATATGTGTGTGTGTGTGTATATAAAACATATTTAAAGTGAAGCTACCAGCGTGACAAGATGTATATATATATATACACACACACTGTTTCTGTACTGCCGAACACCTCTTTCCCACTTCTGCCTGTATTATGGTATATTTTAAACTGAAAAAAGTGAAAATTTAGTTGTAGATAGCATGTGATATTGGTTTTAATTGATATGCAATTACATGCATCAGTGGGCAACTAATTTCATGCAAATAACCTGAAAAACAGGGAGCTGTTAGTTAAGTGTGTGTGTGTGTGTGTGTGTGTGTGTGTGTGTGTGTGTGTGTGTGTGTGTGTGTGTGTGTGTGTGTGTGTGTGTGTGTGTGTGTGTCACACACCTGCAGGGCTGATGCTGAAGACCCCAGTGGGTGGATGGGAAGGGTGTAATTGGTGCCTGTTTAAATTCTCCTGCCTGCCAAAACATTCACTTCCCGCATGCAAACTTTGGGAAATGATGCTGCTCATTACGCAGTCTTCAGACACACGGATCAGCTTTGAGCTTCAGAAAACCTTACTTACCTTTTTTGATCACACCTCACTTAAAGACGGCACGTTTCGGTTAAAGGTGAAATGCATGATTTCCGCATTTGTTGCAGAAGCACCAAAAAATCTGCAAAAATAAACATACACCCTGCTTCAAAATCCATTTTGAACACATTTAAAAAATACATCACATTACCTGCATACATACATTAAAGCAAGTATAGTATAAAGCTATATATATATATACACACACTAACAAATGTCAACTGGTTGATAGTTTATGTTGTCGCAAAGTGTAATTATATTATCGCCCAGCTCTAATCTGCTAAATAGGACTAGAAGGTATGAAGATATTAAGATATTATAAATGTCAACATCATGATTCTCCGTAAAGCTGCTTTGAAACAGTGTGTGCTGTGAAATATGCAATATAAATTAATTCTGCATTTTAGGCAGACAGAGAGCCTTGATCATGATAAAAATCACTGTAATTATGCCTGGGTGACTTACTGCTCTGTTATAATGGCAGAAATATAAAAGGAATATTAAACGCTGACATTGGCTGGACCTGGAGAAAGGACTTCTCCTGTGAGCGTCCACACATGCTGTGTTTATCTCAGTGTTTCTGCTGTAATTACCCTTGCGTCTCCTCTGTCTCCCTGTCTGACCCTGAGACGCTGATTTACCCTCTCAGTCAGACCTAACATTTACAGTCCTCCTTAAGTCTCGTTCTTACTGTGTGTCCAATGTTTTCTGTGAAACTCAGAGCTGGATTTAAGTGTGGCAAAGCCGTAATCAGTGCAACAGGGGTCAGAGGTCAAGAGAAAGCAGAGGAGGAGACGGGGGCGGGGCTAAAGGGCAGGAGGAGGGGCCAGTACGATTTTTACTTTAAATTAAATTAACACTTTTATTCAGAAGAAGTAGACATGACAAGACAAGGTATTACGGTTGTCACTCAAATATGAAGCAGCACAACTGTTTTCAACATTGATAATAATCAGAAATGTTTCTTGAGAATAATTTCTCAAGATTTCTGAAGGATCATGTGACACTGAAGACTGTAGTAATGGTGCTGAAAATACAGCTTTGATCACAGGAATAAACTACATTTTAAAATATATTCAAACAGAAAGCATTTTTGTAAAAATATTTCACAGTTTTACAGTTTTGACATTGTTTTTTAATCAAATAAATGCAGCCTTGGTGAGCAGAAAAGACCTTACCGACCCCAAACTTTTGAAGGCTAGTGTATCTGAACGAGTGTGTGCTGGTTGATGGCAGCGGTGATGGATGTGTGTGGGAATTCCCTGTGTTTGCCTGTGGATTTCAGCTGGCAGGGATATACTCATTTCATTCAAGGATGAGAAACACCATATAATGCTCAACTGCCCTCTGTGAATTATTCAATGGACAGATTTGCAGCTCTTTCATCATTTGAGCTTCCGACAGTGAGCATAGACCTGCCGCAAACTGTGTGTGTGTGTGTGTGTGTATGAAAGGGATTCATGAGACACGCAGACGGTTTGGGAGACGGAAATGCTGTGTGAATGAGAGATGAGTGTGTGTGTGTGTGTGTGTGTGTGTGTGTGTGTGTGTGTGTGTGTGTGTGTGTGTGTGTGTGTGTGTGTGTGTGTGTGTGTGTGTGTGTGTGTGTGTGTGTGTGTGTGTGCTGGAGAAGCCTGAAGGCCCTAATGAATGACGTCCATCAGCGGATGTTATTTTCCAGTGCCGCCTCGCATGATCTATTTCAGGTCCCTTTGCCTGTTTAACAAAGAATGAGATGAATGAGAATGAAATCTCTGCAATATATCTATAAAAGAGAATAAACTAAGAGTTCTGCTGAAGTTTCCTGATGATTCTCCTCAGAAAAACACTCCAGTAATCTCACGTGTCTCCTTTAGAGTTTCTCAACAATGTCTGAAACTGTGCTTAAAAGTGCAATCGAAAGTCAGAGATCTGAATATGAACTCAAACATTTCTCACCAAATGACCTGAGCTGCTCTCCACATCCCCTTCACAGCTCTAGACTCTTATAGAGTGCTGTAGTTCCCACTTTTTCAGAGGTGTTGGTTCCAGAAGCATTTTTCCATTCATTTCTCCCATAGGGATTTTCAAGAAGTCTTCGTTAAAGGGTTATAAGCCATGAACCAAACCTACCAGCTATACGAGGAGAATCATAACATTACAAACTTTGATTTGAAGCAAAAAAAGTTTGAAAATCAGACAGAAAGACAAAGGTACAAGTCTTTTTTGTGCTCGACGTCTAGCGAGGAGGAGCTAGACTTAAACTCCACCCACTTGCTCTGCAAGTTCTCATTAAAAACGATGGAGAAATATAAAACTACTCATTTAAAAATATTGATTGACACACACAATATTTTTAAGTTTATTGCAAAATATGCTTATATATTGAATTTTTTGAGAGTGTAGGGAGACTCGATTACGTCATTCGCAGTGCTTCATGGGAGTGGGTGGAGCAATTGCATTTGAAAATCGTTTTTACTGTATTTTTATTTGTAATCAAATAAATGGAGCCTTGGTGAGAAGAAGAGACTTTTGTGCATAAGAAACTCTTGCATGGAATAGTGTATATCGGTACAAATCATAAGTAAAAAAAAAAAAAAACTTTATAATCATGAAAAATAAAACAAAAATTAATGTAAATCCAGTGGTCAAAACAAATAGGAATCCTGATGTATATGATGTGTTTCAACTCTTTTAGGTCCGTTTTAGGAGAGACATCTATAAGTTAAATACTACTACGCCCTGAGCTATGACTATGAAACCTGCCTCTTTTCCTGCTTTCTTTACCCTGGAAAGACTATATTTATCTCCATTTCTGTTGTGTTGCTCCTGAATAGCATCTGCTCTGACCTCAGGGTTCGGCCGTCATGGTTACAGCACTTATCTGAGTCTGAATAGACAGCGACCGGCTCTTTTATAGTCCAGCCAAACAAACGCTTACGTGAACATCTACACACATCCACACACAACTTGCCTAGCGAGCCTGTGGTCACATGACAGGCGTGACAACACGAGTGGACAGGAGTGGGCGAGTGTCGTCCTGATGTGTCAATCATCGCTGCATGCTTAAACTGTTACTGTGTTACTGTCACTGTCAGATGCGTCACACCCACATGCTTTATGGTCAAGGACAAGTAATTGTGTCTCGCTAAAATATTTCCTTCAGTCGTACACTATGAGTCAAAAGTTACGCCTCTTCTGCTCACCAAGGCCACATTTATTTGATCAAAAATACAGTAAAATATTGAAATATTATTACAATTTAGACTAGCTGTTTTCTATTCGAATATCTTTTAAATGTAATTTATTCCTGTGATCAAAGCTGTATTTTCAGCATCATTACTCCAGTCTTCAGTGTCACATGATCCTTCAGAAATCACTCTAATATGCGGATTTTCTGCTCAAGAAACAATACTTAGTGTATGTTAATATTTTAAACATCCTTATTCAGTAAACAACTAAAAATGTCTTCTAAATTCAGGGTTCAAAACGAATGCTACATTCAGTTCTTGAATCATGAAATAATTGTGTTAAATTACTTGAATATACGGACAATCCAAGTTTCAGTGAATAAAAAAGCAGCTTAGTCATCATTAAAGCTGAAATAGCAGAGGAAATATATCAACATTGGGGGATCAAAAAGGTTGAGAACTGCTTTTTTAAAGTCCCCCTGTGGTCAATCAAGCTTTTAATGTTGTTTATGTGTCTATGTAATATTTGTAATATGCTTTAAGACAAACCATGTGTAAATTCATAAGTCGACAGCATTGCTGAGTATTTTCTCCTTAAAACTGCAGTGAAACAAAGACAGTCTCAAAAAACGGTTTGAAATCGCTGGTGTTTCTGACGTCACAAACTACCCTGTGACCAATCAGAACGAGTTGTGTGAGTGAGTGGAGGCGGGGCTCATTTGCATATTCATAGAACCGCATATACTAAATGAGGCAAGGGTGTCGAGTTACATTGAAGCTATTTTAACGCATGACAACTTTTTTTCAAGGAAAAGAAACATAAAAATGAAATTTGGATGATCAAAGATGAGTTTTAAGAAATAAAATTATTGACTAAAGGGAGACTTTAAATCACCAATGTATAATATTATAGACGATGGTATAATTGAAGATTTTTGTATTAAGATTGATTTAGTTCACACTTTGAAGGCCACCTCTGTCTCGGTCAGGGAAACACCTGGCCCAGGTGTGTGTGTTTGCTGACATCAGGTGCGGCTCGTCAATCTAACGTGAGATCTGAGCGAGAACAATGATCTGGAAACCCCGTCAGCTTTCGGCACACACTCCTGCAGCAGCACACATGAGGAGAGGAGAGGAGGGACACAGAGAAAGAGGGAGGTGTGGGGGTGTACGGATCCGTCAGGACTCATCTCAGTCTCAGTTCACCTCCACCGATAATAAATGTCTGCTGACATTGATGTTAATTGGCTTTTTCTGCAGTGAGCAGAAGGCTGTGTGTGAAGAAATCCTCCACGGCGTTTGTAAAATCCCTCAAAGCATGTGTCACTTTATTGTTAAGTGATCAGACACACCATTTTCACCTGCTGGACTATAAAACGTGAAAAAAATCCCACAATTGCTATGGGGTTGCATTCTAGCCCAAGTAAAAGGGGTGTATCACTAACCCTGTATGAGCATTGTGTTTGTTGTGCGTAGATGCTATATTTAAATATTATTATTTTTTATTTCGGAGCTATATTTCCTCATATAACCATATTTGGAGGTTAATGGTGAAGTGCAGGACTGTGTTAAGCTCTAATGAAGAGATGTGATGCGTCATTTATTTGAAGGTTTTACTCCCACACACGGAATCCCCAC
This sequence comes from Meda fulgida, assembly GCA_030578275.1. Classification (NCBI taxonomy): domain Eukaryota; kingdom Metazoa; phylum Chordata; class Actinopteri; order Cypriniformes; family Leuciscidae; genus Meda; species Meda fulgida. The sequence continues at coordinate 2,975,253 of CM060636.1, read as the reverse complement.
TCTGCAGCGTCTGATTGGCCGTCTGGTGTCACATGACAGATTTCCGGTGTGAGTCATGTGTGGAGGAGGGAAACCCACCCTAAAGGGACTGACACAGCTGTGTGTGTGTGCGCGCGTGCGTGTGTGCGTGTGCCCGTGTTCATGTTTTTCTATCCTTGTCTTTACATGATCACAAATTTTACACTTCAAAACACCGCTGATGGGTTTCTCGGTGATGACACACAGTTTCTCTCATCTTTGCAGTGATAATATCATCAGTTTTTAGTCAGACGCTCTTCTTTGCTCATGTTCAGAAGCAGAACTATTATCTCTACAGTGAGTGATAATAGAGGGACGGAGAGATTGTATTCATGTAAAAGGAAAAAGGTCATCCAAAAAAAAAAATCATTACTATTATTCACTCAATATGGCTTTAGACCACAAGAGGCCATTTGGAAGAATGTTCACGATGCTCTATTGAATGTGGATGGTGACCATGCGTTCTCAATTCTCCAAAAAGTAAAAATTGACTGTGGTTTGGGAAGTTTTACACTTTCTCAACTCTTTAAACTTCGATCAGGTGTGTTTAATCTGTAAAGAAACGCGTTGAAGTTTAGACGAATGAATTCAGCTAGTTTTTTTTTTTTTTATCTCTGATGTGTTTTTAAATCAGGATTCATTATGAAACAGCACTACACAGGACAGAGTGTTTTATATTCAGTACATGCAAATGGAGTTTTCTCATTGAATCTCACTAAACACTGAAACAGACCTGATACAGACAGAACAATGAACCGGCCAGTGTTTGTCAGCTTCCAGAACCCCAGAGGAACCAAAGAACAAATCGCAAGACAATATCATATTTTTAAATAACCCTCAAAGAGCCATAGTCAAGTCAAAAGGATTCAAAATTATGTAAAAATGTATTTTGCTCAACCTAACAACAAACAACTGATTTGCTTTTATATTCAGATTTACAGATGGTTTTATACAAAGTGACTTAAAAAGGAGAATTTTGTATATATACAGGTCCTTCTCAAAAAATTAGCATATTGTGATAAAGTTAATTATTTTCCATAACGTAATGATAAAAATTAAACTTTCATATATTTTAGATTCATTGCACACCAACTGAAATATTTCAGGTGTTTTATTGTTTTAATACTGATGATTTTGGCATACAGCTCATGAAAACCCCAAATTCCTGTCTCAAAAAATTAGCATATCATGAAAAGGTTCTCTAAACGAGCTATTAACCTAATCATCTGAAAAAACTAATTAACTCTAAACACCTGCAAAAGATTCCTGAGGCTTTTAAAAACTCCCAGCCTGTTTCATTACTCAAAACCGCAATCATGGGTAAGACTGCCGACCTGACTGCTGTCCAGAAGGCCATCATTGACACCCTCAAGCAAGAGGGTGAGACACAGAAAGACATTTCTGAACACATAGGCTGTTCCCAGAGTGCTGTATCAAGGCACCTCAGTGGGAAGTCTGTGGGAAGGAAAAAGTGTGGCAAAAAACGCTGCACAACGAGAAGAGGTGACCGGACCCTGAGGAAGATTGTGGAGAAGGACCGATTCCAGACCTTGGGGGACCTGCGGAAGCAGTGGACTGAGTCTGGAGTAGAAACATCCAGAGCCACCGTGCACAGGCGTGTGCAGGAAATGGGCTACAGGTGCCGCATTCCCCAGGTCAAGACACTTTTGAACCAGAAACAGCGGCAGAAGCGCCTGACCTGGGCTACAGAGAAGCAGCACTGGACTGTTGCTCAGTGGTTGCATGTCATTCGGAAATCAAGGTGCCAGAGTCTGGAGGAAGACTGGGGAGATGGGAAATGCCAAAATGCCTGAAGTCCAGTGTCAAGTACCCACAGTCAGTGATGGTCTGGGGTGCCATGTCAGCTGCTGGTGTTGGTCCACTGTGTTTTATCAAGGGCAGGGTCAATGCAGCTAGCTATCAGGAGATTTTGGAGCACTTCATGCTTCCACCTGCTGAAAAGCTTTATGGAGATGAAGATTTCATTTTTCAGCACGACCTGGCTCCTGCTCACAGTGCCAAAACCACTGGTAAATGGTTTACTGACCATGGTATTACTGTGCTCAATTGGCCTGCCAACTCTCCTGACCTGAACCCCATAGAGAATCTGTGGGATATTGTGAAGAGAAAGTTGAGAGACGCAAGACCCAACACTCTGGATGAGCTTAAGGCCGCTCTCGAAGCATCCTGGGCCTCCAGAACACCTCAGCAGTGCCACAGGCTGATTGCCTCCATGCCACGCCGCATTGAAGCAGTCATTTCTGCAAAAGGATTCCCGACCAAGTATTGAGTGCAGAACTGAACATAATTATTTGAAGGTTGACTTTTTTTTTTGTATTAAAAACACTTCTTTTATTGGTCGGATGAAATATGCTAATTTTTTGAGACAGGAATTTGGGGTCTTCATGAGCTGTATGCCAAAATCATCAGTATTAAAACAATAAAAGACCTGAAATATTTCAGTTGGTGTGCAATGAATCTAAAATATATGAAAGTTTAATTTTTATCATTACATTATGGAAAATAATGAACTATCACAATATGCTAATTTTTTGAGAAGGACCTGTATATCTTCTGAAGACTTAGAAGGCGATGTCTTCAAATTTCTGAGGTATCTTCGGGTCATACTATCAATGATCCCTACCAAATTGTGTGCCGATAACTCAATGTGTGTTTTATAAATTATATCAATTGTAAAAATGGCGAACAAGCGATTTGTTCGATCTTGGCAAAATGAATATCAACGGCTTTGGCATGACCCAAGGAATCCAGACACCAAGAACCTGGAATAAGTGACGGTCTTTGATAAAATTCTTCAATAATGCAAAATTTATTAAAGGTTTACTTTGAGAAAACTCGCAAAGGCCACATCTTAAATGCTAAACAGATCAGTTGGCTGTTTTTCAGGGAATCCAGGACTGTCAGGCGCAAAATTGTCATCCAAATTTGTCTTACCACTAAAAAGTTATAAATTAATGCACAGTGAACAGTTCTGTTGGACTAAGGGTCTGACTGCCATGTTTTGTGTCTGTCTGCTGTAAAAGAGAAGTCTAATTACAGAGCTGAAACACAATCGCTGACGGCCCGGACCAGACCGGAGTGGGTGGCATCGTCTGCAACCGTTTTTATCATCATCAGCTGAGTTTGCAGAAGCTTTTATGTGCTACCGGAGGTCCAGAAAACGCTGATAATAATGCTTGACGCCCTCAAAAATGTTGTTTTGGGATTAAACTTGGCAGTTAAATGCACGTCTATTTTATTTTGCATCCTCCTTTTGATTCTAAATTGAACTCAAATGGCACTGAGAATTGGGTAAGAGAGATGAAACACGCTGATGGCCCAGTCCGATCTCACGGCAATTCGTACGAATTTTACGAGGTGGCTAATTCATAACTGTAACAATGTTCAGGGAAGAAGGAGGCGGGAACCGGCGAACAATCAAATAAACTTTATTAAAACAAAACAAACAAATCAAAATACCGCCAGCAGCCCCTCGCGGACGACTGCTGGCTACCGAAAATAAACATAACGAACTGCCAGCAGCCCCTCGCGGACGACTAAAAACTGGCTAAAATACAAATACAACTAGAAAAAGTTCGTTGAGACAAACTTTAAGTTGGCTCGTGAAAGTTTTGACCAATAAGTTTGAAGAAAAGAAGTTTGAAGTTTAAATTAGTTTAAAGTTTAAATTAGTCTGAATTTTAAAGGAGTTTGAAGTTTAAATTAGTTTAAAGATTAAATTAGTTTGAAGTTTAAATTAGTTTGAAGTTTAAATTAGTTTAAAGTTTGAATTAGTTTAAAGTTTTAAATAGTTTAAAGTAGTTAGAAGTTTAAAGTATAGTTTGAAGTAATTTAAAGTTGCTAGGGTGTTTCTAGTGGAAAAGAAAGATTAGTTAGAAAAGAAAGAAAGATAGATTAGTTAGAAAGAAAGATTTTGGGTGGTTGCTAGGGTGTTCTAAGGTATTTTGGGTGGTTGCTAGGGTGTTCTAAGGTATTTTGGGTGGTTGCTAGGGTGTAATGAGTGGTTGTTTGTCAGTTCCTAGGGTGTTGTGAGTGGTTGCTATGTGCACACACACACACACACACACACAAACTAGCTCACACACTCACTCGCTCACACACACACACACACACTAACTCGCTCACAAACTCACTCACTCACACACACAACCATGCTCACTAACTCTCTCTCTCTCTCTCACACACACACACACACACACACACACACACACACACACACACACACACACACACACACGCTCACTAACTCTCTCACACACACACACTAATGCACATATACAAACACACACACACACACACTAACTAGCTCACACACTTGCTCACACACACACTAACTCGCTCACACACTCACACACACATACATGCTCACTAACTCTCTCACACACTCACACACTCACTCTCTCTCTCACACACACACACACACACTAACTTACACACTCGGTGTGTGAGTTTAGAGTTTATAAGTTTATTCATTTGAGTTTTAAGAGTTCATAAGTGTATGAATTTATGAGTTTATTAGTGTACAAGTTTATGAGTTTAGAAACAAGAGGATTTTAACAAAATTAGTTTGGAGTTTAAATTAGTTTGAAGTTTGAATTTAGTTTAAGATAGATAGATAGATAGATAGATAGATAGATAGATAGATAGATAGATAGATAGATAGATAGATAGATAGATAGATAGATAGATAGATAGATAGATAGATAGATAGATAGATAGATAGATAGATAGATCTAAATGTTCCGCAATGTTAAGTCAATGGGAGTTTTTTCCGAGTTTGATCGTCATTTTCAGGAAAACCGTAAGTCCGATCAGTTAGAAAAGATATTGCATACCGAGTCAGAACAGTTTGAGTGTCTGAGCCGAGTTTGGAGTATGTGGAGTTAAAGCTCTAGGACGAGTTTGAGTTGTAAATTTTTGACAGAATAATAATAATAAGTTTAAATAGGATTTCAGTAAGTTGGCTCTTACAAGCCAACTTAAAAACTAAAACACAGGCCTGTTCCTCTCTCGATCATCAACGTCGTCTCTCCTCCTTTATGCTTCCGCTCCTCCGTGAGAGATGCGAGACCGGTGTGCTTCACAGGTGTTGCTCATTAGCAATCGCACCACCGGCCTCGCGCCGTTCTCTCACGTCCCTCGGCCGTCCTGTTCGCCACAATAACAATTCATACGACCTCACTCGTACGAATTTGTACGATTTTAGCTAAATCGTACATATTTTACGAGTTGCCAAATTCGTATGAATTCATCCGAATGACCTACCCCTGACCCCGCCCCTAAACCCACCCATCACGTGGGTTTAGACAAATCGTACGAATTAGCCACCTTTTAATCACTCGTACACATTCGTACGAATTGGTCGTGACTCGTGAGATAGCGCTGGATGGCCTGGGCTGGGTCTGTGGTGCAGTAGTGAGTTTGACGAGATTAAACTCGAGGTTCTGTGGGGTCGGACTGGGTCGACTCAGGACAAATGTGTTTTTGGGGTTTGGACTGATGGGGCAGTGAACCCGAGGTTACCCCGTGAGTCCTAGAGCTGCTCCTGTACGATTTTAGGAGAAAATCGGGTCAATCAGAGACGTCCAATAGCTGAAATTACACCACAGACACAGTGTAATCCCCATGGGAAGATCTCACAGTAAAACTGGGAGTTGTGAAAAACATGATACACCAGTGTTTTGCCAGATGAGAAGTTTATCAATCATATTTTTACTCTTTTAATTTCTTTAATAAGTGTTTTAATTTTCCTTGCTTTTATTTTGTGATTATTTTAATTCCTTTCTGTAAAGGACTTTGAATTGCCATAGTGTATGAAATGTGCTATTTAAATAAACTTGCCTTGCCTAGTTGAGTGTTGAAATAAAAAAGTTTAATACAGAGGGGGAAAAAATAAGTGTACTGACCGTTTACTCACCTTAATGTTCTTAACCAAGAACAAAAACACGTTTTCTTATTCACATAATAAACAGAATGAGAAATTAGGCCTGGCAAGCTCTCAAAACTGCTTTTGAAGACATCTGATAGCTTTTTGTGAGAAACAGATCAAAATTTAAGACTTAATAGTGCACAAGTCATACATTATAAGTACAATTTGATGCAATCAGGGGGGAACACATTTTTAAATTTTTATACAGTTTTTTTGTGTGTCATTTTGGTGCTTGACATCCCCTATTAACTTTCATGATATGTAGAAGAATGAAGAATAGAATACAGAATAAAGAAAGGTTTGGATGACATACTCATGATAACATGATTTATTTGAAGGGAGAAATGATTCCTTTAATTACAAAACAGAATAGGAAACAAAAAAGGATGAACTGTCAGCTAAAAGCAATGGCTTTAATTAAAATGCATTAATATGAAGCGTTTTGCACTCTAAAGATGTTGTTCATTTATTAGGAACACGGAGGAGGCGTGCTGGTGACCTACTTGCCATTGAATCTGTGGTGGAATGAGCGAGAATCGCTGATCAATAGATATTACATCTATCAAAAACCCTCATTTACTAGAATAATGACCTGATCACACACACAAACACACTCGATGGATAGACAAGCCTGGGCAACTGAAAAACATGCCAACATCAGTAGATGCTTTGGTAAGGTTTTATTTGTTAACGACATTGGTTAATATGAACTATGAAGAGTATTTCTAAGGCATTTATTAATCTTAGTTAATGTTAATTTCAACATTTAGTACAATATTAAAAGATAAAGATCAATAAATAATTAAACAAATCACAAATGTATTGCTCATTGTAATGTTGGTACAGGGCTATTGAATGCTTTATTCTGATTGGATGATGAACAATCTAATCTGTGCAATTAATTTTCCAGTAAAGTAGTTCCAGGCAGGTTTTGGTCGCATAACAGTTCCAATATCACTTCGCCAAATGATTTCAGTTCTTTCAAAGGTTGCCTACAACAGCTACATTTCCCTATTGCATCAACTAACATTAACTAATGGGCAGTGCTATTTATATATCATTTCCATTGTAATTTTAATATAGTTAAAGTTGTAGTAATGTTTGTTCAAGTACAGAAAACGTTTTTTGTTGTATTAAGTTTCAGTTTTAGTTAACTAATAAACCTGATAATGAGACTATTGTAAAGTGTTATCAGATTTGTGTCTGTTCATGTGTATTTTTTGTCTCATATTTGTACATTAGAGTAGACCAGGTTTTGTTCACACACTCTAGGTCAGTCATACAGAGAGAAATGGAGGCTCTGAGGGAGCAAACCACGAGAAAGAATGAGAAATAAGTGAGTCAGAAAAGAAAGCAAATGTTTCAGTGCACTGTGTTCACAGCGTATTGCCACTGGCCATTGTGCTCTGCCACAATGGACTAAAAATACATTCATCAAAAGAAAATGACCACAGCCAATACGTGCATTTGAAGTGCTTTATTTTAAACATGTGGCCTAGTGAGGAAGAAGAGCGTGAAGGCCACGAGCGCCAGGAGAAAGTGAACTCTTTTCAAGCACATCCACACAATGCTTTCAGAAGGCCAGTGGTGAGGAGCGTTTCTATTACTGCACCACACAAAAGAGCCCAGCGTGACTCATATCTGAGCAAACGAGGCCCGTTTCTTCCAGATGCAATCTGTTATTTCTGCTGAGACGAGTCTAATACGCACAAATAAACACGCTGGGGGAAAAAAGCGTTTTCATCATTATTGCTCATATTTAAAGGTACACTTTTTAACTTTCAATACATCATAAAGCGTTCTTCCAAAACGTGTTTTTGTTTTGAATCCTGATTCACTGTGGTATAAGCCTATTGTAAGTGTTTATTAGACCTGTCGGGATGTTTTTGGTGGATATTGCATACATGCGTCATTCACCCATGTCTTATATCCATAAATAGAGTATAAATTCTCCGGCTACTTTAGAAAGATTGACATGGAGCCGCTAAATCTCCGATCCGTATCACCCGTTTTAAACAAACGCAGAACAGAGGAGAGTCTGCTGGAGAAAAGAGCTTGTAGTAAAACAATGATCAACATCAGCTTGGCTTTTCAAAGATGGGGAGAACTGAGGGATTTGAAATGTTGTTGAAAGCGACGGAGATGATGACGTTTTATTACTCAACAGTTGAGGAAGGTATTTTATTGTAGCTCTCTAACAGAGTTCATTGTTAAGCATTATCTATTGTGAAGGCTCATATTCATCCACACAGTCACAGAGCCAAAGCACAACCAAAACAATGTTCTTCTGCAAAATGCATGCAGTTTTGTTTAATAACCGTTAGAGGGCCATCTAGCGACCAATTTACAGCAACTGCATAGAAACACACTAAACAACACTCTGAACACCTTAGCTAACCTCTAGCAATGCCCTGACATCAACAATTGAGATCTCTTCAATATCTCAAATAGTTCTCCTAGACGGCAAATGGAGGATTTTACCAATATCTCTTGATTCTCAGATATTTCTCCTGAGAAACAGGCGATCCGCACGCACCGCTATTACACTGACATTTTCTATTATCATTGGAGATTCATTCAGATACAGATTATTGGAGTACGTTTTACAAGAAAATACCATTCCAGTTTTTCTACTTCAAAATTTTACATTTAATTCCATTTGTTACTTGCCATTTCTTTGCAATTATTTGTGAAATTTACAAGGCATTTCTGAGTGAAAATTGTTTCAAAAGATTTGTTTCAGTAGTGACTCATTTGGAGCTTTAGGACAAACATTTGAGAAGTTGATATTTCTTATGTATGTATCATGAAGTCTCCTTGAGCTCAGCCTCTAAAAGAGCATGAAAATCCTCCTGTTTCTAATCCGTTCCACACATTTTATTACCTCTCTCACTTCATCCATTAGTAAGCGTATGACTCTCTCTCTCTCTCACACGCACACACACACGCACACACACACACACACACCTTTCGGTTATTATCAGTTTCAAATGCTTCATGAAAACAACTATCCTCAGTTTTCACTTACAATCAATCCTCAAAAAAACCTAAGTGAACAAAATTAACAACAAAAATGTTTTACCTTTTTTCACGAGGGCATCAACAAGTAGGTCCGTACTAAAGACCACAAAGATCTCCATGGCAACCAGGCATGAGGGAACGTTCCGACTCCAAAGGGACGGATGGAAGATGCTAATTCTGATGATGATTCGTCATGCATCTCGAATATTGAGCGGAGGTGTGTGATCTGATGCATTATCTTCACCTGATGAACCAGAAACAGGTGAATAATCCCACAGATGCACAATGAGGGTGCTGTGTTTAGATTATGAAGAGACAGAATGAAGATGCCAATAAACAGATTTATGTAAATAGCACAGCCTTGCATCTGGAGAAAAAGGTCTGATGATGTGCAAAAAAGGCCTAATAATATCTCACTTGATAATGTTGAGTTAAAAAATGTGTGTGTGTGTGTGTGTGTGTGTGTGCGCGTGTGCGTGTTCTATTGCTGTTTGGATTTAGCAACAAAAAAAAAAGTATCAGAAAACATTTGCCTCATATGTGGGTGACACTTTATTTCAGTGGTCTACTTTACACATTCTACTAACTATAAGTAACTTTGCACCTACACGTCGACTAACTCTCATTAGAGTATTAGTAGACTGTTAGCTTAGGGTCGGGTTAGTAGAATCAGTTGACATGTAGATGCAAAGTTAGGTATAGTCAGTAGAATGATTGTTGGAGGAGCATCAAAATAAAGTATAACTCATGTTTGCATTTTCTTCTGTCACTGGCATATAATTCTAACCTTAAAATCATGGATTAGGCATTTGATAATGCTATACATGTCAAAATCAGCTGAGAATTGAGCAAATAGTTGTAACCTGGTTCAGAGGACAATAGGAAGCATGTCATTGCACCCCGAAATTAGAAACAAGCATTGAATTTCATTCAACACAAGACGAAAATGTATCAATCAAGAGAGCTGAAACCAACAGTTAAGGGTCTGTGTGTGTGTGTGTGTGTGTGTGTGTGTGTGTGTGTGTGTGTGTGTGTGTGTGTGTGTGTGTGTGTGTGTGTGAGAGATGTCACAGCAGGGTTCGTAACAGTTTTTGGAAGCTCAGAGTGTTTGAGGTCAAAGGAGTGTCTGTGATGAAGTGGGGGTGTATGACAGGGAGCCCTGCAGGGCCACACACACACACACACACACACACACGCTCATGTCACGGATGATCACACTAATGCAGCAGTTTCCCTGCCTGGAATCTCCAGCGGTCTGTGGACTGTCCACATGCATTAGGAAAACTGGATCACTGCAGGAAAACTCTGGAGGAGAGACAGCGTGAGGTTTCCACTGAAACTGAGAGAGAGATGGTAATACCATGGACTGAGGGATTATAAAGCAAACATACTTCAAAGTACCATAGTTTTACCATAGCAAAACCATTTTTTTCCTTACATTATTTAAATATTACAAATACAATTATATATATATATATATAGCAATATTGGAAATCTCTTAAAACGTATTCTGTTTTTTATAAATACGTCTTATAATTAAATTTTATGTATGTTTCTTTTTTCCCCTATTTCAATGTATTTTATTTGCATGTTCTGGTAAACACAATTTTCAGAATCGTTACTCTCCCCCCCAAATATACCTACTCAGTCTGCTTTCCTCTAAAAGCCTGAGCACCTGCCCAGCAGGACCAGAAATACCAGCAGAATCTATACAGAGCCTGGAAAGCAATGCTGAAAACCTCAGTGGCCGCACGTCTTTTCTCTTCGTTTCATTAGTGTCTGGTCTTTTAGTAAAAGAGGCTTGTGGCTCTATAATGTCTGTACCTCCATCAACTCAGTCAGAGGGGCTGTAATGGGCGGCCATCCCAGATCTCACACACACACACACACACACACACACACACACACACACACACACACACACACACACACACACACACACACACACACACACACACACACACACACACACACACACACACACACACACACACACACACACACACTCTCTCACCGAAGGCAAATGTGGATCTCTTGATCAGGTTTCTGCTGGGTTTGCACTCCAGTGTTGGCGTCCTGCAGAAATGCCATATGGGAGCTGCCGCATATTTCATCTGCTCACGGCACAAGGGTCACCAGAGCTGTCGACTACAACACCTCATGTGTGTTCATTAGCCCGAACAGACCTTACGCTGACACTTGAACTACAGGCTTGTATATGAAATGCATTACACAGTTTATTCCCCATGCATTCATAAAGATGATAATCAGTCGCTTGCTCTTGTGAATAACTGTTACCGCAGCATTAGAGCACCTAACTATGGTTTTACCTGTAAAAATGAATTAAAACACATGATCAACATCAAAACTCATGTTAGATCATCATGTTTTAAGCATTTTATCATTTTATGGTAGTGAAAAACATAATATTGTATATTTTCAAGCATAATGAGTACACACACACACACGCACGCACGCACTCACGCACACACACACACACACACACACACATGTACAGGCTTAACAAACATTTGCTGTCAGATTTCAATGCCTGGTAGTTTTTGAATATGATAATATGATAACAAATGACTCTTAGTCTTTCATGCCCTAAAAACAAAGCACATCTTTTACTTTCTTTATCATGAAGAAACACACATTTAGTGTCTCAGTCTCTTATGACTGCTAGCGACAATACGACTGACCCAAGGCAATGCCATTACACTTTAACGATTGCTCGTCGCTCAGTATTATGGTTTATGCTAATGCAGAGACTAAACATCAAGCCAAAAGAATGAACACAGAGAGAAAAACAACATTTAGCTTTGATTCCCTGACATTTAACTTAATGTGTGACCAAGAGCACCAAAAATTTGCACATGGTCCTGTTCATCCACGAAAATAGTCGTGCCCAAAGGTTTTATGTATATATATATATATATATATATATATATATATATATATATATATACATACATAAATAATAGCTTTGAGGGGGGAATTTTGTTCTCCATATCCATATAAAGGTTAATACATTGTTAATATACACACATTATCCACTTAACCTGATTGGAGCAGGGGTCGTGTGGCTCCTCCCACCTCAAGATTGTCACAGACGTTGTTGAGCAGGTTTGCTCATCTCAAGAGGTGCTTGAAATATGACTGACAGCCATCAATCAAAGATCAGAGAGTGTAAAGTCTGCGAGCGTGTCTGCTGTGACAGGAAATCTTCAGAGATGAATGACTGACAGCTGTGGAGAGAGAAAGACATGAGCGCGTTCATCATGAGAACACAGAAGAGTGTTGTGTACCTCCTAAATCCTTGTCATCTCTCTCTCTTTTCTTTATGATCATTCAGCGTGTCCAAGAGGGACAGAATGTATGAGACAGTCTGTACTTTGTTCCAGCCCCACAGAGACATAAAGACTGGAAATACAGAGAGAGAGAGAGAGAGAGAGAGAGAGAGAGAGAGAGAGAGAGAGAGAGAGAGAGAGAGAGAGAGAGAGAGAGAGAGAGAGAGAGAGAGAGAGAGAGAGAGAGAGAGATGGTAGAACAGGAGTGCAACCTGCCGGCGGGTCACAGTGAATGTAGATTTACAGTCAAACAGTGTGTTTAGGACTACATCTTTTATCATAGATTATAGCACTGTATTATATCTGTGCAGTCAGATAATAATTACAATAGTCAAGAACTTTTTGAACCAAAAACTACTTTTGCTGAACAACCACTGTTAACCCGAATAAGTTGGCAAAACTCAACAAAAAATATTATTGAAATATTTGAGTAAGCTAATTCATTCACTTAACTTAAAATTATCGTGTGATCTCATTTTAAATATTTTGAGTAAAAGAAACTTGGCTAGCTTTAACTAGCAAATTCAGTAAATGCTAACTTGCTAATTGGTTGCATCCCAAATGACACAGTATACACTCTGCACTTTAATGTGTTTGAGATGTAGTGCTTTCCTCAGTGCATGACTTCACAGGTCTATTCTTCATCTGTAAATGTTAGAAACTCGTGCAAATATTTCCATTTTGCTGTCAGGAGTGAATCTCCACTAAACTTAACAGATTTCAAAAAGAAAAACAGATTGAGCACAATAGAATAGGAGTGCAATAATTCTAACAAAAATATACATGTTGCTAAAATATTTTTATTGCTGAGTCCCAGTTCAGAGGCTGCATCCTTCAAAGGCCGATTGTGTCACAGCCAAACTGTGTTCAAAATTTGAAAGCGCTAAAATGTTTAAAGTATTGTGTTCATGATAAAACAATGTCCAATTTCAAAACAGTTTTTATAGGATGGATTCTGAGTGTTTAAGCTTTCAGATCATATCATAATATGATTATTGCTAAAATATGTGATGGGGGAAAAAAGCACGGCAAGTGTCCCACTACCGGCACTGACAGTAACAGGCTAAAATCATCTTAAACATAGTAAATTATTGTAAGTGATGAATATAATAAAGCAATATATGCCATATCTTGACCGATTGATTGTTTTATTGTTGGCTCTAAACAATTAAATTTAATCTATAATGCATTATGTAATTGAACACAATAATAGTATGAATTTAAAACAATCTATATTGTGAAAAGCAAAATTGACTTAAAAAATCGACTTGATATATTCAACGTGCATATAAACTATTTCATCCAATCAGATTTTCTGTTTTCTAATGTAAACCGAGCTGAAAACATCACCCTCCGCCTGAGATGTTTGTTGTCATTGCGATAGATGTGTAGCAGGTCATTACCGTCTGCGGTTTCACTTCTGTAACCGGTCCATTAATGCTCAGGAGTCTTTTAAAGACAGACAGGCATTAAAGATCACGAGAACACACACATTCACAAGAGCAGATAAACACACGCAGCGGGAGACGCTCGTAATGGCCAGCAAAAACACTTCACTAAGATGGCATCTCTTCACTGGTATTTTATCTGCTTATTCGAAGCAAGAGGGAGTGTGTGTGTGTGTGTGTGTGTGTGTGTGTGTGTGTGTGTGTGTGTGTGTTTATTAGTCATGCCCTCTTAAAATAAAAAAAACATGTTTTTTATTTTATATAAAGACAGGAGTTTAATATAAAGTAACTCCCAACTCTATACAGCCAGCAATGGATCTTGAGAAGTCTGTGCTGAACCAAAAACCACTGAAGAATGCTCACAATTATTATGTCTAATAACACGTATTATAGATCATGCTTAGCAACAGCAAGTATTCTGGAAACCAACTATAGCAAGTGCATAGCAACACCCTGGCAACCACTCAAAACAATTCAAATCAAATCCTGCTCAGGAATATAAAAACAAATCTTTTCATTAAATGTGCTTGTCTTGCGATGCGTTGAGCTTGGTTGTGTGTGTGTGTGTCATGGCTGATTTATTCGAGCACAGGGAACAGATTGCACTCATGCGGATGATGATTGTAATTCCGTTTGGGAAACCGCTGAGCTGGCTTCTCCTGTCGCACAGAAGGTCACAACATTCCCGGGTGGCTGACGAACAAACAGCATTACAGTTATTCAGGCTAATTCATTAGACATGAACAACAGTTTTCCTCACATTTTTCCCTATTTCTTCGTCATCAGCAGATATCATGTACAAAAGTCACATTTTAAAGCAATAATACATATTATATACTTAACTAAAGTGATAAATTAGTTTAGCATATAAACTGCACTGAAGCCTGCATGTGTTTGGAATCCCTGAAAATGATTGACAGGAGAATTCTGAGTAGCCCCGCCTCTTTATGCAAATATCTCCTGACTTTGTTCAGAATTAGGGTTAGTGTACTACTGCACAGTATACACTGTATTCTACTTCAAACATGTGAAACAGAAAGCCTTATCAGCCATTTGAAACCGTATATGGTACATTCAAAAGTGCGTAACACCGCCAAAGAGCTTTAAAGGTTTCCTGTGTTTTTTAGACCCCCCCACCACACACACACACACACACACACACACACACACATACAGGTACATATTAGTATAGTAATTTTACAGTTGTATTGTAAAATAAAAGTATTATTATTTTGATTATTAATAAATAAAATATTTTTTTATTTTAAAGTAAAATATTATAATAGTTATATTTCTTGTTTTCTTTAATACAATAGTGTTATACTATAAAATATAATACAATTAATATTTTTTATTTAGTATAATAATAATGAATAATGAATGAAATAATAATGAATTACAGTCATATCGATACATAAAATCTCTTTTTTCAATGAGATTTAGAAAATAAAATTGATAAAGAAAATAAAATAAAAATTGATAAGTGTATAAATTTAAATGTACATAGAAATAAATTAATAAGCTTACAAAAATATATAAATAAATAAGTGTATATAAATAAAAAAACAGCTGTCAAGCCGATTTATTTGCGATTAATCGCATCTAACAACAGTTTGTAAATATGTTTATGTTTGTGTATATTATGTAGGCTAAAAGGCATTATGTAGGCTTTATTTTATACCCCAATAGTTTCTCCTTTAAGTTTTCCTCTTTTTCTTGATGAATTTACCTCTCGTCTCATCCCTCAGACTTATAACAAAAAACTTTTTTTTATTTATGTGTTATGAAGAACTATTTAAAGATTGCCTTGATATTGATCTTTTTTCCTGTGTATAAATATCATATTATGATGTACGCAAACCAATGATCTTTATGTTTTCTGTTTTGTCATTATGATTGTTCATTGTTAGATACAACTATGGTCTCTTTCCATGATCTTGTATGTAATAAGTGTAAATGAAATGAGCGACAGGTGCCCTAACTCTTCATAACATCAGTAACTCGACAGCACAACCAGAACAGTTTTCCTCTGCGTGTGTAATGTCTGCACACAGGAGACGGGCCGCTGCTCGAAGATCTCTCCTTTGGAGGAAACTGTTGATTTTATACTCCAAAAATCTAAGTATCGCTCCTTAAAAGTGTATATTACCTCAGAATGAATTGCATTGTTAGCCCACCCCAAAACTTAAACAAAATAATAATATTAAATGCTGACCAATACTTAATTATATCACTCCCCTCTCTCTCTTTGTCTGACCAAAAGGCTTCCCGGCCCAGAGCTCATCTTACCCCTCAGTGCCTGTGACAATCCTCCATAATGGCGTCTCTTCAAGGATGAGTTTTTGATATCTGCGTGGTCTTTCCGCAGTTCTTGGTTTCCACTCCATGGGAGTCATTTTTATCTTGTAACAGGAGAGAAAGAATAGGTTGGAAGTGATGACATGCCTTTAATTTTCCCACAAATGTGCTATTTAAAATCACAATGGTACAACTACGTAGTGACATTTGACAATTTAACAAATTTGATGCTGGCTTGAGAAAGTTTAAATTAGTTTTAACAGAGTTAAGTTTGAAATAGTTTTAAAAGCTTGAATTTTGGATGTATGGATAGGCCAGAGTTTGGAGCTTCTAGCTTGAAAGCCCAAGCTTAGACCACTAAGTCTAAACCCAAAATTAGAGTCAGACATTTTAGTCTCAGAAGAATAATAATACATTTAAATAGCATTTTAGTAATTTGGCTTTTTCAAACCAATTTAATAACAATTAAATGCTTAACTAGTAAATTAGTAAGTCGGTTTCTAAAGCCGACTTCATAATTGCAGCAACTAACCTTTAAAATGGGGTCTCCTTTTTGACGGAGGGGAAACTGGCATTTCTTCACCTGTGGTTTCATTGACGGTTTTGCTTTTGTAAAAATATGTGCTGCATCTGTAATACAGACATAAGATTAACGTTAAACTATTGGCAACCAAGCAAACAAAACAACTCTTTTATAATGACAGTTACATTTACTTTCCTTGGCACCCTTAGTAAATATGAGCAAACCAGGGTATGGGAAAATGTGTGTGTATCATTTATTCAAAGTATTCATAAAATATGTAACCCTTAATCATATATATTTTTTTAAATGTGTTGCTCAAATATATTTGTGTCTCTTCCTTTAATGCTTTCTGTAAGCCCCCTTTGGAAAAATACCAGCTCTGAATTGTCTGTAAATGCATGACAATGTGAGACTATTACTCCATTCTTTAGATTCAGAGGTCTAATGGACTCTCTTCGTCAAGTCATTCCACACGTTTTAGATCAGAATAACGTAAAGGCATGCCATGACCTCTTTAAAGGTTAAAGACTAGGCCCATTTTGCTCATATTTACCAAAGGTGACAATATTTCTGTAGGATGCTATACATTTTCTTACCCATGAATGCCTTCTGGTGTTAAAAAGAAAAACAAAATATATAGGCTAGAAGAAAATAAATTTTCTTAAAAGTATTTAAAAGTATTTTAAATACATAAAGATAAAGAACAGGATACCTGATGTTCCTTCTCCTGCACTATGTTCGTCTCCTCCACTTAATAAATGCTTGACTCTGGCATCAAAGCCCTTTTGTGTAAGCTCATCTACAAATCAGGCAGAAATATATACAATTTGAATAAGTTTCCATTCTATGCACATGTAATGATAAAATGTCCTTATTAAAATATCATAAAATAGCCCATTACATACCATTATCCAGTTGTTGTCTTTGACTGTCTTAGTCTGATGCCTTTTAGTCTGATGCCTTTATGTCTGATGCCTTTTAGTCTGATGCCTTTATGTCTGATGCCTTTATGTCTGATGCCTTTATGTCTGATGCCTTTATGTCTGATGCCTTTTAGTCTGATGCCTTTATGTCTGATGCCTTTATGTCTGATGCCTTTTAGTCTGATGCCTTTATGTCTGATGCCTTTATGTCTGATGCCTTTATGTCTGATGCCTTTATGTCTGATGCCTTTTAGTCTGATGCCTTTATGTCTGATGCCTTTTAGTCTGATGCCTTTATGTCTGATGCCTTTTAGTCTGATGCCTTTATGTCTGATGCCTTTATGTCTGATGCCTTTTAGTCTGATGCCTTTATGTCTGATGCCTTTATGTCTGATGCCTTTATGTCTGATGCCTTTATGTCTGATGCCTTTTAGTCTGATGCCTTTATGTCTGATGCCTTTATGTCTGATGCCTTTATGTCTGATGTCTTTATGTCTGATGCCTTTATGTCTGATGCCTTTATGTCTGATGCCTTTTAGTCTGATGCCTTTATGTCTGATGCCTTTATGTCTGATGCCTTTATGTCTGATGCCTTTATGTCTGATGCCTTTATGTCTGATGCCTTTATGTCTGATGCCTTTATGTCTGATGTCTTTATGTCTGACGCCTTTATGTCTGATGCCTTTTGGTCTGATGCTTTTATGTCTGATGCCTTTTAGTCTGATGCCTTTATGTCTGATGCCTTTTAGTCTGATGCTTTTATGTCTGATGCCTTTTAGTCTGATGCCTTTATGTCTGATGCCTTTTAGTCTGATGCCTTTATGTCTGATGCCTTTATGTCTGATGCCTTTTAGTCTGATGCCTTTATGTCTGATGTCTTTATGTCTGATGCCTTTATGTCAGATGCCTGTTAGTCTGATGCCTTTATGTCTGATGCCTTTATGTCTGATGCCTTTATGTCTGATGCCTTTATGTCTGATGTCTTTATGTCTGATGCCTTTATGTCTGATGCCTTTAAGTCTGATGCCTTTTTGTCTGATGCCTTTTGGTCTGATGCTTTTATGTCTGATGCCTTTTAGTCTGATGCCTTTATGTCTGATGCCTTTTAGTCTGATGCCTTTTAGTCTGATGCCTTTATGTCTGATGTCTTTTAGTCTGATGCCTTTATGTCGGATGTCTTTTACTCTGATGCCTTTATGTCTGATGCCTTTATGTCTGATGCCTTTTAGTCTGATGCCTTTATGTCTGATGCCTTTATGTCTGATGTCTTTTAGTCTGATGTCTTTATGTCTGATGCCTTTATGTCTGATGTCTTTATGTCTGATGCCTTTGTCTGATGCCTTAGTGTCTGATGCCTTTGTGTCTGATGCCTTTGTGTCTGATGTCTTTGTGTCTGATGCCTTTATGTCTGACGTCTTTTAGTCTGACGTCTTTATGTCTGACGCCTTTATGTCTGACGCCTTTATGTCTGATGTCTTTATGTCTGATGCCTTAATGTCTGATGCCTTTATGTCTGGTGCCTTTATGTCTGATGCCTTTATGTCTGATGCCTTTATGTCTGATGTCTTTATGTCTGATGTCTTTATGTCTGATGCCTTTGTGTCTGATGTCTTTGTGTCTGATGTCTTTGTGTCTGATGTCTTTTAGTCTGACGTCTTTATGTCTGACGCCTTTATGTCTGACGCCTTTATGTCTGATGCCTTAGTGTCTGATGCCTTAGTGTCTGATGCCTTTGTGTCTGATGTCTTTGTGTCTGATGCCTTTGTGTCTGATGCCTTTTAGTCTGACGTCTTTATGTCTGATGCCTTTATGTCTGAAGCCTTTATGTCTGATGCCTTTATGTCTGATGTCTTTATGTCTGATGCCTTAATGTCTGATGCCTTTATGTCTGATGTCTTTTAGTCTGATGCCTTTATGTCTGATGCCTTTATGTCTGATGCCTTTTAGTCTGATGCTTTTATGTCTGATGCTTTTAAGTCTGATGCCTTTAAGTCTGATGCCTTTAAGTCTGATGTCTTTATGTCTGATGCCTTTTAGTCTGATGCCTTTTACTCTGATGCCTTTATGTCTGATGCCTTTATGTCTGATGCCTTTTAGTCTGATGCCTTTTAGTCTGATGCCTTTATGTCTGATGCCTTTATGTCTGATGCCTTTATGTCTGATGCCTTTTAGTCTGATGCCTTTATGTCTGATGCCTTTATGTCTGATGCCTTTATGTCTGATGTCTTTATGTCTGATGCCTTTATGTCTGATGCCTTTTAGTCTGATGCCTTTATGTCTGATGCCTTTTAGTCTGATGCCTTTATGTCTGGTGCCTTTATGTCTGATGCCTTTATGTCTGATGTCTTTATGTCTGATGCCTTTTAGTCTGATGCCTTTATGTATGATGCCTTTATGTCTGATGCCTTTTAGTCTGATGTCTTTATGTCTGATGCCTTTGTCTGATGCCTTTATGTCTGATGCCTTTATGTCTGATGCCCTTTATGCCTGATGCCTTTATGTCTGATGCCTTTTAGTCTGATGCCTTTATGTCTGATGCCTTAATGTCTGATGCCTATGTCTGATGTCTTTTAGTCTGATGTCTTTATGTCTGATGCCTTTATGTCTGATGCCTTTATGTTTGATGTCTTTTAGTCTGATGCCTTAATGTCTGATGCCTTAATGTCTGATGCCTTTATGTCTGATGTCTTTTAGTCTGATGCCTTTATGTCTGATGCCTTTTAGTCTGATGCCTTTTAGTCTGATGCCTTTTAGTCTGATGCCTTTATGTCTGATGCCTTTATGTCTGATGCCTTTTAGTCTGATGCCTTTATGTCTGATGTCTTTATGTCTGATGCCTTTATGTCTGATGCCTTTTAGTCTGATACCTTTATGTCTGATGCCTTAATGTCTGATGCCTTTTAGTCTGATGCCTTTTAGTCTGATGCCTTTTTGTCTGATGCCTTTATGTCTGATGCCTTTATGTCTGATGCCTTTTAGTCTGATGCCTTTATGTCTGATGCCTTTATGTCTGATGTCTTTATGTCTGATGCCTTTATGTCTGATGCCTTTATGTCTGATGCCTTTTAGTCTGATGCCTTAATGTCTGATGCCTTGTAGTCTGATGCCTTTTAGTCTGATGCCTTTTAGTCTGATGCCTTTTAGTCTGATGCCTTTTAGTCTGATGCCTTTATGTCTGACGCCTTTATGTCTGACGCCTTTATGTCTGATGTCTTTATGTCTGATGCCTTAATGTCTGATGCCTTTATGTCTGGTGCCTTTATGTCTGATGCCTTTATGTCTGATGCCTTTATGTCTGATGTCTTTATGTCTGATGTGTTTATGTCTGATGCCTTTGTGTCTGATGTCTTTGTGTCTGATGTCTTTGTGTCTGATGTCTTTGTGTCTGATGTCTTTTAGTCTGACGTCTTTATGTCTGACGCCTTTATGTCTGACGCCTTTATGTCTGATGCCTTAGTGTCTGATGCCTTAGTGTCTGATGCCTTTGTGTCTGATGTCTTTGTGTCTGATGCCTTTGTGTCTGATGCCTTTTAGTCTGACGCCTTTATGTCTGATGCCTTTATGTCTGATGCCTTTATGTCTGATGCCTTTATGTCTGATGTCTTTATGTCTGATGCCTTAATGTCTGATGCCTTTATGTCTGATGTCTTTTAGTCTGATGCCTTTATGTCTGATGCCTTTATGTCTGATGCCTTTTAGTCTGATGCTTTTATGTCTGATGCTTTTAAGTCTGATGCCTTTAAGTCTGATGCCTTTAAGTCTGATGTCTTTATGTCTGATGCCTTTTAGTCTGATGCCTTTTACTCTGATGCCTTTATGTCTGATGCCTTTATGTCTGATGCCTTTATGTCTGATGCCTTTTAGTCTGATGCCTTTATGTCTGATGCCTTTATGTCTGATGCCTTTATGTCTGATGCCTTTTAGTCTGATGCCTTTATGTCTGATGCCTTTATGTCTGATGCCTTTATGTCTGATGTCTTTATGTCTGATGCCTTTATGTCTGATGCCTTTTAGTCTGATGCCTTTATGTCTGATGCCTTTTAGTCTGATGCCTTTATGTCTGGTGCCTTTATGTCTGATGCCTTTATGTCTGATGTCTTTATGTCTGATGCCTTTTAGTCTGATGCCTTTATGTATGATGCCTTTATGTCTGATGCCTTTTAGTCTGATGTCTTTATGTCTGATGCCTTTGTCTGATGCCTTTATGTCTGATGCCTTTATGTCTGATGCCCTTTATGCCTGATGCCTTTATGTCTGATGCCTTTTAGTCTGATGCCTTTATGTCTGATGCCTTAATGTCTGATGCCTATGTCTGATGTCTTTTAGTCTGATGTCTTTATGTCTGATGCCTTTATGTCTGATGCCTTTATGTCTGATGTCTTTTAGTCTGATGCCTTAATGTCTGATGCCTTAATGTCTGATGCCTTTATGTCTGATGTCTTTTAGTCTGATGCCTTTATGTCTGATGCCTTTTAGTCTGATGCCTTTTAGTCTGATGCCTTTTAGTCTGATGCCTTTATGTCTGATGCCTTTATGTCTGATGCCTTTTAGTCTGATGCCTTTATGTCTGATGTCTTTATGTCTGATGCCTTTATGTCTGATGCCTTTTAGTCTGATGCCTTTATG
The DNA here is from genome assembly GCA_030578275.1 of Meda fulgida. Lineage (NCBI taxonomy): Eukaryota > Metazoa > Chordata > Actinopteri > Cypriniformes > Leuciscidae > Meda > Meda fulgida. Next base: position 2,953,096 of record CM060636.1, on the reverse strand, counting down.
TCTGATGCCTTAATGTCTGATGCCTTTTAGTCTGATGCCTTTTAGTCTGATGCCTTTGTGTCTGATGCCTTTATGTCTGATGCCTTTATGTCTGATGCCTTTTAGTCTGATGCCTTTATGTCTGATGCCTTTATGTCTGATGTCTTTATGTCTGATGCCTTTATGTCTGATGCCTTTATGTCTGATGCCTTTTAGTCTGATGCCTTAATGTCTGATGCCTTGTAGTCTGATGCCTTTTAGTCTGATGCCTTTTAGTCTGATGCCTTTTAGTCTGATGCCTTTTAGTCTGATGCCTTTATGTCTGATGCCTTTATGTCTGATGTCTTTATGTCTGATGCCTTTATGTCTGATGCCTTTATGTCTGATGCCTTTATGTCTGATGCTTTTAGTCTGATGCCTTTATGTCTGATGCCTTTTAGTCTGATGCCTTTTAGTCTGATGCCTTTTAGTCTGATGCCTTTTAGTCTGATGCCTTTATGTCTGATGCCATTATGACTGATGCCTTTTAGTCTGATGCCTTTATGTCTGATGCCTTTATGTCTGATGTCTTTATGTCTGATGCCTTTATGTCTGATGCCTTTATGTCTGATGCCTTTTAGTCTGATGCCTTTTAGTCTGATGCCTTTATGTCTGATGTCTTTTACTCTGATGCCTTTTACTCTGATGCCTTTATGTAAGTCTATTAAGTCTCTCTAAGTTAAATGTATGTTAATGTGTGTAAGAGAGAGAGAGAGAGAGAGAGAGAGAGAGAGAGAGCACACGCATGATATGAGTATATTCTAGCAGATTTGGGGAGGGCCCATTCACTGGACCTTTACAGGGGCCCAGTCATTTCTGTGGGCGGGCCTGCACGCACACACACATACACACACACACACGTTCCACAAATCATGCAGCTCTATTGCAACATACAACAGAAATGCTAGTATGCTATTCTGTCTGGCTCTGATGGCACAGGTCACTTCCTGTTGCAGGAAGAATCTCTGCCACTGCCCATCACACACACACACACACACACACACACACACACACATACATTACACACATATAAAATGAAACAACAGCAGTTGTGGATGCCGTCTGATTCTTCACCGTTAGAGGGCGCAACACACTGCAAATCAACTCAGTCCTCTCACACACACACACACACACACACACACACACACACACACACACACACACACACACACACACACACATTTAGACTGCAGTGAGGGGAAAGGGAACCTGCACATAATTGAAGACGGGTTGAATAAAGCTCTCTCTCTCTGCAGTGAGCAGGTGTTCCTCTGATAAGAGCCGAACACACATTACGGCACGTACACACACACACACAGACACACAGAGAGAGAGAGAGAGAAAGGCACAAACACAATAACAGCCTTTGTGTACAGCTTTCCAAACGCAGGGTGTAACGAGGGGTGTGTTTCCCTTGTGCTCCTGCAGTGTGAGTTAGAAAAACACAATGATCCATAAAAGCTCATTCCATCCCGGAGCAAAAGGCCACAGTTGGGTGTGTGAGAACACATTACTCGATCAATGAACATCTGTACTGAAGCTATTAGGACTCTTTCTTCACTGACCAACTCATTTTAGTGTTTCGTTTGCGGGACGAACAGAGATTATTTATATTATTATTTGGCAAGCGTTCAATCGCTGGTTGTGTCTGTATCCCAGAGTTCCTGAGGTGTCAGGGATTGTGTTATTGATGTGTTGTTGAGATCAGGCTGCACGAACACATGCAATGGATTTGGTTGATGTGAGGACAGTCTGCAAATACAGTCTGATTGAAAATAGATCTTTATCACACTAAAAAAAAATACTATAGACAATCACTTTACTAACTATTGGACAATGGATTGTTTGTATTCAAAATTATTCAAATTAATTTATTGTTTGCATTGTGACATTATTTTCATGACAACTAAGCACATTCAGACTTCTTGTAAAACAAGAATGAAAAATAAGATAGTGTAATAAGAAATTAATAATATACCATTTTAATTGTATTAAAAGTATTGAAATAATCATGAAAATGTATTTAAAAAGCATTATTAGAATAACATCAAATAATTTAGAGACAAATCTATATATATACATTTATAAATACATTTCTATAACAATACATTTACAAATAAATATATATAAATTACATACATATGTTTTACGTTTATAAATTTAGTAAATATTTAGTATTTAGAACATAGGCCTAAACACATAATAAACATGAATACAAATAATTATATTCATATATACTGTATACATGAATTACAATAATATAAAAATAAATAAATACAATTTTAATATATATATATACACTCTAAATTTCATATAAATAAATACAAATAATTATATTCATTTAAAAAATAATTTAATTAATAAATAATTAATTAATTAAATATTAATAAATAAATACAGTAAATACTTTTTATTAAATTTATTAAAATTAATTTATTAAATAAGTACATACAGGCAATTTATTGATGCAAATTTTAGGCTACTTTCCGTTTTCTCTTCTCTCCTGAATAGCTGTAACAGAATCAGCTGCGGTGAGTTGAAGTGAGAACCAAGTGCAGATCAGACATTAAACAAAGGCATGGCGTGAAACTCAAGCAGAAACATGAACATGAACATGAAGCTTATGGTCTTTATTAGCATGCATGATTAAGATTAGTGCAGCATATCATATCATATATGATAGATATGACGGTAACACTTCACAATAAGGTTCATTAGTTAGGCCTAACTTTAGTTAATATATTAACTAACATGAACTAACCATGAGCAATTCATTTGTTACTGTATTTGTTAATCTTTGTTAACGTTAGTTTATAAAAATAAAGCTGTTCATTGTTAGTTCACAGTGCATTAAATAATGTTAACAAGATTTTAATAAAGTATTAGTAAATGTTGACATTAACATTAACAAAGATTAATAAATGCTGTATAAGTGCATTTCGTTATTAGTTCATGCTAACTAATGTAGTTAACCTTATTGTAAAGTGTTACCGATATTACAAATGTGCCAATGAGGTTCAGATTACACAGTGCAAACTGTATCAGGATGTTGTAGTACGTCGCAATACTGGCAGTGTCCCCCTTTATACTCAAAAGTATATAGTGCACAAATCCTACATAGTAATGAAATGTCAGCTCTGATCTCAGGTCAGTCTACACGGGTAAAGCTGTGTCTCTTCAGACCTATGATTCCTGCAGGACAGTGACACACACAGCGGCAGAATCAGGTTTGAGTGTGTGTCGAGGACTGAGAGTGAAGAACAGGTCGATATCTGAGTCAGCAATCCTTCACAAACTCACCGTCAGACAAAAGAGAAGCGCGTGATGAAGCTGCAGTCTGGAGAAGAGTCTGGAGAGCAGTTTCTCCTGCACACGAGGACACCTGAACGAGAGATATAGCTTATGGTCATCATTAATGGACAGAGAGAGCGTGTGATGACATCATCACCTTCATTTCTGTCACTGTAACTTTCCCTCCACCAACACTTACAGTGTCAAACATTTATTCAGGATTCTTTGATGAATAGAACGTTCAAAAGAACAGTTTATTTGAAATAGAATCTGTTATAACATTATAAAAAGTCTTCACTGTCACTTTTGATCAATTTAAAGTGTCCTTGCTGAATAACATTGCCGCCAAACTCTTGAATGGTAGCGTTTCCACAAAATATTATATACAGGTCCTTCTCAAAAAATTAGCATATTGTGATAAAGTTCATTATTTTCCATAATGTAATGATAAAAATTAAACTTTCATATATTTTAGATTCATTGCACACCAACTGAAATATTTCAGGTCTTTTATTGTTTTAATACTGATGATTTTGGCATACAGCTCATGAAAACCCCAAATTCCTGTCTCAAAAAATTAGCATATCATGATAAGGTTCTCTAAACGAGCTATTAACCTAATCATCTGAATCAACTAATTAACTCTAAACACCTGCAAAAGATTCCTGAGGCTTTTAAAAACTCCCAGCCTGTTTCATTACTCAAACCGCAATCATGGGTAAGACTGCCGACCTGACTGCTGTCCAGAAGGCCATCATTGACACCCTCAAGCAAGAGGGTGAGACACAGAAAGACATTTCTGAACACATAGGCTGTTCCCAGAGTGCTGTATCAAGGCACCTCAGTGGGAAGTCTGTGGGAAGGAAAAAGTGTGGCAAAAAACGCTGCACAACGAGAAGAGGTGACCGGACCCTGAGGAAGATTGTGGAGAAGGACCGATTCCAGACCTTGGGGGACCTGCGGAAGCAGTGGACTGAGTCTGGAGTAGAAACATCCAGAGCCACCGTGCACAGGCGTGTGCAGGAAATGGGCTACAGGTGCCGCATTCTCCAGGTCAAGACACTTTTGAACCAGAAACAGCAGCAGAAGCGCCTGACCTGGGCTACAGAGAAGCAGCACTGGACTGTTGCTCAGTGGTTGCATGTCATTCGGAAATCAAGGTGCCAGAGTCTGGAGGAAGACTGAGGAGAAGAAAATGCCAAAATGCCTGAAGTCCAGTGTCAAGTACCCACAGTCAGTGATGGTCTGGGGTGCCATGTCAGCTGCTGGTGTTGGTCCACTGTGTTTTATCAAGGGCAGGGTCAATGCAGCTATCAGGAGATTTTGGAGCACTTCATGCTTCCACCTGCTGAAAAGCTTTATGGAGATGAAGATTTCAGTTTTCAGCACGGCCTGGCTCCTGCTCACAGTGCCAGAACCACTGGTAAATGGTTTACTGACCATGGTATTACTGTGCTCAATTGGCCTGCCAACTCTCCTGACCTGATCCCCATAGAGAATCTGTGGGATATTGTGAAGAGAAAGTTGAGAGACGCAAGACCCAACACTCTGGATGAGCTTAAGGCCGCTCTCGAAGCATCCTGGGCCTCCAGAACACCTCAGCAGTGCCACAGGCTGATCGCCTCCATGCCACGCCGCATTGAAGCAGTCATTTCTGCAAAAGGATTCCCGACCAAGTATTGAGTGCATAACTGAACATAATTATTTGAAGGTTGACTTTTTTTGTATTAAAAACACTTCTTTTATTGGTCGGATGAAATATGCTAATTTTTTGAGACATGCCAAAATCATCAGTATTAAAACAATAAAAGACCTGAAATATTTCAGTTGGTGTGCAATGAATCTAAAATATATGAAAGTTTAATTTTTATCATTACATTATGGAAAATAATGAACTTTATCACAATATGCTAATTTTTTGAGAAGGACCTGTATATGTGTGTTTTCATTTCCAGACAGAACACACACACAAACTCTCTCACACACACAAACACGGATTTGAAAAAAACACACAAAAAAACACGGATTTCGCCATCTTTGTGGGGACATTTTGTCCTTATGACGTAGGGTTTACCAGGCCTCACACACTCTCTCTCTCTCTCTCTCTCTCTCTCTCTCTCTCTCTCTCACACACACTAAAGAAAGCAGCAGTGTGTGTGTGTAACAGTTGTGGGTTTGCTTTAACAGGCTGATCTGCTTCCAGTTGAGGTGTTTTGCTCACCGCATGTTCTGGCAGTGACTGGGTGAAGATAAACTGACCCTGGATCAGAACACTGAATGTCTGTAATGTAACACAGGCCCCTACTGGACGGACAGACCTAAAGAACAACAGTGATGCTCAACAGGACGTGATAATCATGAGTCCATGGCATCAAATTATTTTACTATAATTATAGTACTTATTAATATATTTTGAATTAGTTTTTATATTTTCTGTTTTCATTCATTTTTTAGATATTTTTGTCTTTTTATTTGTCTTTTTAATATGTCTACATAGTTTGCATTCATTTTATTTCAGTTATTTTACTACATTAATTTAAACTAAATGAAAATGAAAAATGCTGCTGGCAAATATAGCTGAAATTATTGTATTATTTATTTTATATTATTATGTTTTTTTAATAGTTTTAGTTCACTATAACAACCCTGCTTTCCTCTAAAAAAGGTTGGGTTATTCCTGACGTTTATTGGGTTATAAGAACCCAACAGGTGGGGTTAGATTCTTACACTTCACCGGTCCACCAGAAGATAGGAACTATAGCCTATGTATATTATAAATGTGTGTGTTTTAAGTAAAATTGCTGCTTTTCCTACATATTCACATCTCCCCGGTTGACTGTTTGTCTGTTTTATCTCTACTCTTGACTGCTGCCAAAATACCAAAGTTAGTGGTGTTTTCTAAGTCACTATTACTAGTTCCATATATATATTATATGTCAGTGTGTAGCTTGTCCTGCATCATTTGTATGATTTAGAGAATTTCAAAAATGTAATAAAGATGTGTAATAATTCATGTTAGCCACCAATCATAAAAATAATACATTTAAAAGACAAACATATTCTGAAGCTTCTACTTACACTGTTTGGAGGAGATGTCATGTTCATTTATTATGATTTAACACTATGGTATTTAGTGGAAATTATAGTTTGTATGTTTTGTTTTGGTTATGAGGGAGATTGAGAGGAAAATGTTGAAAAAACATCAGCAGCTGCAAAGCTAAATCAAACTCTTCCTGTAACGAAGCTTTCAGCTCTTCAGGGACGGCATCATTCTGTGTGTGTGTGTGTGTGTGTGTGTGTGTGTGTGTGTGTGTGTGTGTGTGTGTGTGTCATCATCCTGTCTGAGCCGTTATGTTGAGAAATATGATTCCCACAAACCCCAGTGATTCTGCAATCTGCAGAGGAACAGTGTGTTGTAACGTAAGAAGATGTTTAATCCTTACCGTTAAAGAAACTCACAGTAAAGTCACAGCAGAGGAATGACGATTTCTATCATCTAAATATAGTTTCCACTGAAATACCCGTCACTCCTGGAAAATAGTGAAAGTAATATAGTATCTGCTTCAGAAGAAACTGCTTTCAATATCTATCGCTTTGTTTAATTTTTCTTTTTCTTTTGCTTATG
>CM060636.1:2938662-2941162 GCA_030578275.1 Meda fulgida | reverse complement strand
AATGCAGACGATCCCAAAAGAAATCGACAAGAAGCGCCTGGATCTTTGACAGCAAATCTGGAGGAGGATCTACACATGCTAGACGATGCCATAAAGTGGATGAAATCAAGTTGTTAATGACAAGAACTCGACCTCGATAAGACATTTTCGGTAAAATCCACTTCCATCTGGCAAAACAACCTTTAGTCTTTTCAAGAATATTTTCCCAGTTTTTAAGGACAAAAGTTTCTTCACCCAGAAATACACCTAAGTACTTTAACCCCGCCTCTGTCTTCCAATTTAATCCCAACGGCAAATTAAACTTTTTTTCCATCACTCCTATACAGAGAGCTTCACTTTTGCTCCAGTTTACTCTAGCTGAAGAAATGATTCCATATTGAACTATAACATTTTTTAGCATATCAATATCTTGTTGATTATCAACCATAATGACTAAATCATCTGCATATGCAGATAACTTTAAAGGTATATTACACCCTGGTAAAATCACACCTTGTAAGACAGATCTAAGTCGATGTAATAGTGGTTCAAAAGCCAGAGAATATAACATGCCCGAGAGAGGACAGCCTTGTCTAATTCCCCGCTGGACCTGAAAAGGAGCGCTTAAAACACCATTGATTTTTAAAACACTCTGAACATCACAATACAAAGTCTTAATCTTATTGATAAAACCAGAAGTAAACCCAAAAGCACCCATTGTTTGCCATAAATATTCATGTTCAACACGGTCAAACGCTTTCTCCTGATCAATAGAAACAATCCCCATTTTAAGACCAAAAGCTTAGAGATTTCTAACAAGTCTCGAATGAGAATGATGTTATCAGAAATCAGCCTGCCAGGGATGCAGTAGGTCTGATCAGGCAAAACAACTTGTTCCATAACTTTACTAAGTCTGCTTGCCAAGACTTTGGAGAGTAGCTTATAGTCAGTACAAAGCAGGGACACAGGTCTCCAGTTCTTTATGAGCTGCAGGTCACCTTTTTTTGGCAGCAGGGTAAGAACTGCCCTTCTGCAACTTAAGGGCAGACGTCCAGTGGCTAGACTATCCTTCAGCACTGCCAAAAGATCTTCCCCAATTATAAACCAAAAAAACTTATAAAAATCAACAGGTAGACCATCTAGTCCAGGAGTTTTCCGGCTCTGCATACTCTGCAAAGCTACATGCAGTTCGCCCAAGGAAATATCTGCTTCCAGCACAACATTATTTTCTTGTTTAACCTGGGGAAGACTAGAATAAAAACTCTGAGCTAACATCTGGTCCTTTTGGTGTTCACATTTGTACAAATCACAGTAAAAACTGACAGCATGCTTATGAATTGCAGTATGATCAGACAACACATGTCCAGAATCAGACTTTAAACTGTGAATATATCGGTTTTGACCATTTTTTCGCTCCAAACCAAAAAAAAAGTGTGATGGAACATCCATTTCTGCCACATTCTTAAATCGGGACCTAATAAGAGCCCCTTGTGCTGAGACCCCAAGCATGTTCGCTAACACAGACTTCTTGACCTCAAGAGCTTCAAGATAACTTTGATCTTTTGTGGCTTCAGCCAAAACCTGGAGTTCTTCTACTTCAGCCTCCAGAGCTTTCACAGACTGCAATAAAACTTTGGTAACATTACAGTTATACTGCTGACACAACTGTTTGGTTTGAACTTTTCCAAAGTCCCACCACTGTTGTAAAGACATAAAATCATTTTTTTGTACTTTGATGATTTTTCAAAAAAGATACAAAAACTTCTTTAAAATTATTATCTTCTAGTAAAGCTGTATTGAAATGCCAATAGGCACTACTAGGCTTTGCACACTTCAGAAAAACACAAATCACAACGAGTGAGTGATCAGAAAACCCAACAGGGCTAATAAAACAGTTTTTAACAACATTAGAATGATATTTAAAACAATAAATACGATCAAGTCTGGACATAGACAATAAATTGTCTTTACAATGAGTCCAGGTGTACTGACTTTGATTATCATGCAACCCTCTCCACACATCATGTAACTCATGAGTCTCTACTAATTGGATCAGACGGGTGCGAGAGGCAGGGCGAGGCTCTACATGATTCCTGTCAAGTCTACTCTCTGTGCAATTCCAGTCTCCGCCTATAAATAAAAACTCTTTATCATTACAATCTCTAATAACATCATTTACATTTTCCAAAAAAGTCAATCTCTCTTTACCAACAGCTGGAGCATATACAGTGATGAATACAAGTTGTACATTTTCATACATTACACTGACTTTTAACAATCAACCTTTAATAAACTCTTCATATTCAACAGATTGAGGATTAAAACTTTTGGAAAAAAGAACACCCACTCCACAACTATTACTAGTTTTGTGACTTAAAACAACATCACCCTCCCATTCTCTCTTCCAATCAACTTCGTTATCAACAGTACTGTGTGTCTCTTGTACAAAGATAACGTCCATTTTTTTAAGGGAGCACAGTCTGAAAAATGAAGCTCTTTTTCTTTCATCTCTAGCTCCATT
>CM060636.1:2908662-2933662 GCA_030578275.1 Meda fulgida | reverse complement strand
ATAAAATAAAATATATATATATATATATAACATTTATAAATTATATATTTTTACTTATTATTTAATAAATGTGTATTTTAAATATGTATTATAATTTTCAAAAATATAATTTGAATTCATTTTAAAAGTTCAATATTATAAATCTACAATCTTTTAATTATTTAAATAATATATTTCTGTTATAAATCTATATATTAATTGTAATTTATTAAATATTTCTATATTTTATAATTTAATAAATACTTATTTTAAATATCTTAAATACGTATTGTAATTTAATTTAACAGATTTAAAATGAATGTTTATTTTATTTTACTTTACCATTTATCATTAATGTATTCTTTTAATTAAATTATTAATTACACAATATCTTGGTAATTTCAGTTTAATTACCAAAATAGAAATGTATTTTGCACTAGTATACTGAACTGACTGCAGCTGAAGTTGAACAATGACATATTATCTTTTGAAACTGCAGTACAGCTGAAATGAGCTCCGTGTGCATCATTTTCCTGGCATCACTGTAAAGCTGTTTCAAACTAACTATTGTATAAAGCACTATAGAAATAAAGGTGACTTGACTGGATCAGAGTGCAAAGTCAAAGTGCAAAGAGTTCCCGAAGTGGGGCGAAGGTCTCGTGGTTTCGAGGCGTCAGCAGTGCTGCTCACACACACCACCTCTCACACACACGTCTCTGATTAAACCCACCATCTCTTTACCATTGCAGCAGCAGAGTCTCTCCTGGGATAAATAACATCTAACGCTCTCCAGCGCGCACGCACACACACACACACACACACACACACACACACACACACACACACACACACACACACACACACACACACACACACACACACACACACACACACACACACACACACACACACACCTCCTGCTGAATCTGTTAGAATCTACTGTCAGTGTTTAACTGCTGCATATGCAGAACAACACACACACATACTTCTATTGCTTTTATACAGTAAAAACATAATGCCTGACCCTAACTCTTCCTTTCGCAGTATGCAGTAAGTACACACAGTATGTACACACAGATGTTCTGCACGACATACCCAGCTGAGCTACATCATTTGGCAAAATGTGCCGTGTAACCAGAGGTATATTGCCTATTCCTTTTCCAGTGTGACAAAAGAACTGAAGGTAAAATCGACTGTGATTTTATATCTCTTTCTTGATCAATTGCATACTCAAACTAACAAACATTAAGACACTTAACTGAAGTAATAATGAAACAACTGCATGCTTGATTCTAGTCGCTAAATAAAGTGAAAACATCTTTAGTATACATTTTTAAATAGCAAATATAGTATGAAGTACACAATACATAATGTCCAGTAACTGATAGATTATTAGGCTACACTATTCGCAGCATAATATCACTTGTTTATGTGGAAAACTTTTTATGTGGAAAAAAAAAATATTCAGTAGCCCTTCAAAAATGTAAGAGAAAATCTCCCGTGAGTGCAGTGGTCTTTATCTCCAGTAGGAGGCGGATGTGAGTCCGGGCCCCTGACACCCGGCATAAGGAATCAGTTAGGGTGGGGACCAATTTCTCCTGCTTAAGAGCTGGTGACTCACTGAGCACTGAGAATCTGAGTGGGAACACACACACACACACACACACACACACGAGAATAGCAAAGTGTAGTAATTTTGAATGACTGAGAGAATGTTTCACCAAATCCGTTCACCCTTGGGGGGGGGGGGGGGGAGTGTGTGTGTGTGTGTGTGTGTGTGTGTGTGTGTGTGTGTGTGTGTGTGTGTGTGTCAGCTGGCTGGTTGTAAAGTTGGTTATAAGTTACAAATGTTTTCATTCCAATCAATTCAAAGAGTATATTATATTATTCATAATTATTTTTCTTTTTAATGCTTCAATTCAATATTTTCTTAGTAAGCTAATTAACAATGGGCGTTTTGACAATAAAAAATAAAGAATGTGATATGTTTTACTTTTATTCTTTATAGTGATTCAATTAAATAATTTTGCATTAAGAATAATATAAAATAAAATGTTTTTATAAGGTTTATTTTTAATGCTTCAATTTAATATTTTCTAATTAAACAAATGAATAATGGGCATGTTGACAATCAAATAAATAAATAAACAATGTGATTTGTTTTCTTGTTAATGATTCAATTAAATAATTTCGTATTAAGTAAATTATTAATGATAATTATTAATGATATTTAAATAAATGGCAAAGCAGGTGGGGCATTGAAAATAAAAGAAATGTGAATTGTTTTACTTTTATTTTTTCTCTTTTTAATGCGCCAATAAAATAATTGTTATTAGTAAAATTATTAATGATAATTTAAATCAACAGTGAATGGTGTGGGACGTGTTGACAGTGGAAGAATAAAAAAAAGAAATGTGATTTGTTTGACTTTATTTCTTTAATGCTAAAACTAATGGTTCCAGCAGTTCAATATAAGAACAATTTCTGTGCCATTAAAGAGTCTTTCAGAGAACATTTTAATAATCTAAAGAACCTTTTTCCACAATAAAGAACATTTTGAGGAATAAAAAGATCCTTTGGATGTTAAAGTTTTTCATGAAACCATCAATGCCTTTAATGAAACCGCATCCGTGGCCTAGCGTGACATTCAAACGTCTCTGTGAACGGTATTACACGGTTCCTCAGTGCAGATGAGTGTGTGTTGTGTTGAGTCCAGCGAATGACTCGGGTTCGTTGAGTCACCATGCATAATTTACGTCACATAGCATTAGCTAAACAAACATTAAATTCTGATGAGTCAAAGTAGCCTAGCTATTTTGCTTCGACAAGCCAAAAATCTTTGCTTTCCCATGTACAGTAAAGAGCCTTTGTTTCAGATTATGCTAAATTTGAGCCCCCATTGTGCAAAGAAAGAGGAAAAGGAAGCGCAGATGATTATGTATAGTCTTTTCATGAAGCTAAATCAGTATTAAAACCATATTGTGTGCTTACAGACTGATAACTTGTGAGGATTCCCGCAGAGCAGAACTCACACTGCTGGGATGGACATGGTTCTTGGTTCTCAGCGATGAGTAAAGCCCCGTCAACACAATCTCTCGGATTAGCATTAGCACTGGCGTAATCTGCGAACCGTGAGCCTGTGACTCGGCGCACATGCACATATTAACCAACAATTCCACCGACATTCGAGAGCTCTGGATGACCCTTTGATTGGCTGGGCGGGAAGTATTGGAATATTCTGGAAGTCTGACATTCCAAGACTGCAATTCAAGAATAGATGGCAGGATTATTCTAGAACCTCAACCCTCCTCCATTTAACATTTACTGATGGGCCATTAAAGTCCTCAGGTGGAGAGACACTCCCGGTCAAAGGTGTGCAATATTCAAGATTGTTTTTTTGTAATTTTTGTAAATGTAATTTATTCTTCATTGTCACACAATCCTTTAGTAATCATTCTAATATGATGATTTGGTGTTAAATTATTATTATTATTGCATAATATTTCTTTACTCAGACATGTTTTGTTGTCTTTTTTTAATAATATTTTTCATTTCTTTTGACAATAAACAATCCAGAATGAGAACATGAACACATGAATTCAACATCCCCACCTACCCTCCCTCCCTGTGTTAAATTATTATAAATTCTTTTCAATTTAATGCGTCCTTGCTAAATAAAAGTATTCATCAACTTTTGAATGGTAGTGAATAACAGCTCTCACAAAACATTAAGCAGTTTTCAACTTTGATAACAATCAAACATGTTTCTTGAGCACAAATCAGCATATTAGAATGATTTCTGGAATAAATGATGTTTTCACAATATATAACAATAGAAAAAAGTTATTTTTAATCATAATAAAATTGCACAATATTCCTGTTTTTACTGTAGTTTTCATCTTAATAAATTGAGCAGAATAGACTTCTTTATTAATCAAATGAAATGAAAGTGAGAAGGATCAAATGAATGAAAGTGAATGAAAGTAAGAAAGAAACCATCCGGAAACCACCTAGAACAGCCTTTCAAAACTAAAAGTGAAATGCCGTATTTAACCTCACATGCTTCTCCTTTAACAAACGGACTAGAGCATTTCTCAGGTCTCCGTCAGCTCATAGGCATCTTCAACTTCCACACATGCCTCAAAGTCCACAGTTTACGTACAGGCTTTGTGGTTATGTAATATTATTGTCAGTCACATGCTGCAATCCATGCTAAACCAAATTTAACCATTTTAAACCAGATGCCATGCCAAATGACTCAGTCAGCTCCACAGAATCGAGAGACGTGTCTAATTCCCAGCCGTGCCTGGCTTTCCGAGGAACATTGCTAATCTGGAGCGTGTGGGGGAAGAGGAGGAGTTCTGCTGGACTAATGGAGGTCTTGATGGAGGTCTTGTGGTCTCTTTCATGTGTCTCATGACCGAACCAGGCTCTCAGCCAGAGACAAAACACATGACACAGCCGCAAGGTCCACACAGCCCTGAACAGTGCAGAATACCATAAAAACCCTTTTTACAGGAAATGAACGTGAACGTTCGTGAATTTCCCTTGAGTATATCTCGGAAGAAAGGGTTGTGATCAATTATATTTTAGATGGAACTTAAAACGACAGGAAAAATTTGATTCATAGCACACAATAAATCTGTGCATCTAAAGCCTTGAAGTCATGTTAGACTGATTTATACGCACACACACTCAAAAAAAATATTCATTGGATGAACTCAATTAAGTTGTGGGCAGGATTTCCATCCAATAAATATATGTAGCCCCAACTCAAACTGAGTACATCCATTCAACAGAATGTAAATCAGTTAGCCTAACTCATTTGGATCAAATAGATGCAAAAGAATATAAACGAGTGACTTGATTAACTTATTTCTATCAAATACTTATTACTAACCAGACTGACTTTATTTCTGTCAGATGTCTACAAAAGTTTTATTGAAAATTAACAGGGGTTTAGCTCTATGTTTTCCATTTCTCCTCTTAACTCTTATTATATCTATTGTCTTTTTAGGCTGCTGTGACAATGTGTTTGTTAAACACATTTGGAGCAGCAAAGTAAGCTAAAGTGAAATGAGATCAGCTAATGATGGTTACCTGTTGATGGTTTTATAATCATTATGAAACAGAATGATTTACTGAGGTTTTATAATCTAACCATTATGTTGTCACGTTTTTTTTCACAACACATACCTTGTGTTACTGCAGCATGAGATCAAGGAATATTATAACACTAAGTTTGAAGACTTCAACGAACGTGAGCATAAAAAAAAGTCTGTTTATGATGACACACACAGACATCAACAATCAGCGTATGAATCTCAACAATGGTGACAATCAAAAGTACTTTGCTGCAATGCATGCTGGGTACCACCATAGTACAAAACTCCCAGCATGCATTGCAACATGAATAAATTATGCAGCTGAACAGTCCTATAATTTAGTTTGATTCTAAATATTTGCTTTTATTTTTTGCTGTTGTATTTGTTGTGAATTAGTAGCTTTTCAGTGATGTTCTGAATTAATCTGTTTATCTAAATATTTGTGATTGTCACCATTGTTGAGATTCATACGCTGATTGTTGATGTCTGTGTGTGTCATCAGAAACAGATTTTTTGTACTCATATTCGTTTAAGTCTTCAAACTTATTTTTATAATAATGCTTGATCTCGTGCTGCAGTAACACAAGGTTTGTTGTGAAAAAAAACATAATTGTTAGATTAAAATACCTCAGTGAATCAGTCTGCTTCATGATGATTATAAAACCATCAACCCTTAACCATCATCAGCTGATCTCATTTCACTTTAGCTTTCTTTGCTGCTCCGAATGTGTTTAACAAACACACTGTCACAGCAGCCAAAAAAGACAATAGATATAATAAGAGTTAAGAGCCCAACTAATAGAATCATTGATCAGTGTTATGGTGACTTCAAATGGAAAACAGAGTTGAACCCCTGTTAATTCTCAATAAATCTTTTGTAGACATCTGACAGAAATAAAGTCATTCTGGTTAGTAATAAGTATTTGATAAAAATAAGCTAGCCTCTCTCGTTTATATTCTTTTGCATCTATTTATTACAAATGAGTTAGGCTAACTGATTTACATTCTGTTGAATGGATGTACTAGTTTGAGTTGGGGCTACATATATTTATTGGATGGAAATCCTGCCCACAACTTTATTGAGTTCATCCAATGAATTTTTTTTTGAGTGGAGCTATTAATAAATTTTTAGTTAAACCAATTAAATACATGTAAACATATGATCTTAAATAGATATATTTAAATAAAGCAAATTAGATTTAAATGTGTCACCTCTAAGAAGGGCTTGAATAATTTTTTTGAGTGCATGAACGCCACCACAATGCCATATTTAAGGCTGGAATACACTATTTTTAAAATCTGAACAGATTTTTTAAACACTAGGCACTTTGTAAAGGGTTGCAGAGAAAACTGGGTGTTAAACGACTGAGGATCATACACTAGCAGACTTTCCACACACAAAAAGCATGCATCTCGTTGGTAGAAAACACATTGTTTTTGGAAATATGTTCCAAAATCGACTCAAAATATCAAACATGTTTGAAATCCTTCAACTAGATGGAATCGTAGTCTGAAGCTAAAAAATGGAGTCTGAATGCAACTTTCTGTGAAATTGTTCAACTCTGACTGCCCAAAATCATTTACAGTAATCAGATTGAAATCATTTACACTTACATCAGAAATATTTGGAAGAAAAGGGTTATGCATCCTGGAAGTCTAGCTTACATCACCAGAAAAAAAGACCCAGAAGATCTAGGTATGTCATAAAAAGGAAACATTTACCCCCGGTTCTAGTCTAATGCATGTTTGAGCCGTTATAGCAACTTATCTTAAAATATGTCAGTGCCATTGTTTTGTCTCAAGGCATGTTTTTAAAAGCTACTTAAATGCCCCGATTGACCAAAGGCCTAATCTTGGTTTAGTCTAAGCCCTGTCTGTGAAACCGGTCATACATGATTAAAACGTTCATAATCAAAAATAAAACATGCATTTACAAAATAAATAGGGTGAATTTTAATTTCACGTGTTGTGGCCACTTAAATTAATATTCCGACTCAATTTTTTAAATTCTGTATTTCACCCATTCCTGCTAAGTAGGAACTTCCCAAAAAGAGATGAAGTACTCTAGGAAGGATATGTGACGAACAAACAAAGCTAGAGATCTGTGTTAGTAATCTAAATGATGACTCTGCTGTAAAGCTCGAGGCTGGAGGTTTGAATAAGGGTTCAGCTATATTGTAATAATAATCATTGCAAAGTCAGGAAGAGAAAGAGGTTAAGACAATGAGGGTGTGCCTGTGCTGTAAGATCAGTTGCTATAAGCATGACTAATAAGATCATGTTCACTTCATCGTGTGTCTGACTCATGTTCATATGAGTCCTTCAATCCCATGAGTAAGACAGACCGACACAGAGATGGAATGTGTTGCATCTGATGCGTTCACTGTGTGAGAGGTGAAAGATAGAAATTGAAACAGAAATAGATCAATACCAAATGAATGGCACTTTCACAAACTTGTCTAAATGATGAAGGGCCAAACAGTTCTCACAAAACAGCATCTTATTCTGGTGAAGAACTTCCCACTGATATTTGAATTAGACACACACACACACACACACACACACACACACACACACACACACACACACACGTGTCTTTAGTGTCACATGATCCTTCAGAAATCAATCTAATATGCGGATTTGATACTCAAAAACATTAATTATAATTATTATCAACGTTGAAAACAGTTGTGTAAATTTTTTTTAGGATTCTTTAATAAATAGAAAGTTCAAAAGAACAGCATTTATATGAAATATAATCTTTTGTAGAAATAGAAATGTATCTTGAGCATCAAATCATCATAATCGAATGATTTCTGGATCAAGGATCATGTGACACTAAAGACTGGAGTAATGATGCTGAAAATTCAGTTTTGATCACAGGAATAAATTACACTTTACTGTATATTCACACAGAAAACAGTTATTTTAGCCTTGGTGAGCAGAAGAGACTTCTTTTAAAAACATAAAAAAATCTTACCGATCCAAAAGTTTTGACTTGTATGCAGTTTGGCTTATTGTGGACTTGCTACTGCTAACAGACATGTACAATATGCTGCAGACATAAGCCATGTTTCCATCCACTTGTCAATCGAATGATCTGAAGTTCGGTAAAAAACCTCATGCGAATAAAGCTGGTGAAAGTGTGTTTCCATCAAACGGCTTTAAAGCGGATAAAAACCTGTGCGTAATGACGTCACATGCTGTTTTGCGATCAAATTGGTATATCGAATTGATTTGAGACATTTTAAGGTGTTTCCATTCATTTTCTCACCAAATTGCACAACATTCAAGCAAACATTTGCGAACAAAGTTTTACTAGGCAAAATGGATTGCGCCATAATAACGTTTCCATCAGCGCTTATCGCATTAGCAGTATATTGATAAAGATAAAATCTAATGAGACCGATTGTATTTCATTTGAGTCGATATTCATGAAATTCAATTGAATTTGACTGTTTCCATAAGGCATTTTTCATTCGATATCACTTAATGCGGATAAAAACGTGTGGATGGAAACATAGATGTACATCAATCCTGTAGCAGATCTAGGCAGGTGGAGCTGGGGAGGTGGAGGGTCTCAGGGGATAGCGCTGCAGGACTAGCTTACAGCAAACATTGAAACAGACTATTTAAACATTGAGCAAGCATCTCATTGGCTGCAGGATCAGCAGAGGCCAATCAGCTTGTGCCATATGCGGTAATGATGTGATTGTTTGCAGATTGCATGTAAAGAACTGATCAACTCTGAAGTTGCATGACTGAAATATATGCTGAACATGACAGCCTGGCATGTTTGAAAAAGCCTAACCATCCATACATTCACCATCCCACATCTTTTTCATCTTGACATATTTGTTCAAAATCATCATACCTCCATAGTGATGGATCCACTGATTCACCTTCATCCATCCGTAACATCCATCAATCCCCTTTTCTTCTTCAGCACAGCCACAGTGATCCAGATGAAGGCAGTTCACCCATACCTATCAGATAAAATGTGTGTGTGAACAAATGAAAAGTGTCAGGTACATTTTATGGCGGGGCACTAAAGCTTTGCTTTGATATGCATGTGTAACCTTAATGGCAAAACTAATGAGGTGGTATCGTGATCTATAGCATTATATTATATACAGAGTTCTCTTTCTCCAGTTAGAAGAGCTCAGTGTAAAGTGACCTGAATATCTGAGCTTCGGTCACAGGGGAATGATGCACAGCTAATGGGCACAACTGCTATGAATGGAGGATACTGAGCACTGATTGAACAAAAACATTCATTAGTCATTTGAAGCTGCACGCTATAATTTGTGCATCCATTATTAGGCAAAATGCAATTTTACAAAAACAGTGTGGAAGGAAAATTACTCTTTAAATCAACATCAGCTGCTGCCACAACTTTAAAAACATGTCAACATTGAATGATTCATTATTCTAAACATTTTCTGAAGAAAATAGGAGTAATTCTTGCATTTACCAACCATCATAATGCTAGAGTTGCATTAATGTTTATGGTTTGGTTTTAAGCATGTCTCTATGCAGTTCCCAAAATCCAAAAGGGCTAATAATTTGTTATTAGCCACAATAACTATATAAGTGCATCCTTACTTCTAATGTGTACTATTCACTTTAAATAAAGCATTGCTTTATAGGGTAAAACTCAGTACAACAGGGCATTTTGACATTAAACACACACACACACACAAACACACACACACACACACACACACACAATAGTAACAGAGAGTGTGCTAATGCACTTTCAATAAATATTTTGTGTATTTTGAGGATCAGCATTTATTATTTGTATACTATACATTAGTATGTGATTATTGCATATGTATCGTTCTGTGCATTTATTCATTGGTTTTCCCACAGCCTTGAGCTCAAAAATGGGGATTGCAGTGGGATGTTTCATGTGCCAAAACTGATGAAATATATAATGTGATACTTTTAATACATTTCTATCTTTTTGAATGATATCATCATGGCCAAAACCTTGAAGTGAATATTTTTTACACATATAATTATTTTGCATGTTTCAAAAAGGTTACATTCAAATGTTCGGAGTGAATCTGAGCAATTTAAAGTACAAACACTGTTGTGCTTGATTTGTAGCTCATTGTCATGTGTGATGATTCACAAGTACACACGCTCCACCAGAGGTCAATAGGAAGGTTTCTTTAGCATTGATATGAATCTGCACTAAAGGATTCTCCCACTTATGTCATGCTTTTTCCCTAATCTGTGTGACAAAATTGTGAATTTGACGAATATACCCGTAAAAAACAAAAAATGTTATTGCATGGGGACTTTAAATGATCTTAAAACAAAGCAATAAAGGCAAGGGTCAAAGCAAAACTAATTTAACGAACCACATTTATATCACTATTTGTAGTGTTTGTTAATAAGTGAACTATCACTATAATTATATTTCATATTAGGGTTAGTGATTGAGTAAACACCCTTCCAACCAAAAACAGCATACTCAGCATAGAAACATGCTTTAAACAACTCATAACAACTTAGCAACTACAAAGCAAAGGCATGGAAACCACTCATTACACCATAGATTCAAAGTTCTATATATATATATATATATATATATATATATATATATGAACCTGATATTGATGGGAATCGGCTGCACATGTTTTGATGCCAATTGTTTACAGTGGCGTTACCATGATAAAGCTATTTTAGCTATTTCAATCAATATTCGTTACTTACACCAACATAACGACAAAATGATAAATAATTAACGCTTACATGAATTATTAACGTCATTGTTTAGAATATTATTTATATTTCACTCAAATGCTGTAAAGTCCAAGCTAAGCGCTATCAAACTCTCTCAAACTGTCAATCTCTTTTTTAAGGAAAGGCGGGGCCAAAGTTTCCATTTAAGTAAACGAGGCTTATGTGACGTCATACACTAGCCAGCGCCCCTTGAGCTGCACGCGCGCGCCTCAGCGGTTGACGATGACGTTGGCGTAAGCCACCTTCAAAAATTGAAAAAATAGAAAGGCGGTATTATTATTTTTTTCCATACATTTTTTCGAGCCGTTCGCGTATTTTTGTTTTTGTGAGTGAGTATACTCTCTTTTAGCAGCTGATGTTGATATAAAGGGCGTTTTTTAGTGAGAGAGAGAGAGAGAGAGAGAGAGAGCGCGAGCGAGAGAGAGCGAGAGAGAGAGAGAGAGAGAGAGAGAGAGAGAGAGAGAGAGAGCGCGAGCGAGAGAGAGAGAGAGAGAGAGAGAGAGAGAGAGAGAGAGCGAGCGAGAGAGAGAGAGAGAGCGAGCGAGAGAGAGAGAGAGAGAGAGAGAGAGAGCGAGAGAGAGAGAGAGCGAGAGAGAGAGAGAGCGCGAGCGAGAGAGAGAGAGAGCGCGAGCGAGCGAGAGAGAGAGAGAGCGAGAGAGAGAGAGAGAGAGAGAGAGAGAGCGAGCGAGCGAGCTAGAGAGAGAGAGCGAGGGGGCGGGTGTCTCTCGCTCTTGCCTCGCGCAGGCAGCCTCACGCGCTTACAGATTAGCATGAAATCAACACACGGACGGTTTACTTTCACATTTATCGCTTATTTTCGGGGTTTTCTGGATATACAACACCATCATCGATGCGAGGCCTTCTAAGGGACACTCATCGCTGATATTAGTCCCGCATTTCTTCTGTTTTTGTCGTTTTTTCCCCTCAGTGGAGCGTTCGTTATGAATTCCAGCCCGCTTTCTAACGGCAGGCTCCTGCCGGACAGCCAGAGCTGGAACTCCTCCGGTTCCGACGAGGATCTGGAAGGCGAACCGGGTCCCGGACCGCACGGAGGGGTGTTGGAGTTCAGTGGGGTGCTCAGTAAGGTGGGTAAAGATCTCGAATAACGCCTCCCGAAACGGGAAAGCGCGTGTTTTTGTGTGTTTCTCCACCTGATCCGATGTAAACAAACGCCAGTCAGTTAGCTTAATGTCACGAAGCTTGTCAAGAACATGTTTAAAATCAAAAGGTAAAATAGTAATTATGGATCACTAAGGTATTTTGCATGGTGACATAATTTTAATGACAGATTTTTAATCATTTTTGAACCACACCGTAATATGTCCTATGTTCTGTTTCTCAGTGGTGAAATACTAAAAATACGTAACAGTCAGTATAAATGATATATAATTATTTGTTCGCATTGCGGTAATAATAATTTTTATTTTTCATGGTGATTCACAGTGCATGGTGATCATATGCTCCTCTTTAGACAGCAAGCCTCAAGGTTATGTTATCCAAGACTGTTTTTTTTTTTTTAAATAATACTAGGCTAAATATGTGATGCATACATGTCTTTCCTTATGCGTGTATAATCAGTATAATTGAGAAGGGATGCGGCAGGTCATGAGCTGAAGCTCGAGTTAGTGGAGGTTACTGGAGTTCATCTGCTCGTCTTTTCTTCCTGATGGGATTAAACGAGAAAACCTCTCCTGATGACTCAGACAGCTGTGATGAGAGGAGCATTTTCCATAAGAGATTACTGAATTACTCCACAACATGCAACGACCTAAACCCATCCCCCATTGAGGATATCTGCACATGCAATATAATCAATAGTTGTATTGTGCATCAAGTGTTTATTGTCATAAGTCAACGATATGGCTTTGTGCATGCCAGTGTTATTTTAGTATCATTGATGTACTTTTTTCTGTTAATATTTTGAATTCGATTTTATTTGTATGTTTTTTGTGTTCATTTGAGTAATTTTGTTGTGTTTGCCAATTTTATTCGTTTTTGTTTTTATGTCTATACTCGCTGCGTTCGAAAATGCCTACCTCCATACTATATAGTAGGCGAAAAACAGCATGTGAGCTGAGTAGTATGTCTAAAATCATAGAACCATATCATAAAACAGTAGGCGGAAAGTACTTGGATGAGATTCTAATGTGTGCGTTCAATGGACACTTTACTATCCCATGAGGCCGCGGGAGAAGATCTGTGAATGTAAGTGATGCGACGCAACTGATGCCATAGGTTGTCACATGACAATGACAACATGGAGGATGTATTATGTTATGGTTTTGTTTGTAGTTAATGATAATAATAACACTGGTGCACACACATTGGTTCACTCTTTGGTTTTCTCATAACAATGTTTCCTCTTTTGTGTTCCCTCTACAGTGGACTAACTACATTCACGGATGGCAGGACCGCTGGGTCATGCTGAAGAACAACACCTTGAGTTACTACAAATCCCAAGACGAGCGAGAGTATGGCTGTCGTGGTTCCCTGTGCCTCAGCAAGGCTGTCATCACAGTGAGTATCCTGGGGAAAGATCCCTCCAGACAGCCCTGGGAATTTCACAGCCGGGCCAAATTTAGAATGATGGTGTGCATTCAAAACGAAAGCTTGAATGGGTTCAAATTGGAGATTGTTATGCTTAAACCGAATGGAGATTAGTAGGGATGCATGATATTTCACTTGATCAATATTAGTCTGATTAGGCAGATACTATAAGGTCTCATATTTCTATTTCTCTCAGCTTAAGTAGTACTAATATTATATTGTACAATAACAATAAATATGTATAACTATATTTTCTATTGTACATTATAATATTTCAATGCCTGATAACTGTGATTTCACAATAATAACCCTGTGGAAATGACTTTGTCTATATAATTCAGTGAAAACATCATTAATTGTTTGTGCCATCGAATCGGTTATTAGCTGTTGGCATGGATGAAATGTCTATTGCAGCATCTCTAGAAATTAGATTTGGTTTTATGGTTGTGCTTTATCTAAAATGATAAGCGCTGGGGCAGTAAATATGCTGAGAGCTCTTTTTATGGCAGGGGAGAGGAGAAAAGATATTGAAGGAGGGCAGACACGATCCTTTGCCACAGGCAGTTGGCCAGGCATAGACAGACTGTGGCCTATTTCCCCCCCATTCATGGTAAAATCACGCTTGTGCACCTGCAGAGGCCCAGAGACTCTGTGTACTTTCCCTTTTAATGTCACGTTTGACTCCTTACTTACTTGGAGTTCTTAACAGTGGCAGATATTGCTGAACGTATTCAGTATAAGTGCTCAGGTAACTATTAAATGCATAATGCATGGTTCAGTTTGACTGCTTATGATCTGATTTGGCCCATATATCAGACAAACGGAATGAAATGTGAATTCCCTGCATTGCATTGAAGATTAACTCATGACCACACACAGATTTCGACATGTGCAGCAACAGTCCATGCCTGAAGTGTCTCAAGTCACCACTCAAAATGAGGAAACGGGGCGAAGGTTGTGTTGTTATGGAGACTGCTGGAAAGGTACAAGTCCTTATGGTGACCCTGTTACCGCTAGTCCTTCAATGATTAAACCAAAACTCTTTCCAAAGATACAGGGAAAGGAACACACAAGTCTGTGTGAAACTGAAGCATTTCATCCTTAAGAAAACTCATTAAAACACCCAAATATGAAAAGTGAAGTCTGAAATAGTCATGCTTGGTGAATGAAGGGTTTTAGAGGTTTGTGACAGTGTGCACAGCCTGTGCTCGGGTAGTTCGTGTTTAAAGCTGCCGGTTGATGCTGTGAGTTCGACATTCTAATTTGATGTTTTGCATTTTGGCTTTAAGCGAGAGAAAAATGGCTCCTTTGTTTTAAGACTCTGTGTGACGTGAGAGTGACTTTTTTTCAGCTGTGTATTTGTTGAGCTCCAACCATTATGGTTTAGCATAAATATTAACTTTGGTATTAAACACAAGCGTGTGGACTGGAAATGTAACATTTAGGGTACAAAATTAACTTTTTGCCACACCAGCCAATGGTGTGTGAATTGACTGAATTTATCAGCCTTAAATAATCCTTTCCAGCTATGAAACCTTTTTACATTCATTGTTTTTATTTATTTTCTTGTGTATTAGTTTCAAACAGTGCAGGTCATTGTGTGCATCAAATACAAGCCATTCCGCATCCCTCTAAGCCAGAAAATGTCCTATTTTTGACAGATAATGCAAGGGTTTTTTGAGAAACAATGCACAAGTCATGATGAATGTTTGTATGTCTTCGTATTGATTTACTTGTGTTGCTTACATCAGCGAGGAACTTTCTAACTGGTCGGTTTCAGCCATATATTATGTTGCAGTTCCTCATAAATGTTACTGCCAGCAGGCCACTGTTTTAACCGTTTTTTTACTCATGTTTGGCACTTGGCTACTGTTAATTTTGGCCACTGGACAAAGTTTTTTTTGTAATCTCTGTGCGTAATCACACATTTTTAGCATTCTTTGTGCATCTCCTCTAGACCTTATTCACAGCAGCGCCATCTTTCATTTTTAACGGGAATGAAAGCGAGGCTGTGAGGGATAGACATTCATCTCTTCAGTGGGTTGTACTGTTATTTAATGTGTTTTTGGATTGTTCTGCTGATGAAACACTGCAAAAATATCTTTTTCAATAATTTTCAGTTGACAAAAAACTCCTGACAATATGAGCCGTTGAAAATGATAGATTATCTAGGAGCTATATACAGCTTTTTACAGCGGATGCCACTGAAAACACTGCAAGTGTTTCCCTCACAGCCTCTCTTTCATACCTGTCACGCTGTGCTCTGAATAAGGCCTATTTCTCTTCCTCAGTAAATCTGTTTCCCTCTGAATGCTGTTCTAGAATACGAAGCAGCTTTATTCAGATTTATTCAGCATGCACATGGCAGCAAATCTGCCCTCATAAATCCTCATAAAAAACAGGTTATTGTGTCACACCGCTCTTCCTGCCTGCTATTACACTGTCCTCACATGACTCACACATACTTAAACCGGTCACACATCATGGTTTTAAGTGTCTAAGACCTCAGGACCACCCCAAATTCAGACTGGATTAACCCTTGCAGACACAACAGGATTATACCGTCCTCATGAATATCTGATTCAAACCCAGTGTCCCTATAAAACTGGGTCTCGCTGCTTCAGCGCTCCGATCAGCATGTTAGCTGGAAACAGTGGTAATTATGCTTTTTGTCAGACACACAGACTGCTGAATTGGACTTGATTAGATTAACGAATTTCAGACCTCAAGAGATGGAGACAGATTGTGAAGGATCAATCAGTGTGATGACAAAAACAATTTCACAGACACTCGGTCTGATTTATTCGGTCTGTCAACATCACTTAACGAATCCAACATGCTCTTTTTCCACATTGTTAGTGATGCTCTACATAGGATTAGTGATTTTAGCAAACCTCTAAGCTTTAAAGTATTCAATTCAATGTGCAGCGTATCCCACAAAGTTTTTTATGCATTTCAGTTCATAGTGTTTCAAGCAGGATCTGTTATCAACAGCCATATCCAGCACAAGAAAAAAAAACATCAATAAAGCGTCCACAGCACACAGCTTTCAGCGCTCACAGTCCATTGAACTTGAACTATGTGCTTTCGCCTGCCAAGTTTTAGCCTCACATGAGCTGCATTTTTTTTTTCTGTCTCCCTCAGCCTCTTGCTCTCTTGCTAATCTCTGTTAAAGCGTGGCCCAGAAACATGCAATGTTTCTTTGAGCTATGCTGGACCTGGACTATGTCATGGTCTGACAGGGAAAGCTCTCACTGTCGGTGTATCAGGGACAGGTACACACAGGTACAGGTTATTCTGGTCCAGGGCGGGTCATTGCAAACGTCACCATGTGATCTAGTGCAGCATTCGGCGCATGTCAGGACAGGCAGAGTGCTTATAGAGCTGAGTTTACAGAAGAAAGAAGATCAATCTGTAGAGGGAAGGCCAGTGCTTGCGTTCCACAGTTCTTGATCATCTTCATGTGCTTTTATTTTTTGAAAACTTAACATTTGTGGGCCAAAATTAAAAATAGGTCTATCTACACGTTATAGGAAAAAAATGAAATTGGAATGTTTTTTTTGTTCATTTTTTGTTCAATTTTCACCAAATGACTTGAATAGCTATATTTTTAAAGAATTATTATTTATTTCTGGAGTGAGTGGGGGGATTTTTTTGGGCAGTGCATCTGCATTGAAAATAAAATATTTTAAAAAAAAACTTTTATGTTCATGGAAAAATCCCTTTAGGGCTGGACGATTTAGGACAAGCTTCACTGTAATAAAATAGTTTTTTGAAGTTGTAAATAAAACCGAGATTTTTGGAGTACATTTTAAAGAGAATATTATTTGATTCTTTCTACTTCAAAATTTCCTGTTTAATTCAACAATTTTTACTCAGAAAAAACAAAGAATCTGTAAATCCTGCAGCAATTTTTTTTTCTAGTGTTGAAATTAAAATGTGGTGTTTAAAAAAAATCTAGTTTTACTTGAGTTTTCTTAGACCATATTCCTATTTTTTATATAACAATTCAATAAAATAACAATAATTATTATGATTTTATTGGGGTTTAATAGTATTTTGTTTAATACTAATAGAACACTATTGTTATTATTTTACTGTAAAATTGCAATGCTAATATTTACATCAGAAAATAATCCTTAAAATTGAGCCCTTGGAGGTTGTTGGATGAGTAGAGAGAAGGAAAAGAGAAAGATTCATAAATGATGAGACAAAGGGAGAAAAGCAGAAACCGTAAAGGCAATTTGAATGTGGACAGTGTGTATCAACTCTGTTATTTTGACCTGATGGTTTTTGTTTCTTTTAGCTGGTTTTATTAGAGATCAAATGGATCAAACTGAGGTCTTCCTATGTGTATGCTTTCTCTGGTGTCCCAACCCTGCAGGTCCTGTGTGTATTATGCTGTGTTTTTTTTAGATAATTCATGTGGTTTTGGGCTGAATATTGCTCTGATTACTCTTTCATTTATTCCAGTCCAGAACTGGTTTCATTTATCCAAGCCTAAACCACAAGAGAACCGGATCAAAACTGCTACCAGATGAGTTACCGACCCTTCAGTCTTCTGTAAACACAACCGACTCGATTCGCATGCGGCCTTGCGCTCGTGCTGAACTGCTCTGGCGCCACAAAATGTGAAATGATTATCTTCACAACATTTGCATGACACCTTTTTACTGTAAATTATCTACTCAAAAAACGTCTCACCAAATGAACACAGTAGTTTCATTCAATGGTGCAGGTATAACTAGATTCTTATAAAGGTTGCTTTGGTGGGCCCAAGTCAATGTTAGCCCATGTATTATGATAAAACATCAACTGCATGTTTATTCAGTAACAGAAGAGGAGTCAGTTGTCATCATTTTACAACGGTTTACTGCAGCACTGAGACGCATCTTTTATTAACGCTTATGTTGGCAGTGGTCAGCAGGCTCAATAAACGGTGTGTAAAAGCCTTTCAGACATTAAATGAAGCTGTTCTCTGGTGAAATAAAACAGCAGCATTGGTACTTTTTGCTTTGGCAGAACATTGCTGTAGGACGACAGCCATAATTTTCATCAGAGCTTTCATTGCAAACTGAATTCAGAAATGACATCGCATTTCTGTTTTAATGTCTTCATGACTGTTCTTTCAGAGAAATTGAATCGGCTGTTCTTTCTAAAACTATCCATGCATGTATGCATCATTTCTGAGATGTGCTAAAAAGATATACTTATTCACAAAGTCGTATTTGCACACCTGCCGCTTTTTATAAAGTAGGCTAATTCTTAAAGTTTATAAATATATCATCACTTGGTAGTCATGCCCAACATATGTACACACTCACTCACTCACGTATTGACCTGCTAAATATTTTATAAAGGCAATGGTTTTTGTAGTTACAGCTGCCAAAGAGAGAGAGGGAGTCAAGTGCATTTTAAAATGTCAATGACTTTGTGTGTGTGTCTCTGTCTGTGTGTTTGCATTTGCATTTTCGATTAGTGTTCTGTGCAAAACCCAGGGGTGTGCTATCAAGCGGCTTGTTCTCATTCTCACAGCTATTGTGTGCATGTCCTCACCTTCGGTCACATGGTAAACTCTGGGTTTGAGTCGCCATCTGAGGTCATGAGTGTGCCTTGAGCTAGTTTGGGCTTACAAACCACAAATGAGTGTCTCACAAAGTTTGCTTGCATTTCCTTAGACTACACAAGCCTTTCTTCATGTCTGAAACAGAGGGCGAGACCTGTTTTCCTCTCCTCAGCTTGACCAGCATCGGTTTCTGTGTCAACTGGGAAACTGGTTTGAAAACGGTCATTATTTTTACGATTCCATTTAGTGATGCTAGTGGCACAAATTTTTCACATCTTTAAATTATGGTACATTTTTAGTCAAGTCATCTTCATTTATATAGCGCTTTTAACAATGTAGATTGTTCCAAAGCAGCTTTACAGTGATAATAGGAAATTAAAGTAACAGAGATTGTTTATTATAACAGAGAGATTTCCATTATAACAGAGAGATTTTCCAGCTAAAGTTAGTTTTGATTGATTCACTTCCGTCGCAACGATCATTAGTTATTAACTTAGGGGCCGCTCAATGGTGTTGTATAGCTTCATAAGTGAAGGCAGTCGTGGCCTAATGGTTAGAGAGTCAGACTGGAAACCCGAAGGTTTGAAGGGTTTGATTCTTAATACCGGCAGATAATGACTGAGGTGCCCTTGAGCAAAGCACCTAACCAATCGCTCCCAGGGCGCCACAGCTTAAGTGTGTGTGTATGTGTTCATGTTTTTCTATCCCGGTGGGGACTTCAACCTGAATTCACACTGACTCATGGGGACTCGTGTCACAGTGGGGACCTAAATAGAGGTCCCCATGGGTAAACAAGCTTATAAATCATACAGAATGAGTTTTTTTTGGTAATGTAAAAATGCAAAAAAAAATGTCAAGGGGTAGGGATGTGTGTGTGTGTGTGTGTGTGTGTGTGTGTTGGGTAGCTTTAGGGGTAGGGTTCGTGTAAGGAGATAGAACATACAGTTTGTACAGTATAAAAACCATTAAGTCTATGGAGAGTCCCCACAAAGATAGTAAACCGTGTGTGTGTTTGTGAAATACTCCTAATGTGTGTGCACTAACTTGGATGGGTTAAATGCAGAGGACAAATCCTGAGAAAGGGTTGGCATACTTGGCCTTTACACTATTAAGATATAGTGCAGTTTTTCATAACAGTATTGAATATATAAAGTTTTTAGTTTCACATGTAATGAAACCTTTAAAGCTTTATAAACTGGGTGTTTAAAATTTTCATTTTTGTGCCAACTATCTCTAATGACATCCCATAAACAGATTAGTTTAGTATGGTTGGTGAAGAACACATTTATTGTGAGTGTGAAGATCGACTGGAGACATGTTGTTGTGTTTTGTCCCTTTAATTCTTTACTGCAGAGCTACTGGAAAGTTCGATTTTCCCATTTCTGCTGGAGCCATTAAGCGCCTCAGGCTTTCAGAGGGCTCTTGTTAAAATGGGTTTGAGTGAATTTGTGTGTGAAGGTGTCAAACGGCCTCCATTACGGATCAAACAGGCAGTGAACCCTGAAACGTCCTGTAAAGAAATCTGATGGCAAAATGAGGAGGAGGTGATGGCAGCATGGAGACACTGGGATGTAGGAGGGAATGATCTGTGATATTTTGTGAAAAAAAGGAAAAGTGAAACCAAGAGAGGTGTGCGATGGTCCTGTTGTCTGAAACGAGAAGTTCGCTCCCTGCTGATGAAATCCTGTTTGATGACCCCGGGGTCACGTCAGAAAGTCCCTCTGCTCATCTCTCCTGTCTTCTACTTCCTTCCTCCTATGTTTGCTCTAGCCAGGACTCTGTGGTCACATCTAGGCACTCTTTAACCTGTCGATAATAGCAGGTTAGTTCCTCATATGACCTGGCTCCCTTCCTTTGCATCCTGTGTCCTAAGCTGTCGCTCAGCATGCCCTGTGTTTCCTTTGTCTTTTCCTCTTGGACTCAAGCTGAAGTCCCACCTTCCTGTGTTTCTGATTTCCTAATTTCTGTCTCTGTAAGAGAAAGCAGAATGCGAGGGCCATGTGAGCCGTACTGTCCATCTTTAACCAGCTCCTGATATCAATATCTGCTGGTTAATCTCATTCATGCTACTGATGCTAAGTTTTCATACTACTTATCGAAGAAAGTGTGGACTTCAGCACAATGTTTATTTCACACCGTGGACACATTATCATCACAGTGTTTTTGTGATTTGACACATCTCACTTCTGTTATTTAAATGTAGACCTTGAACTGTGACTATCATTAACATGATTATTATTATTTTTGGTTATTAATTGACGTACAGATTATTGCGAAATAGTAATTTTATTGTCTTTTTGGTTAATACACCTCAAAGTCTTCATTTATGCACTGAACATTGGGTTGAGCTGCAGCTGAGGAGTTTCATGAGCTCTTAGTCTTTCATCTGCTTTTTTTATCTGGCAAAAGGAATGTGGCTGTTATTTTTCATCCCTGGTGCCATTGTGTTTGGCTTTGAAACTAAAATCAGGTTTTTTACATTTTAAAACTCACAAGAACAACGCAAAAAGTGAACGCAAAAATAGTCCAGGGCACATTGGGATGCTTTAACATATGGCACATTGAATCATTTTAAAAGACGTTGTAAAACAGCCTAAAAAATGCATTAAATTAGGCAACAGAGCTTTTAGTTTATTCAAATGCTAAATTTGAATTTTTGCACAGTGTAAATAAACATACACTAGTGTCAGTTCAGATTCCACCTTAAATGATTGCGATCAGCTAGTTGATTATTCAAATGCATATAATGGACTACGAATCACAGATGTGTCTGACTTGTATATAATTGTTATAAATGAATCAGTTTTTGACAGATTTATTATCTTTAGATGTAGGATTTAGTTTGGATCCATCGGTGTATTAGATAAATCATTATTATAGCTGTAGAAAAGCCGTACAGTTGTATTTGTATATTGTGTTTTACTCTCTGGACACATTACATAATGCATCATTCTTATGTTGCCTCACACGACTCGTTGATTAGTGTCCTATTACTGGGATACTGTATATGAGACATTTCATTTAGTTTTTGACACGGTGCTGTAAATTTCACAGGCTCCCTCACTGTCTCTCTCCTGACTTTGCACACATAGGCCTGTGTGTGTCGAGAGTAAGTGTGTGTGTGTGTGTGTATGCTGGGAAGCTGATCTTTGGGAGAGAGAATGAATGTGTCCACCAAGAGTGTTTAAAGTTCAGCTAACGTGTGCTATGGAAGATTTCCAATTATTTACTTTGTAACCGTCGATAGTCTGCCTCTGAACTCAGTATTACTTAAAGAGATAGTTCACCCAAAAATGAAAATTTTGTCATCGTTCACTCACTCTCAAGTTGTTCTTAACCTGTATGAGTTTCTTTGTTCTGTTGAACACAAAAGAAGATATTTTTTGAAAAACATTGGTTACTAGACAGTTGATGCTAGCCATTGCCTTCCATAGTAGTAGTAAGACCATTTTCATTTTTGGTGAACTAGCCTATCCCTTTAATGAGTACAACTGTTCAATGTTAGCTCAGGTCCATTAAATAATGGTACAACTGTTCATTGCTAGTTCATGTTAACTTACATAGGTAATTGTAAAGTGTGACCAGATTCTCAAAGATGTTTGTTCACCTCTACCAAAGCTCTGTCTGCCATGTTTAGTTTACTCCAAAATGCAGCGCTACCTGAGATGGAAACGCATGAATAAACAGATGCCAGTTCTGTTTAACATGTGCGTGTCAAGTGTTGTGATCTGTGAGTTTGTGTACATTGCAGTAGGGATGCTCCGATCCACCTTTTTTGTTTCCGATTCCGATACCTGCAATTCAGTATTGGCCGATACTGAGTACCGATCCGATACAAAGGTAAAATGTTAAGTGCTGAATTACTTAATAAGCTGTATGCATTACTTTGCAAGATATCAGGCTCGACTTAAACAATAATTAGCCTTGTAAAACAAAATTACAATGTATTCACAAGTTTAGTGATTTATTTATTGCACCAGAGCAACAAGTGCAAAATAAAATAAGTTCAGTAGCTTAAACTTGACATTCAAAATTAAAGTGCAAAATTTGCACAGGTTGCTTAATGGATGCTGTTTGCACTGCAAATAGGAAGTACACATCCAAAACAAAAGCAGCTGAATAAAACAACAGCTTCACTAGCTTGGTAAATGTGTACAAATAAATAGAAACAAAGTCTCTTTATAACTGTTTAGTTAGTGCAAATATAACTTAAAAATCAATGCACAATAAAACAGCTGAAATTTAGCAAAAAAGCAATAGCTTTACTGCTTAAGATATTCAAAATAACAGGAGTCAGCTCTTTTCAATGCTTTAGTGGAAACAATATTTAACATCTAACACAGAAACAGATAAATATAACACTAGCTTCTCTACAAACTGAAATTTAACATCCTAAATTTGTAGTATTATATTGTATTATGTATTATTAGAAAGCTTTTAAGCGCCGGCATCTCCATAAACATTTATATCGCCTAGGCAATTGTCGCCGATACCCGATCTAGAATTTTATTCAGTATCAACCCCGATACAAATATCGGAGCATCCCTACATTGCAGTGCTGTGCAATTAATGGTGTCTCCCTGGTTAAGTCAGTCCCATAGTGATGCCCCTTGTGTTTATTTTCGTGTCTTTTCTCAGTACCCGCTGTGACCCTCCTGGGGTCCCTTGCATTGCCCACCGTGTCTCGATTTTCCATTCCCAGAATCCTCCTCAAAGCTTTTCCCATGCAGGCACTTGAATGTTCCCATGTCAGTCTGTTGCTTCTGGGTTATATGCATAAATATAAGCACTCTTAAATCTAAAGTGACATTTTCCAACATCATAACAGCAATTTTTCAAACATTGACATTGTAAATGCACAACAGATCCAACGACTAAGAGCATTTGAGACTGAGCTTCTTGAAGTGCATTCTGGGATTGCCTTCTCCGCACGTGCGTCTTATAAGGCAGCATTATGTTACTGCGTTATGAATAGTCTCACGCTGTGAACATGCCTATGATGCCTTAAAATTAGGGCCCTATGAAATCCATTTTTTACGAAATTCCCTTTTCCGTTAATTATGTCTAAATACAACTAGGCACAACTATTTACAAGCCTCTATATACACCATGGCATTACATATATATATATATTTTTTTTTTACTCCTGCCAGATAGAACTAATCTGTCTTTAATAATTGGATTTTAAGGGCCTTGTCTCTTTTTTAACATGAAATACAGCATTGATTGAAAAAGAATAAACATTTTTTTAATTGTTTTTAATGGGGGAAAAAATTACATAATTATTGCAAAAATATGAATTCCCTCAAAATACAAACATATTAAAGAAAAAATATTATTTAACAAAAATATATGATTTTACTGGGAAAAAATAAGTTACATTTCAGGTGTTCGGACACTTTTGAGGAACACAGTGCTAAGTAGGCAAGGTACTACGTTTATTTTTATCTTTGTATTGGAAAGATACTGTGTTTCTAGGTAAAGATTGAGTCATGTCTCAGTGTTTAGTTCTTCCAGGCCTCTTGCTCTGTGTTTTGTGTGTTGTTATGGTTTTGTTCTGTGGTGTGATAAGTGTCCTTGCTCAGATGTGAGCGATTATTCTCTCTCCTTTTAAGCAGAAGCAGTCTCATTAAAACAGCCCCTCTCCGTCCTCATGTGTGTCATGCCTCTTCATATTGTGATCCGTGTCAGGCTCTGAATGAGCTCCTCACGCTTCGCCCAGAAGACCAGGTGTCTGTCATATTGCTTGCAGTTTTTCAAATGCTCTCTATTGATGTAGTCTGATATATCGCTTTGTTGTGATTATTAATCATGTGAGGATTGTATCAGACAACATTTTCTGTGAGTGAAAGCAAAATATAGACATTAAATAAACATCTTTCTTTTTTTATAGCTTTGACATCAATGGTTGTGTGCAACAACAAACATACACTGTAATTTCCCTAAAGTGATTATGTCAGATTCATTCTTTTGAATCATCAATTCTCAAATTGGCCTGAATTTAACTCATGATTTATTGGTCTGAATCAGTCAAATGACTCGGGTC